>JANAVB010044419.1:26721815-26849550 GCA_029216955.1 Iris pallida
GACTCTGCGTCCTGGGAGCATTTACAGTGATGTTCCCATCAATACATTTGCTTTCGGCGCTTCGACTTTTGCCAATCGTATGCTGTTGATAGAGCGATCGTACCCGAAAGATGAATTTTGGGTAGAGGTTGGTGTCATTATGTTGCCAAATGGGACAAGCTACACTCTGGATGCTGTCACGATTTCAAACTGAACTCCAAGAGATGGGGCTGACTGCCGCAATCCGTGCTACTCAGGCAGGTGTTGACATCAACCGACATATGTTCCTCGCGCTCCTGGAGATGTTTAACACGCAGACTGGGACTTTCTTTACCCGGTGGGGGAGCTGGGACTCGCATTCATGAAATGTACGAAGTGTCAAGGCTCCCTTGGGGGTCAGAACCTTATGAGGAATACTTCCCGACCAACGAGAGTTCCAAGTCCTGGGGGACAAAGCTGAAGAGATGATGGCCGTCTTCAAGGAAGTGGCGAGTCATCATTACTATATGCAGAAGAGGGATAAGAGTGGGTCGCAACCTCATGTGACCGCCTGGAGGGATTACGTCTTCAAGCAAGACAAGGAGGATCCCTCTCAATTTACCACTCCGCAGCACTTTTTCGTAGCGAAGTGCTCTCCGAAATGAGCAGGTTAGGTGAGAAGAATCCCCGGGAAAACGAGGATCGGGAGTCGGATGAATGCTCCTATAGCTGTTTCTGGCACCTTACTCATCGGATGTCGTCGAAAGCAGTGTTAGCTGCATATCCGATAGTTTGGCTTCGGGATTACGTCTTCTCGGGCGGTTCAGGCTCCGTAGAGAGGGTGACCCGGAACTTAATCCTGCCAGCAGTGAAGTTGGTTTTCTGTCGGCGCCTGGCTCTACTCCCGCGATGGTGTGTAACCTGCTGCGAGGTTTACGGGAGTTTGCGAGAAACGTGGTTCATGATCGTGGTAGGAATGACAACTTCCCACGTACCGAACTGCCATTTCACTATCTGACGGGGTGGTTAATTTTATACCATCCAAATGTAATGAGTCCGGGCTTGGAAGAAGATCATAGGGCCGGAGATGCATTCCTTCGTCGTTTCCACCAGAGGAGCTGGTTGCATTCTGGCGTTCCTGTTTGCAGGAAGGTTTTATCCCGCCTTTAGGGGTGGGAGATCACCAAAGTAGGTCCTATCTTTTTGGGTTTTGAGGCCGGTGAAGACTTAATGGATTCGGGTGAAGATGCCACCACTCTGCCTCTATGGGATTCCGCTGGTTGCAAAGTATCCGGCCGTCTCATCTGGTGTACCGGAACAGGAACCAGTGTTACTTGGAACCGTTTTTACTGAGCCATTTTGTACGGCAATTTGGTTATGCTTAGTTGATGTTGGATAATCCCAGTATCAACCTGGGGTATACTGGAAGCTTGCTGGATGGTGTGCGAGCTTGGCATTACTACAATATCGGATGTACCGGAGTTCGCTTTACACTGCCCGTCCAGAATCCGCGACCGCCGATTCTTTTCTCAGCCGCCAAATTTTACTGTGTTATGGCTGCCATGCCTCCCGGATATGATAGGGAGACCAGTCTTATTGTAGGCACCCCGTTAGCGGTGACTGGGAATTATTGGCGAGGGCTCGATTGTACCGTCCGCCAGAGGTGGGTCATCGAGGTGTCCCTGCCGCATCCCCAGGGGGTCAGACAGAACCCTCGATTGATAACCGAAAAGACGTACGGATACAGAGGCTGGCTCTTCTGCGTCAAAGAGGCAGAAGAAGGCATCGTCACCGACTATGTCGTCGGACTTGACACCTACGGAGGTAAGGGTGTCCCCTATAGTCCAATTCAGGATCCACATTTCGTGTGACTTATGCTTCTTTTTGTAGGAGCCGCTCAAAAGAGACCTCGTACTCCAAAGTCTGGTGGTAGCAGGCCAAAGGCATGGCGGGCTCATCTGAAGAGCGCATTCCGCCGATTATGATGTCTCCCATGGAGGAGAATCCAGATGATGTCGTTGTTGTGGAGACTCTGGCATCTCTAGATTATGTTAGGAAGGAGGTGAGGATGTAGCAGCTTCCGGGATAGTGCAAGCCGCCTGGGGGCCTTGGACGTTGAGGGTCCTGCGGACATGGGGTTCCTGATGATGAAGTGGGGTGGTGTTCGTCGTCTTCTGATGACGTTCCTCCAGAGTTGCATGAGTCTGTTGCGGGGGCAACAGATGTGATTGGAACAGTGGAGAGGGTTGATTTCCCTCTTTGTCATGATGAGGGGAGGTCGACTGTAGCGTTGCCGAGCTCTACCCCAGACTCAGCAGTGGAAGCCGAGGTGGCTGTCGACCGGAGGTGGTGACAGATCCTGTCCCTGTAGAGGGATTTGATGGTGACAATGAGACTCGTCTGCCGGTCCTAACTTCAAGGGGGTCGAGTCAGGAGACAAGTGTTGATCTCACTGCTCTGCCAGAGGGAGAATGTCCCGTACTGCCTGCTGATAGTGCGTTGGGGACTGATGAGGTAGCCGCTGACGTCGGTGGTTCCTCCGAGCTTGAGAAGGGTAAGGGTTTGGTGGAATCCTCTGTTGCTCCTTCTACTTGGGGTACTATATCGACGCCTCTCTCGGCTCCTTCTGCTTGTAACCTCCGTAAATTGAATTCTTGGATATTTTCGAAAATTGGTATTTTTATTTTATTTCGTATTTTTCAAAACTTCGAATTTTCTCTGAATCTCGAAGAACGTGCAATTTCTAAAATTTTGGGAAACAATTTGACCGTGATTGCTATCGGTCTTTGTTGGCTTCGGCTTACTATTTTTTAAGCGATTTTGTCCTATTGCGATTTCCCTGTTATTTTCTCGAATCAATGAGTTTTAATTATTTTTTATATGGAAAACGTTATTGAATTTTGGAATCTCAAAATATAATTATTTACTAAATAAATAATTTCTAAATACTTTTAAATAATTAAGTTAATATATTAGTATTTTATTAATTAGAAAATCCCGGCTAAATTGTAATTAGCCATTATTAATTAGTAGTAACTGGCAATTAATTATTAATTATAGCTAATTTTATTTGGTACTAATTATTAGCAGTTAGTAGTTAGTTGGGTTAGCAGTTAGTCTTTTTCACTATTTTTCCTAATTTCTATTACATATACATTTTTAGGGTGTTTCCCCATTTTTCCTATAAATATCACATTTCCCAAAACCCTAAAATTGCTACACACATCCCTAGGTATTTTCCTAGCAGCCACCCATTTTTTTCCCTTTCCCAATCCATCCGACCCCTACAGCAGCTCCGGCCACCTTCAGCCACCTTCAGCCACCCCACCCCCTGCGTCTCCGGCTGTCGCGGAGATCCACGCCACTAGCGCCCTGCCCGATCCAACACCACCACCATTGTCCACCGGCCCTCACCAGAACACTACCACCACCACCCTTCTCCACGCCGTCGAACCACCGCCGCCGCCCCGTCAACGACAACCACTCACCACCATCGCCATCAACCACCGTCCACCACTGCCGTCCCGAACTGCCTCGCCGAACCACCGCCACCACCGTTCACCAACATCAGAACCACCGCCACCAACACCATCAACCACCGCCACCACGGATAGACATCACCGACCACCACCACCGATAACCACCTCCGGCCGCCCATTCCAGAAAACCACCGCCATAAAACCCCTTTTCCCAAATCCAAACCATAGAGAGAGAGAGAGAGTTTGGACCTGACCGATCGCTGCCCTGGCCGAGCCCTCGCCGCCGGCGAGACGGACCCCTCCGTGCAACGCCGCCTGGCCCGGCGCTCCGCCGGCGACCACCTCCTTGTGCGCGGCCTCCGCCATCCTGGCCGCGTCCCCCCTTCACCGCCCTGGCGCCCTGCCTCCTGCCTCCGTTGGCATTGCTCCGTCGGCGCCATTGCTCCGCCGGTTGGTCCGCTGGGAAAACCCTTCATGAGCCCTCTCCCCTTCTTTTGGTTGGTTCTGTTGTTTGGGAGGGGACAGAGCCCCCCTTTTCGTTTATGTATTAATATTAGTTTAGTTTTAATATTAGTTTATTATTGTATTAGTTATTAATTTAAATGATATTAGTTATTATATTAGTTAATTAATTATATTAGTTTATTATAATATTAGTTTATATATATTAGTTTCTTATTATCTCCTTGGATTTCTCATGTCTTGGTTTCTATCTCCTCTATTTCGTCCTCCCCTGTCTCATTGTTTTCCTAAATGTATATCTCGTCATCTCCCTGTCTTTGTTTCTCATAATGTATATTAGTTTAATAAATGTATGTTAGTTTTACATAGTATATAATGATGGTATTATTATATTATTATTATTTTTATTGGTATTATTATATTACATATCACTTACTTAGTAAATATATAAAAATATATAATTATATTTTAAATCAGTATTGGTTTATTGAGTTTTGGTCTAAATTTATATTGATAAAATAGGAATATTGGTACAGAATGATTTTTGAGTTTTAAAATGTTACTTAAAATATGTTATTAATGCAGATATAGTTTTTAAGGATTTCCAAATATTTATTTTATTATTTATTATATTTTTTGAAATCATAAATCGTGATTAGGATAGTCAATTTCTATTCTTGATTTGATTAGTGTACCAAACCCTGATTTTAGACTTTTATATACCAAACTAGGCTTTTTGGACTACTCTGGACTCATTGGGACTGCCCGTGTCGTCTCTGGGACCCTCTGTAGAGCATAGCAGTGTACCTACCTCGTGTCGACACGTTCGTGTCGCGCATGTCGACTCCAACCATTCGAGGCGAGTACATTCTCTGATCTTTTCTTACATACTTACCTGGATTATTTTCTTGCTCTAGATTACTCTACTTGATGCTGACACGTATCTTCACGATTAGTACTATATGGATCCTTTCCTGAGATGTTATCCCTCTACGGGTGCATCGGGTATTTCATGTTCATGTACTTTATCATGTGCATCAGGTACTCCTTGTACTCGTACTAGTTCATGTTTTTACATGTTCTCATGTGCTTCATGTGCTTTCATGTATTTTATCATGTGCCTCATGTACTACTCATTACATGAGTTCACGTATCTTAGCTATATTCATGTGCTTATAACATAACTTGAACGGATCCTTGTGTATTGATTGGGGCAGGGTGAGTAGAATTGGTTATGTGATCACTATCTCCAGCAGCTGTATTTATGTGCCTCCTTATTTGTATTCATGTGCCCCCAAGCCGTTTACATAACCATTATGCTCTAAATCACGTAGCCACTTACAGTCTCTACTATCATGTATTTACTTTCAGTTACAAAATATCTCATGTTTACTCGTATTTCCTATTCAGCACTTCCTGTATTTTACTCTATTGCATGATTTATACTCTAACCTGCTATGAACTGTTTTAGAGATATGTGCTCGTTCCCGTCCTGACTGGACCTGTTGAAAATTTTACAGATAGCTTGGAGGTTGCCTGCTAGCCTAGAGGAGACACATTAGAGGTTGTTTAGTTAGCTATTTTCAGTTGTCTGAAGTTGTATTTATTTTATGGATTACTGTATTTGAGTTTTGAGATGTATTCTGAGTTTGTATCTTAGACACATAGACTTCTACCTGTTGTATCTCTTTTTGAATTTCATGTTTTATCTATCTTCGTTTAGCTCTACCTTATGTGATTGAGTTTACATTCTGCTATGTCACCCCCATTCGGGGAGTATAAACTGTTTAGTCTTATACTGTTAGATGCATTGAGACCTAGGACTGCGTTCTACCACCGAACTGCAGCGTAGGCTGGACGTACCCACGTCTTGCGCCCTAACTCTAGGGTACGGGTCGTGACACGTATTTAGTGGTGGCCCATGCAGGTCGAGTTTTTGTAGTGGTATTCGAACTAGAGTACCACTACAGCCTGCAGTAGGATTATATATATTTTGAAGGTACTCAATCACAGTTAGGATCCCTTGAGAGATTCCTGGGACGACCCTTGAGAATCTTATTTTAACTTCGATTTGAAACTCTTTTTCCTTGATTTGATTTATCTTTATTTTCTGTTGTTGAAATTGATTTTGATGGATTATTGTTGAATTTGAGTTTGTATTTATTGATTTCGAGGAAGATTGTTGAATTTTGAATCTTGATGTTAGCTGTAGCATCCGAGTTTGTATTTATATGAATTGAAGGATTTTTGTCATTTTTGAATCTTGATGTTCGTTGGTAATTTGATTTTTGGGTATTCATTGTTTATTTAATTTAATTTTTGTCAAGATAAATTATATGGGCTAGGTCATCTAAGTTTGGAATCTAGTCTTCTATAGTCCATTAGCCAGCATGGTGAGGACATATAGTCAGATTTTGGATGTATTTCTCGGGTGTGGGAATTTAAGGTTTTAGCAGCCAAGCTAGCGGCATCGCAAAAATTTTAAATACCATGATTCTAGAGGTATGTGCCTTAGTTGAGGACTCCGTGATTATCGTAGCCTTGCTTACTTAGTATGACGAGGATTTAGAGCACCATGATTTTGGATAGACGCATATGATTATCAGATTGTACCTTAAAACCTTTGAACATGTTTTCTCTACTTTTGTTCAGTCTTTCAGAAAAAGGAATTATGGTTGTTTTGTTTTGCTTCTCATTATTTAACTTAGGAGTAGGATGGTAGGAGTAGCTTTAGTGTTATTATAACCCTTTGTACAACTTTTGCTATGAAATTCTTCATAATACAATGAATCAATGATTTTTGCTAGGCCTTATTTTGGATTTGATATTATAGTTCTGGTTTTAAAATGGATCCTCTTTTAAAACAGATAAGCAGAACAGATTCTATTATCATTCTTTTCCTGCCAATATTTTTTACCATCATTCCTTGCTTATATAACTGTCCTGATTACATCAATTTTCTGTCTCGTATCTAATTCTGTCAGCTATGCCTTGAAACCCTTGAATCTTTATATCGTTTTATCCGAGAAATGTTGAGGAAGTGACGTGAATCATCTAGGTCAAAAATGACGTAATTGGTTATCATATGATGATTTTGTAGGGATCAAAATGTTGGATGTCAATTATAAAGTTTGATATAAAGATGTGGTAAAGGTTTAAAAAAGAGATCGAGGGATAAATGTTATCAATTTAGAAACAATCACAGAAATTTGGTTATAATAATTCAGGGATGTATTTCAAAACTAATGAAGATATTCAAGGTCAACCTAGTTTTGAGAACTTAGAAAATCTTGGTTATTGATTCTGGGGAACTTTTACTCTGAGGCTATAAAAAAAAATTTAGGAAAAGAGAAATTTGGTATTCAATGATTATGCAAAATTGAACTAGATATTGTAAGAGGATGACTAGAGACAGAGAGAACACAATATTTTAAGCTATAGGAATTATTTTTGATGATTGGGAAAATTATAGAATTCAAAAAGGATAATACTGAAGGTGAACGTTGAAGAAATACGAAGGTTGATTTATAATTTTTTTTGTATGACATGGTGTTATTAGAGTTGAGTAAATACGAGACTTGATTTAAACAAGTCCAAGGAATTCATAAACTGGATTTAGAGGTTTCGGATCTAATTTAGAACGAGGTGAAAGAAATTGAAAATTTGATTAAATGAATACGTGATGATTCCTAAATAAGTGGGGGTATGTTTCATGGGAAATGTCTTAAAAGTTTGGAATTTTTGTCTATGGTGATCATGGTAAAGGTTAGATGACTGAAGGTTATAAAATTTCGATGATAGTTATATAACGGTTGATTTTCATATTGGGACTTGTGAGATAAAAAGATGATTTGGTAAATGATAAACTTGATGGTATTAGGGAGATGATTAACTTGACTTCTTATGAAATTTTTCCTTGTTCCCTAAAATGTTACAATATCATTGAATCCTAGCTTCCTTAATCACGACCAAATCGACTTTGATCATCTTTCTTATCATATTGATATCTTGGGTTGTACTCAATTGAACTAAAATTTGATTGTGACCTGAATCTCCATCCTTGTATTCTTGTGCTCAGACTTCGGTGACATTGTCCTCCATATTGCCCAAATCTTGGTTTCTAAAATTGATCAACTTAGATTGTGCGCGACTAAAATTTCTTAATATTATTGTGGTTGGATTGCAATGCTATTAACATTCGTTCCTTAACTTTTGATTTTGATTTTCTTGAGTAGTACCCTTTATCGTATCAATAGTCTTGACCCTTGACCGTACTCAATTTATTTGAATTCCACCGTGACTTGGATCTCTATCATATGTTGCTCGTGCTCAAAATCTCGATTTCAAATTTTCGAACCTAAATTCAAATATTGATTAGCCTATTCTTCATCGTGTCAATATTTTAATTTGATCGTAATCGAACTTCGATACCAATATCACTTGTGCCTAAACTCTGATTTATTCTTGAAACAACTAAGTTCTGTTCCAATTTGATTTTTATCTTGTTTGGATTTTGCACTTGTGCCTAAAATGTTTTCTGACCATGATTTGATTTCCTAATATCATCTAAAATTCTCATGATTGTTCGAGCCTGAATGACCTGGCATGACTAGACGACTATGAAATCCATGGTCGTGATTCTTAAGATCATGACTATCGTACCAATTTTGCCTCTAAATCGTGCTTGAAAATTTTGTCCTTGATCACGACTACCGATTGATATGAACTTGTCATGAATTGAGTGATCATATCGAAAATAAATTTTTTATTGTGCCTAAAATCTTGATCTTCGATCACGACTGTATGCGAACTTAGTCGCGTCCGAACTTGATTTTGATCATGCTTGTGTGACTCTAACTCCGACCTTATCAAGCCTAGATTATGTTGGTCGTACTATACTCAGATTTGACCCTACCTTATCATAACCAAAAAACAATTTGTTATATTAGTCGCGACTCGAGTCATGCCTAAGATACTTAATCTTATTCTAAATCGTGCCTAGTTGATTCGACCATACCATGATTCTATCGTGCCAAATCAATAGTGCCTAAACAATTTCGAGTTGATCATCTTGCTCGTGCCAACTCGTCGTTCTTGATCGTGTCGGCCATACTGCCTAAAATTTCTATCATGTTTTAACCCCCTTGCCAAGCTTTAATTTCGAGACAAAATTTTTTTAAGGAGGGTAGATTTGTAACCTCCGTAAATTGAATTCTTGGATATTTTCAAAAATTGGTATTTTTATTTTTTTCGTATTTTTCAAAACTTCGAATTTTCTCTGAATCTCGAAGAACGTGCAATTTCTAAAATTTTGGAAACAATTTGACCGTGATTGCTATCGGTCTTTGTTAGCTTCGGCTTACTATTTTTTAAGCGATTTTGTCCTATTGCGATTTCCCTGTTATTTTCTCGAATCAATGAGTTTTATTATTTTTTATATGGAAAACGTTATTGAATTTTGGAATCTCAAAATATAATTATTTACTAAATAAATAATTTCTAAATACTTTTAAATAATTAAGTGAATATATTAGTATTTTATTAATTAGAAAAATCCGGCTAAATTGTAATTAGCCATTGTTAATTAGTAGTAACTGGCAATTAATTATTAATTATAGCTAATTTTATTTGGTACTAATTATTAGCAGTTAGTAGTTAGTTGGGATAGCAGTTAGTCTTTTTACTATTTTTCCTAATTTCTATTACATATACATTTTTAGGGTGTTTCCCATTTTTCCTATAAATATCACATTTCCCAAAACCTAAAATTGCTACACACATCCCTAGGTATTTTCTAGCAGCCACCCATTTTTTCCTTTCCCAATCCATCCGACCCTACAGCAGCTCCGGCCACCTTAGCCACCTTCAGCCGCCACCCCCTGCGTCTCCGGCTGTCGCCGGAGATCCACGCCACCAGCGCCCTGCCCGATCCAACACCACCACCATTGTCCACCGGCCCTCACCAGAACACTACTACCACCATCCTTCCTCCACGCCGTCGAACCACCGCCGCCGCCCCGTCAACGACAACCACTCACCACCATCGCCATCAACCACCGTCCACCACTGCCGTCCCGAACTGCCTCGCCGAACCACCGCCACCACCGTTCACCAACACCATCAAAACCACCGCCACCAACACCATCAACCACCGCCACCACGAATGGACATCACCGACCACCACCACCGATAACCACCTCCGGCCGCCCATTCCAGAAAACCACCGCCATAAAACCCTTTTCCCAAGTCCAAACCATAGAGAGAGGGGGAGAGAGTTTGGACCTGACCGATCGCCGCCCTGGCCGAGCCCTCGCCGCCGGCGAGACGACCCCTCCGTGCGACGTCGCCTGGCCCGGCGCTCCGCTGACGACCACCTCCTTGCGCGCGACCTCCGCCATCCTGGCCGCGTCCCCACTTCACCACCCTGGAGGCCTGCCCCTGCCTCCGCCGCGTTGCTCCGCCGGCGCCATTGCTCCGCGGTTGGCCGCCGGAAAACCCTTCGTGAGCCCTCTCCCCTTCTTTTGGTTGGTTATGTTGTTTGGGAGGGGACAGAGCCCCCCTTTCGTTTATGTATTAATATTATTATTATTAATATTAGTTTAGTTTTAATAAGTTATTATTGTATTATATAATTTAAATGATATAGTATTATATTAGTTAATTAATTATATTAGTTTATTAATAATATTAGTTTATAATATTAGTTTATTATATATAATTGGATTTAAATATGTATTGGTTTGTATATAATATATATTAGTAAAATAAAGTTATATATGTTAGTTTATACTATATTAAGGATTATTATTATATTATCTTTTTTTATTGGTATTATATATACATAATCACTTACTTAGTAAATATAAAAAATATAATTATATTTCTAAATTAGTATTGGTTTATTGAGTTTTGGTCTAAATTCATATTTGATAAAATAGGAATATTGGTACAGAATGATTTTCGCAATTTTAAAATATTACTTAAAATATGTTGATTAATGCAGATATAGTTTTTAAGGATTTCTAAATATTTATTATATTTTATTATATTTTTCTGAAATCATAAATCGTGATTAGGATAGTCATTTTCTATTCTTGATTTGATTAGTGTACCAAACCCTGATTTTAGACTTTTATATACCAAACTAGGCTTTTTGGACTACTCTGGATTCATTGGGACTGCCCGTGTCGTCGTCTGGGACCCTCTGTAGAGCATAGCAGTGTACCTACCTCGTATCGACACGTTCGTGTCGTGCACGTCGACTCCAACCATTCGAGGCGAGTACATTCTCTGATCTTTTCATACTTACCTGGATTATTTTCTTGCTCTAGATTACTCTACTTGATGCTGACACGTATCTTTATGGATTAGTACTATATGGATCCTTTCCTGAGATGTTATCCCTCTACGGGTGCATCGGGTATTTCATGTTTATGTACTTTATCATGTGCATCAGGTACTCCTTGTACCGTACTAGTTCATGTTTTACATGTTCTCATGTGCTTCATGTGCTTTCATGTGCTTATCACGTGCCTCATGTATACTCATTACATGAGTTCAGTACTTAGTATTTATGCTTATAACATAACTTAAACGGATCCTTGTGTATTGATTGGGGCGGGGTGAGTAGAATTGGTTATGTGATCACTATCCCTAGTAGCTGTATTCATGTGCCTCCTTATTTGTATTCATGTGCCCCCAAGCCGTTTACATAACTATTATGCTCTAAATCACGTAGCCACTTACAGTCTCTACTATCATGTATTTACTTTCAGTTATAAATATCTCATGTTTACTCGTATTTCCTATTCAGTACTTCCTGTATTTACTCTATTGCATGATTTATACTCCTAACCTGCTATAAACTGTTTTAGATATATGCTCGTTTTCGTCCTGACTGGACCTGTTGAAAATTTTACAGATAGCTTGGAGGTTGTCTGCTAGCCTAGAGGAGACACATTAGAGGTTGTTTAGTTAGCTATTTTCAGTTGTCTGAAGTTGTATTTATTTTATGGATTACTGTATTTGAGTTTTGAGATGTATTCTGAGTTTATATCTTAGACACTTAGACTTCTACCTGTTGTATCTCTTTTTGAATTTTATTTTATCTATCTTCCTTTATGCTCTACCTTAGATGTGATTGAGTTTACATTCTGCTATGTCACCCCCATTCGGGGAGTATAAACTGTTTAGTCTTATACTGTTAGATGCATTGAGACCTAGGACTGCGTTCTACCGTCGACACTGCGGCGTAGGCTGGACGTACCCACGTCTCGTGTCCTAACTCTAGGGTGCGGGTCGTGACACTGCTCTTTTGGCTCCTCGGGCTGGTAGTCAGGCCCCCGTCGATGAAGAGCCTGTTGATGCCGAGGTTCCAGCCTCGCAGGTTGAGGCAGGCGGGCCTTCTTCCGGTCTGCTATCTAGAGCAGCTCCTCAGACCCCTGCTATGACGCCGCAGGTGCTGGCGGATGCAGATGTATATGTGAAGTTCATCATCGAGGTGGTGTATAAAATGCTGCAGAGGGGCGTATCGGCAGTGATGGATGCCAATGTGAGCTTTGCGACGGCAAAAACTCTGGCACTGCCTCACATCAACCTGATCCGTCTCCACCAGGGCCATGATCATATGGCCGACATTTTGGAGGCCTCGGTGGCCGAGCTGGTCCAGCAGCTTTCCGAGTTTCAGTGTATCCAGCGGAACGATCTCTCCATCCTGATAGACGCAGAAAAGGAGAAGCTGATCGCTGAAACTGAGTCCTCTTACCAGGCCACCGTGAGTGTCTGGGAACGCGAAGTGGCTGAGACTGAAGCTGTAGTAGAGCGGTTGTCTCAGTCCACACAAGAGAAGCTGGAGTTGCAAGCTGCGTTGGACGCTATTATCGCGGAGGTTGATGCTCAGATTCGCCGTCTTGAGGGCCAGCGGGCCCGACTCCTATTAGATGCCGAGCGTGTCCAGACTGAACATGTAGCATTCAAGAAGAAGGAAGCAGCTTTCACCCACCGGGCTCTTACTCTGGCTCAGCAGCGGCAGCAGCTGGATGAGAAGCACGAGGATGACACTTCTCTTGAGGCCATAGAGGCGATGCGTCAAGAAGCTGAACGCCGGGTCCTGGCGACTGTGGAGACTCGGGCGACAGACTTGAGGCGCCGGATTAAAGAGCTTTCGGCTAACCCCGGGGATGTTTAGGGATTGTAGTCTCTTCTTTTTGTGTTTTGCAACTCTTGCTGGGGAGGGTGTAATCCTTTACTCTTTTTTAGAATAAAGAAATATAAAATATTTTGTGATGTGTTCATTTTTGCTGTCATGAACTTGATAATTTGTGTGGACCTATTATCTCTTGCGCACCTTGGTTTTTAGGTACAGATAATAAGTTCGAGAATTGACATGCTTGCTCAGAGGTGATATGGACATGGCAAATATGGGATTCAAATGATGGAATCTTCCTACTCAGAGGTGTTATGGACGTGGTAGGAATGACTCTGGGGGATACGCGGAACTACTCAGAGGTAATGTGGACGTGGAAGTTCTGCGATCAATGTACGACAATGCAGGGGTTGTCTGTACGAAATGTTTACTCAGAGGTAATGTGGACGTGGTAAACATGATGGGTAGCGTAGTCTTACGAAGTGTAAGATTCCGCTTTGTAGGACGTAGAGAGAAAAAACTCAGAGGTAATATAGACGTGGTTGTCCTTCTACTGGAGGATACCATGGAACAGCTGGGTTCCGGAAGCATATGATTTATGGAAGGGAATTATATGTGAGTCCTGATGATTGGGTCCACTGATCCTTTGTGGAAGTACATGTCTGAAAAGATGTCAAGAATAGTACTTCTTTAGGAACTTGCCATTGATGGACATCATGAACAAGTCCCCATTGGGTTTAGCGAGGCAGTAAGCACCGTTTGAGTATACCGTCTCTATGATGAAAGGTCCTTCCCACTTGGGCTCGAACTTTCCTGGTGTCTTATGAGTCAACATCATCCTGACTGCCAGAACCAGGTCGCCTACTTGGAAAGTCCTTTGCTTGACCTTCTTGTTGAAAGCCTGTGATATACGGGCTTGGTAGAGTTCAATACGTTGTTGAGCTAGGAGACGCTTTTCGTCAAGTGCCTCCAGTTCTCGCAGACGGTGACGTTGATTGTCCTCTTCTGTGAGTTGGTTTGTGATTGCTACACGGAGGGAGGGTATTGGATCTCGAGAGGTAGTACCGTTTTGCTCCCGTAGACCAGGAAGAATGGCGTGTTTCCTGTCGGGGTCTGTACCGTTGTACGGTAGACCCAAAGGCATTCGCCGAGCTTTTCGTCCCAGTCGCATTTATTGGATGAGACAACTTTTTTGAGTAGCATGACGATAGTCTTGTTGAACGCCTCGGCCAACCATTTGCTGCCGGATTGTAGGCAGTTGAGGCCACCTTTTGAATGTAATTCTTGTCACAGAATCTGCTGAAAACATGACTGATATACTGAGGACCGTTATCGTAGATAATCCTCTGGGGTAGCCCGAAACGGTAGATGATATGGTGCTTGATGAAGCTGATCACCTTAGAGCTCTTCACTTTGCCAGTGGAACTGCTTCTGTCCATTTGGAGAAGTAGTCGGTGATGGCTAGGATAAAGCGGTGTCCCCCGATGACGGAGGGGTGATCGGTCCTACAATGTCCATGCCCCAAGCTTCGAAGGACCAAAAGACGATTGTAGGATTTTGTGGTTCTGACGGTGTATGGATGAAGTCTGCATGAAGCTGGCACGCATGACACTTTTTAGCATAGTCGACAGCGTCAGCGGCCATGGTTGGCCAGTAGTAGCGCATGCATCGCAGTCGATCCTGCAACTTAGGGCCAGGTTGATGGGCTTTACAGGTCCCATCGTGAGCTTCTCGAAGGGCTTCGGCTGCTTCTTCGTTGGACAGACATCGCAGGAGAAGTCCATGTAAGAGCGTCGGTACAGCATTTTAGTAGCTGTATCGTAGTAGAATCGAAGGGAGCGCCTCCTGACTGAGACGGCTTTTCGAGTCTTCTGGGAGAATTCCGTAAATAGCGAAGTCGATGAACGGGAATCTCCAGTCTCGGACATTAACACCGGCACTTGTTGATATGGCATGGGCCACTTGTGAGCATAGGTTGTTTTTAGGACAGACAAAGTCTCGACCAACTACCGTGACGTAGTGTTGAGTCCCGAGGAGTGCTGCTAACGAGGCTGCGAGGCCAGCCAGAGCGTCAGCCTCCAGATTTTGTAAATGAGGTACATGTTCGATGAAGAACTCGGTGAAAGTTGAAATGATGTTCAATGCAACTTCATGGTAAGGGATCAGTTCTTCATGGAGAACCTCGTATTGCCCTCTGATCTGGTTTACGACGAGTTTTGAGTCGCCGTAGGCTTCCAGATAATCCACCCCCAGCTGTCGTGCCAGCTGGAGTCCCATGATAAGAGCGTTGTACTCGGCAACATTGTTGGAGCATGGCTTCGAAAGGGAGTAGGCGCACTAGATGACCAGCTGAGAGGGAGACTAAGACTACCCCCACTCCTGCGATGATTTGGCCTTTAGGGCCTGTTCTTGAAGCGCCATCGAAAAACATCCGCCAGACGGAGCTTTCTTCGGTGACGTTAGATTCTTGGACCTCATCCGGGATGTCTTCATAGAGTCTGGAGGACTTCGGGATGGGGTGTGCAGCTAAAAAGTCGGCCAGAGCCTGACCCTTGACGGCTTTTTATGGAACGAACACCATGTTGTATGGTGTTAGCAGGATGCCCACGTAGCTAGCCGGGAATTTAATGACCTGCCTTCGTCGTGAGAACTCTGAGTGGATTGACTCGGGAGATGACATGAATCGTCTGGCCCGAGACATAATGGCGAGTCTTCTGGATGGCAAATACCAACGCCAAGCACTCCTTTTCAATGGGGTTGTACCGGCATTCGGCCCCGATAGTATTCTACTGAGGTAGTAGATAGCTTGCTCATAGCCTGTATCGCTGTTCTGAGCCAGCAGAGCGCCGAAGAAATGATCCGTGGCGGACGTAGAGAGAAATGGTTTGCCGGCGACGGGTGCCACCAGGACTGGCGGGCTCGTCAAGTAAGCCTTGATGTCATCAAAAGCTTTTTGGCATTCTTCTGTCCAGACGTAAGAGACTCCTTTCTCATGAGCTGAGTGAAGGGTTGACACTTTTCGGAGAGGTTTGCTATGAACCTCCGAATATATGCCAGATGTCCCTGTAGGCCTCGAAGTTCTCGGAGGTTCTTCGGAGGATCCATGTCCAGGATGGCTTTGGTCTTCTCGGGGTCGACATGAATGCCTTTCGCCGTGATAATGAAGCCCAAGAACTTTCTGCTAGAAACCCTAAGAAAGATTTAGCGGGGTTCATCTTGAGTTGATGCGCCCGCATGAGATCGAAGACTGTCTTCAGGTCTTTTAGGTGATCTCCTTTGAGACGGCTCTTGACTGCGATATCATCAACATAGCATTCGACTGTCTTGCGAAGATGCTGACGGAAAATGGTGCTCATAGCTCGTTAGTACGTGGCACCACGTTCTTCAAGCCGAAGGGCTTCACTGTGTAGCAGAAAATGCCCTTTGGAGTCCTGAATGACGTATATTTTGCGTCATCGGGGAACAACTTGATCTGGTTATAGCCCGAATACCCGTCCATGAAAGACATGCGTTCGAAGCCACATGTGTTGTCGATCATCACGTCGGTGATTGGAAGCGGGAATTCGTCCTTCGGGCAAGCGGAGTTGAGATCCCAGAAGTCGATGCAGACTCGTATCTTCCCATTCTTCTTGGTGACAGGGACAACGTTGGCCACCCAATCGGGTGTTGTTCTTGGATGAAGCCGCTGGTCAAGATTTTGTCCACCTCCTGATCGATGGCATTCATGATGCCAGGACGAAAGCGTCGCTGTTGTTGTTTGATAGGCTTGGCATCAGGTAAGATGTTAAGCCTATGCATCGCGATCTGGGATCAAGTCCCGGCATATCTTCGTAGCTCCAGGCGAAGACATCGATATACTCTTTAGCCAGCTGGATTAAAGATTCTCGATCTTCTCCTTCTAGGCTTTTGCTGATGAAGATGGGTTTGGAAGAAGATCCATCCCCAAGGTCGATCTGCTCGACTTCGTCTTTGGTAGGGGGTTCGTGTAATTCAAATCGAGACTCCCACTGTTCTCCCAGGCGTTGAGCCCATGGTTCTTCTTGAAGAATCCCATATTTGGTTTTCGCCTTCATCTTCTTGAAGTTGTGCAGATGTCATGTTGGATGATAGCACTCTCTTGAAGACTGAGCCGATACTGGTATTGGGATCCCAGGTTGATGCTTCGGATGAGTGAATGTTCTGCTTCTTCTGCTCCGAACTCTCTGGAGTTGACGGCGGCGTGACATAGCCCACCCCTCGTCAAGTTCGATTATAGTAGTCCTGCGGCTTTCCTTTAGGTGTTGGAAGCCGGAGAGGAAGATGTCGACCCTTGCCGTAGTTCAGGCCTTTGTTGCTTTTTAGGTCGTAATCCATCTTTTGGATGAGGTACTTTACCTTGTCCGTGTACCGATAGACTTGTATTCTGCCGGTATCTGGTTCTGGCTCGAGTGGCGGAAGGTCTTGATGACGCTCAACTTTGCCGAAGATGATGGATTCTTCGTCTCGACTCCGCGACGAACTACAAAATAGACCCCTTGGGACGGGACTACTCGATTTACATGATGGCGGTCGTTATTTGTGTTTGTAACGACCGTAAAGCATTATCTAATGTATACATGGCATTCCAATGTGGAAGACTAGAATAATTAAAAGATACTCTTATTGATAAAACACGAGATTTTATCCTGCGGGATTACATTGTCCAGAGAGGGTACATCTACATCAGCAGAGATATATTCCCCTAGCTCTTCATCTGTGAGTACCGGGATTGGATCGGGAGAGTCCACCACAGCTTTGATCCTGGGGTCCGAGAGGGCTATGTGGGCCTTCTCCGGCAGCTTGGAAGATGGTTGCGGCGGCTTGCCCTTAAGACGCACCTTCAGAGGTGCCTCAACTGCGCCTTCGGTGATGCGTGCCTTCCTCCATAGTTTTGCCACGAGGGGAGCCAATGTTTGAGGCAGCTTTCTCTTGAGTTGTATCTTCAGGGGAGCTTCAGGAGCAGTTGGTGCTTTTCCGGGTAGCTTGATGTTCATGGGAGGCAACTTCTGAGGCAGTTTGCCTTTGAGTCGAATCTTCAAAGGAGCGTCGGGAGTCATCTCCGGCTTTATGTCCGGCTCTGCTGCCATTTCTGCTTCATCATCAGCATCATTGGCTCTCCTCCTCGTCAGGTGACTTGTACAAGGAGGAATCAGTGAAGTAGGCTTCAACTCCTTTGAAAGGGTTAATGTCCGTAAACTCCGTCCGGATGACGTCGTTGGTGGACACGTACTTCATACATTGGTGGAGTGTAGATGGCACCACCATGTACTCATGCAGCCATGGACGACCCAACAGGAGGTTGTAGTTGACGTCGGCAACCACGACATAGCAAGTCACCTCAGTTCTGAGGTTACCGATATGGCACTTTAGTCGTATCTTGCCCAGTGGCTCGCTTTTGCTAGCGTTGAAGCCACTGATTGTTGTGTTGGATGGCGCTAGTCGGTATATTGGGATCCCCAGTGTTGAGAGCAGCGTCTTCGGGATGATGCTGAGGGACGATCCCGGATCGATCTGAATCCGCTTCACCTTGACAGAACCGGTATAACCTGTATAATATAGCGGCCTGTTGTGTCGGTTGTGCTTGAGGAGCATGTCTTGTTGGGTGAAGGTTATATTGGGGATAACCTCATCCGCACAATGACAGTGTGCACATGTAGTTGGGAGATCTTCAGGCTGCTTGACCTGACTAATGAAGGACTCAGCATCCTTCAGGGCTTCGCAGAGAGCTTCGCAAGTGTCTTTGGAAAGACGAAGGAGCTCAAACAGAGAAAGACGGGCAGGAGTACTGGCAAGTTGTGCCAGTATGTCAAAGTTGTGGGGCTTGGGTAGCCCCGAAGCATTCTCCTTTCGTAGAGGCCTGTCGAAACGAGCCTCTATATTCTTCTGCTTATTAGCTGCTGGAGGCTTGGACGGACCCCCTTCTTCGGTAGTAGGGACGGTGCAAGGAGGTACCACCTCGACGGCAGCTTCGTCGGGTTGGGCGTTCTGTTGTGAACGCGTCTGTACAGGAAGTGCCTCTTCCGTAGAGGAAGAGACCATACGGCAAGACTTGATCTTCCTGTCTTTGGTTTTGGAGGCAGAGCGTACCTCCGGTTGAGTAACCTCGGAAACAAGATCAGGGTGAACCCATAAGATCTCCACCCGAGATGTGGTGAGTGGGATGAGTCCACTCACGTTGTCACGAGTAGGTGGTAAGTTAACCACCTCCATTGTCGCCTTAGGGATGGGAACGACACCATTTTGTGTTGTAGTTGGCGGCAAGGTGCCGAAGTGGAGTGACACAAAGTTGGCCGAAACCGTCTTCTTCTCGTAGTCGACGGAGATAACATCCGCATTGATCATGCGCTGGATGTAGTTTTTGAGGACGTAGCAGTCCTTGGTTGGATGTCCGACAAACCGATGGTAGTGACAGTACCTCGGATTGTCCACTTTCCCAACCTCGTCCGGACGCTTCGGGTCCGGCAACTTGATCTTGTCACCCTGCTTCAGTATCTCGAAGAGTTGTAGGGTGTCTTCATCGTTGAAAGAGTACACCTCCTTTGGCCTTGGTGTAAGTGGAGGCTTCTGAGTAGGTACTGATGCACCTTTTGAGGCATTGACAGTTAATGCCTGTTTTCCCTTCGTCTCTCGTCCGGGGTTGTTGGCCACAGGCCGCTTTTCCTTGTCCTCAAAGGCAGGAAAACTAACTCCCAGAAGGCGAGTGTTGGATGCCTTCTTTTCTGCTGCTTCAGCTTCGATGATCAAGGAACTCCAGTCGGAAGGAGTAGAATTGAGCCAGAGTTTGATTGCGGGCAGCATGTTCATGCTGCAGGAGAAGAGGAGTGCATGTTCTGGCATGCCTGGGGGCAGTCTGAAGCAGGCCTGTCGGAAGCGTTCGATGAATACTCGAACTGTTTCCTTCTCCTTCTGGCATATCTCTATGAGAGACGCCATTGTCATGTCCTTTCCGCCGTCGTAGAAATGGTCGAGGAAAAGGTGCGTCAAATCGTCGAAGGAAGATCAAGAATTGTCGGAGAGGCTGCAGTACCAGTCGTACGCCACTCCTTTTAGTGCGCCGACAAATATGCTGGTGAGTAGCGCGTCCTCCTTCGACAGATGTCCCATTTGGGACTGGAAGTACGTCAAATAGCGATATGGAGAGTCCTTTTCGTCGTATGGCGTTAATGTTTGTGGTTTATATTTGGGAGGATAAACCATTTTGTTCCATTCGATGGGATAAGGTTGGGGGATGCCCATCTTTTGGTGCTCCTCTTGTCTATTCTTGGACTCAAAGCGCTCGCGCAAGTCCCTGATCATCTCGACCACTTCTTCCGTGGAGCTAGGAGTCGGGGAAGGTGGTACCACCTGGAGTTGAGCATTTGAGGGCTCCGACGTCCGAGGGGCTTCACGACGATCCGTATCCAAGGATACCCATTGAGGGGGTGCACTTGACTCTCCATTGGTCCCTGGGTCGGGACCGGTAGAAGGTGTCCTGGCCAAAGCTGACCGTATCTCAAACACTGCTTGAGTCAGTGTTTGCATGGAGGAAGAGAGGGTTTTGAATCCTCCCTCTAGGGTATCCATGCGCTGGACGAGGTCTGGTGACGGCGCATCAGACTCGGTATCACCACCAGCCATGTAGACTGTCATGACACGGCTGGAGTCGGATGGCTCAGTTGAGGCTTTGCTTTCAGCCTCACTCTCCTGTAGAGGAGTTGTTGTTCCCGGAGCTTCGTCTTGGCTACCCCCAGCTATGTTCCTGAGGACTTCTTCGTCTTCGAGACTCGGACCCGCAGGGGCTAGACTACGCCCAGCTAAGTTTTGGAGGACGCCTTCGTCTTCGGGAGAAGTATCCGTAAGGGCCTGATTACCTCCAGTCATGTCTTGAAGGACTTCTTCATCTTCGAGATGCAGGTCCACAGGGGCTAGACGACCCCCAGCTATGTCGGGGAGGCTGACTTCGCCCTGAGGATGAAGATCCATCCCAGCTGTGCTTTGGAGGACACCCTCGCTTTCGGAAGGAGGATCAACAAGGGCTTGACTACCCCCAGCTTCCTCCAAGATCTTCTTCCTCCCCCGAGTGCCTTCGAACACTCCGGAGGATGAGACGGTTGTCTTGGTTTTCCTCGGCTGGCTCTTGGACGAGGAATTGCCAGTCGTCTTTCGGACTGACGAGGAGTTGGAGATTACATTGTATGAAGCAACCTTTAGTTCTGGCTCCTTTTTTGTTGACACCTTCCCGAGGCGACGTCGGAGGGGCGTCGATGATTGCAGCCACTGGAACACCGACTGTCTTGGTGGGACTGCTGCCTTACAATAGCAGTTGATGGTGACTATAGCACAAGTGTGCCCTGTGAGGGGCGCATCGTGCTCGTCAGTCGACTCTTCTGATCGGCGATTGTGAGTGATCATGTTACGCAGATCGTTGGAGGAGAGTGCCACCTTCGTACCCCCTTCAGGAGCATGGCAAGACCAAGCACCGGGGTGGTCAATTGAATGCTGCGTCCCCTGATCCAACACCAAACAGGTGCTGAGATCAGTAGTGGGGGAACAACATTTGAAGTAACTTGAACGGACCTCAGACGCACAACCAGAGGAGGCGCGGGAGTTCAACACCACTGGGTTTGCCTTGTTCGACTTGGTTGCGAATGCAACAGATACGCCCAAGTGAGACAAGGACTTTGAAGGTCGGCTCGTTTCTGGCACAGAAGCACCTAAGTCGACCTTATACAGCTTACCATCAGCAGCGTACATGATTGTGAGCACATGCTTCTGGCTTGCTGCTGGCATAGCACGTTTGGGACGCATGGCCCGTGCTGCCTTGGACTTCTTCGTACCAGGCCGCTGGGGCGCGTAGTACTCAGAATCCAAATTTTTCCCGCCACTACAGCGAGTGAGTCTGTCAAAGACAGAGACCTTCCGTGGCGCGTCGGAGGTGATGCGCGGGGCATTAGCTGCGCCACTGCTCCGTCGACGCATCTTTCTCGCCTGAGAGGGAGATGGCTGGGGAATGTGGTCCGCCGCACATTTCCCCGAGAGATGTGCTACAACAGTGGGCGCATCTTGGTTGCTGAGGACGTCAGCAGGAAGGGAAGGCTGGATCGGTGCATCCCCTTCGGTGGTGGTGCCAGAGGCGTCGACCTTGTGCACCCAGATTTGGCGAGTCTTCTTCGGCTTCGGCAGCCGCTTCGAAGGGCTCGTACTGCCTTCAGAGATGAACTCCTCATACGCCTGTTGATTGATGCATACGACCAGCGTCTTGTGGGAGGAGCCCACCTTCGCGTCGTCGGATTGCGACACAGCTTTCTCGGTGGAGAAGAAAGAGGTCCCCAGCTTGTTTGCCATTAAAATCTTTTAATGGAAATTTCAATACAAACAGAACAGTGTTACAATATAGGACTTAGACGTAGTCCTAGGAGTACACTTTTGTTTATATGGATCCCTTGTGCCGATGGAGCGAGTGGTAATACGTTGACTCCGTTGACGATCTGACGACGGTTCTTGGTTCTCTGAAGATCTAGGTTGCTCTGGGTGCTGGAGCTTGCGGAGAGGAAGAAGACGTTGAGTGTCTGTATCTGCCTTGGTGGTTGTGCGACGTCTCTGTCGGTATATGTATGTTTGTCTCTCTGTGTGTGTAAGAAGGAAATGATCCCTCTATTTATAGTGTGCAGGCTGGCTGCTCATGCGCGCATATGTAGGATGCGCCTGGACGCGAGGACGCCACGTGGTGATTGCTGATGGAGGCACATGGACGATGCGCCCTGATTGAGAAGTTAAATTCTTCATGCTGCTGTTGTGGGCTGGCACGTAGCAGGGGAAGAATCTTTCTGTTGCTGAGATCTTGGGTGAATCGAGTCAAAGGACACGTGTCATCGGCCCATGGCTCGGAGATCTCGGATTTGGTGGAGAATGATCTGGTAGGATGCGCCTGGGATTGGGCGCATGAGGAGACTTTGGCTTGTAACCTTTGGGAGTCACGAACAATTTGGGGCGCATGGCATTTGAGGCGCATGCGAGGCTTCAGTAGTGACTTTACTTCTGTCGTTAGGGATCAGAGAAAAGTCTGAGGCGCATGGCTTTTGAGGCGCATGCAGAACTTTGGGCGCATGGCTACGGAGGCGCATACGAGATGGTTGGGCGGCCACGTGGCTTGTAATCGCCAGAGGGGAGTAATGATGATGCTGACGTCGGCGACGCTTTATTTTCTGAAAAAGCTGTCAACTGCAGTCTTCGGGGGACGTGCTGCCAACTCTGTCAGACTTCAGCATTTAATATTCTTTGACATGTGATAGGTTGTTGAGTGGGCACATCGATCGGCATTCCACTGGGCGCATGGGGCCGCATGGGGGCGCATGCTTGTGAAGCGCTCGGTGCTGAGGGGCACGTCTGTGTGATGTGCGGTCGGTCCGGCGCATCCGCTCTGCTTGACACATCTTTTGGTGCGACTGTTACGTTCTTTGAGTGCTTTAAATAGCCGTTTTTGACTTGGCTGAATTCGAAGCGTCAGGTTCATCCATTTAATACAAATTTATTGCACGGGATTCGGAGAGCCATCCGCTTGGCGTATGGGTTTGATTTAACCAGCCTATAAATAGTGGCATGGAGAGAGTTTTCTTCTCGTTCTCTCACGTCCTCCCGAAATGAACTTGTTTACTCGAGTGCATTCTGTTGATGAAATGCTCCCGAGGGTGAAGATGCGACGCATTGTCTTCATTGATGCACTTGAAGGTGACTGTTACATCCAAAAGTCGGAGTCGAGGGCTTCTGAGGCAGGCGGAAGGTGCCTGTTGCATCCAAAGATCGGGATGCTCGAGCCTCGTCTCCGTTATATGGGAAGAGCCGCAGATCGGAATTGCGGTGCTGCGGCTTTGGGGGCTCTTTCTTCTGTGAGAGTTGGTGTTGCCCATTCTGGTTGTGTTGAAAGCTACTCCTTTAGCCGCGGTTTCGATTGCGGTCTTCCTTGGTCTTTGGAGGCTCTTTTGAAGCCTCCCCTGGCCACAGGTTGACTTGCGGTGCTCTTTTCTTCCTCAGTTTGGGGAGCTCTTCCTCCAGCTAGAGGGTTGATTGCCACCCTCGTTTTGCTCAATAAATGCTTCATTAGTCGAAGCATTTAGACGGCGGTGAGCCTGGCTGGAAGGGTGGCACATAACTGAGCTGCTGAAGGGATGCACATAACTGAGGATGCTGAAGGGATGCGCCCGGCTGGGAACGCATGGTAGGATGCGCCTGATTGAGAGCGCATGGTGAGATGCGCCTGTTCGAGAGCGCATGATGATGCTGCGCCTGGCTGTAGACTTAGGATCGTTTTTTTTTGTAGAAGTTCTCCTTTGTACAGTCCTATTTAAGACATGTAATAGAAAAATAAAAATCTTCTTTTAATGTCTATATTCTTGTTTTGCTGTGTCAAAGTACTTTGTCTGAACTTCCTGGCGCATGTAGTGTTTGGCATATAGGATTTCTGATTGTGAAATTCTATGCTTCTACAGCTGCTGTAGGATGTAAGAACTCAGACGGTTGATGAATAAAATCAGCATGAATCTGACATGCTTTACACCTTCTGGCATAATCCACAACATCTACTATCATAGATGGCCAATAATACCCCATTCTTCGAATGCGGTCTTGTAATTTCGAACCTGGTTGATGAGCACCACAAACACCATCATGAGCTTCGTGAAGTATTTGTTTAGCCTCACTTTCTGAGAGACATCGCAGCAAAAGTCCATCATATGAACGACGGTGTAGCACATGTAAAGACGAATCATAATAAAATTGAAATGTTCGTCTCTTGATTGATGCAGCTTCTTTTGGATTTTCAGGTAAAATCCCATGAACCGCATAATCAATGAATGGACTTCTCCAATCCCTCTGCTGGAAACTTGACTCTGTAGTATAACTCTGTTCAATATACAGATTATTTTTGACACAGAATAAGTCTCGGTCCAACAAAGTAATTATGTTTTATCTTCGAATTGGAACAGCTAAGTCTGCAGCTAGGCTAGCAAGAGCATCAGCTTCCACATTCTGAGAATGTGGTACGAATTCGATGAAGAATCCTTTCAATGAAAGGATCAATTCGATTACCACTCGATGATAAGGGATGAGGTCAGGATTTCTGACTTTATATGTCCCTCTAACCTGATTAACAATCAGTTGAGAACCTCCATAAGCTTCTAAGAACTCAATGTCCAATTCTTTTGCTACTTGGAGACCAATCAACAGAGCATTGTATTCTGCCACATTTTTAGAGCATGGCTCATTGAGAGAATAAGCACGGTATATGACTATTTTGTCAGGAGAAACCAAGATGATTCCTACTCCAGAGACGATATTGCCTTTAGGTCCAACCCTTGATGCTCCATCAAAGTATAATTGCCAAATATCATCCCTCAAAGTCATGTTGCAATCCACGACTTCATCTGGAATATCTTCATATAGCTTCGATGTTTCAGGTATAGGATGAGCGGCTAAGAAATCAGCTAATGCTTGACCCTTCACTGATTTTTGAGGTACATAGACCATGTCATAAGGAGTGAGCAACATCGCCCAGGTAGCTAACCTGGAGTTAAGAATGCTTGGTTTTCTCATCAGTACCCGAATAGGATTTATTCTGGAGATGACATGAATAGTTTATCCTGACACATAATGTCGTATCTTTTGAACAACAAAAACTAAAGCCAGACATTCCTTTTCTACAGGATTATACCTGTGTTCAGCTCCGACCATCATTCGGCTAAGATAATAAATTGCTTGTTCATGACCCATATCATTTTTCTGTGCAAAAAGAGCACCAAGTGAATGTCACTACCACCTTTCTAGCTTGGGGGTATTTTGGTCATTTTGGTCATTTTGGAATTTTGGGAATTATTTGGAATTATTATTAATTATTTAGATTTATTAGAATTAATATGATTTTTAGTGATTTTTAGTATAATTGATTTTGGTCCTATAGTTGACTTTGACTTATGTTGACTTTGGAGACTAACCTAGTGGCTAACCTAGGTCATGACTATGAGAATAGGATATGGAAACCTAGGTTGACTTAAGTTAGTGACAATTAATCAATAGGATCAATTTGGAGAAAATAGGATTTGAATTGATTTAGAAATGGCTTGTGATTTCATAAGTCATGACTTGTGACTTAGGCTTAATAGCCCATAGGCCCACACCATGAACCAAACCTAACCCTAATCAGCCCATGGCAGCAACTATTGATCCTTCCCCATATTTAATCCCCTCCTAGAATTTAGGGCTAGCCTCCATTGGGATTTGTGCAAATTTTGGAAGAGGTGAGTCTCCATCTTTCTAAAATCATAGAAAATCCATTTCAACTCCATTTTCCTTCAAATCAATTGCATTAGGGCCTAATTCTTCTGTTCTTTCTGTTTGTGTAAGAATATTTTAGAGTAGGATCAATTTGTGGGAGTTTGGTGGCTTGAGGAACCCTTTCCATTTGGGAATTTTGACCCTTTGCTCATCAATAGGTATATTTCAATCTACTCTATGTAATTTCTGTTTAATTGCATTTCTAGGATGCCCTAGCCCTAACCTAGCTGTAGGAATAGCCACCCCTAGAATTTGTGACTATTTTATGTCCTTTTTGGACACATATCAGTGACACGTACCACGTGTTTGATGAAATACCCCAAAGGACATTTCGTGTGATTTTTGGGATTGTATTTGAATAGAAAAATAGATCTTGACCTTGCTTATGCATTTCTCGTATTCTGAACACATTTTTGTGTTGTGTCGTGTCGAATTTTGGACGCGGACACGCGGTCGTGCACACGTGCGCGCGGGCAGGAGCATCCCCTGCTAATCGGGCGGAACTGCTCTGTGCATACAGCGTTTTGACCCACAAAACTCAACACACACGTTGTGTCCATGACTGACACGAGGTTTCTCGAGTTGCACGAGTCCTCGTGTCATGTCGGACACGTATTTGTGTGTGTATGGGTTCGTCACTGTGCAGTCCAGGACAGTGCTCTGTGTGTGTTGGTTCCTTGTGATTTTGTTTCAGTTTAATGTAGTTAAATCATGATTATAATTGTTGTTTAGCTCCTATATATCATTTATTAACTATGTAAGATTAGATTCACATATTAGAATAGGTTCATTGGGTTTCGAACATGGGTATATGGTTGAATCACGGACACTGTCCTGATATGTGGGGTTCCTTCTAATTCCCCAACACTTAATTCCTGTTTGTTTGGTTTTTATCACTGTAAATATCCCCACATATTATAATACATGTTAGCTAAGTTTTTACATTCGAATTTAGGCTTTTGGTTGTGAGAATGAGACTTTGAATATTGGGTTGGTT
This sequence comes from Iris pallida, assembly GCA_029216955.1. NCBI lineage: Eukaryota > Viridiplantae > Streptophyta > Magnoliopsida > Asparagales > Iridaceae > Iris > Iris pallida. The sequence continues at coordinate 26,749,180 of JANAVB010044419.1, forward strand.
TTTGAATTGGCATATAACCTGAGATTGGTTCTTAAATGTCATCTTGAATTGATTTCCTTTCCCTTATGGAATTGACTGAATCTGAGATTGTTCCTTAGTTAAACTCTGAGAATGGATGTTTAAGTATTGGTTTTAAACTGAAATTCGATTCACTGTTATTTTGCTTTCCACTGTTTCCAGTTTTCCAAATAACCTGAGATTTCCAGTTTTCCTATTTATGAACTGTTGTTAACTGTTTTCCTGAGACTGAGTTTTGAACCCTTCTTAATACACTGTATAAATGAGATATTATTCATTGACTTAACTGTAAATTAAGGTTTGATTCCCAGTTTTTTCCTTTTCCTATTTAACTTCTGATACATTTTCAGTTCTATTTTTTCCCTGTTTTGTTCCAGGTTTTAAATCCGATTTTTAGCATTCATTTTAAACTAATCAACACTGTTAATTGCATGTTATCAAGGCCCTAATGTGTACCCCTATGTATTATCTAATGGTATGTTGAATTGGGGTTTGAATTGATGTGGTTTAGATTCGAAATCTGGGATTTCTTTTAGGGACTGAAAACTGGTATTATTTAAACTGTTGATTAACATTTGAAATCCGAAATGGGATGGGACTGCTAAACCTGGGTTTGTTTGAAACCAAACTGAGATTTAGGGACTATTTAATTGGTTTTATGTGCTAAATATGAGTTGGTTGGACTGTTTGATTTTGTGAAATCTGAGATTGTTTTGTAGAACATATTAAAACTGTTTGGGGTTCCCTTTTAACTGAATTTTTATGTTCCTATTGAACTGATCTGAGTTTGGGACTGTAAACTGATTTTTAGGTTGTTTATTAACTGGGATGTGGGTTTTTTACTGTCCCTCATGTACACTGTTGCACACCCTCACATCCATCAGTGTATCACACACTATTTTGCATTGTGACCCACTATTTTTATACTAACCCACACACTCAATACCTCACTGACTTCACACTGTTCTCATGTCTCCACTAACACACACACACTCTAGCCTAACACTCACACACCCACACACTTGAGTATCATGTGTTCCCTTCTCTCTATACATATGTATGTATATATGTATCCTATATAGATGTGGGATATATCATAGATAGCCTATATGTGTATTCCTATATGAGATTGCATGATATACTAATGTGTGTAATATAGGTTAGATATATATGACATGTAGATGAGTTATGGGTTGTGTCACCCTCACTTTTCCAAGTTAGGGGTTAAATGGTAATTTTTTATTTTATAATATTTTTGAGAATTTTATTTCATGAATATTAATATTTAATTATTATAGGAGTCGGGTTCAAATTTTATCGCATTCCGAGTTAATTCGGGACCCCGGTGAATTTCGACTTGAGTCGTAATTAGCATGTTATTTAACCATGGCCCACCACACTAAACTTTTAGGTTTAGGAGTTTGGACTAGTCCCCCATGAGTAATTAAGTTTAATTATGATTTTTATTTAATTTTAGCTAACCCACAAAACCAAATTTGGACTTAACTTAGCATAGAAGTTAAGGGAGGGGCAAACTTGTAATTTCAAGTGCCCCAACCCTTTCCTTTATGACCCGCCATCCCCTCCCCATTTATTCTTCTTCTCCACTTCAAAATATCACCATTTTTTTCTTCTTCTTCTGCTCCAAGCTTTTCTCAAAAGTTAGAATAGTTTTTCCCTAGAAATCATCTCAAAATAATTCCTTTTTCTCCAATATTCTTCCATCCAACTCTTCCTCTTCCCCAAGTGAAGCTTCTCCAAGCTTTTGGGAGCAAGAAGTGCAAGGGTGTGTCCTAAACAATTCGTTGTGTCGGAGCCGTGTCGGAGGACATTCGAATCGGGAATCCATCTCCCGATAGGTATAACCTATTCTCTAACTTATTTCCTTCATCATGATAAATAGTTTGAACCATGTAGGATTTGATTTCCATAGTTGTGTCCTTAGTTGTGTCAAGTTTGAGTCCGTTTGGAGTGTCCTAGGAGAAGTTAGAGTTTGTGACCGTGTCCTTGAGTTTCTCCTAAATTTGGACACTTTAGAATAAATTAGATTTGGCCTCTAAGTGGTTAGGCACTCTTAACTTCATTTATTTAGTGTGTGTGTGTGTGTCCATATACATATATATGTGTGTGTGTGTCCATATACATATATATATATGTATGTGTGGGAGTGAGTGTGTCCATATATATATAGATATAGATTTATGTGTGTGTTAATATAGATTTATGTGTGTGTGTGTGTGTGTGTGTGTGTGTGTATTTGTATGTGTAGTGTGGGGAGGGAATGAGATTTATATGTGTGAGAGTTTATATATAGATTTATGTATGTGTTAATATATATATATATATATATATATATATATATATATATATATATATATATATATATATATATATATATATCTGTGTGTGTGTGTGTGTGTGTGTGTGTGTGTGTGTGTGTGTATTTGTATGTGTAGTGTGGGGAGGGAATGAGATTTATATGTGTGAGAGTTTATATATATATTTTAGAGAGGAATTGAGAGAGATTGAGAGATTGAGAGATTAGAGAGGAAGATTGAGAGGGTTAGAGAGGGAATTAGAAAGGAAGAATGAGGGGAACACCATAGCAGCAAGGGGGGATAAGGGCTGCTATTTCCCCCCCCCCTCCAAAATAGCCCCAAAACAGCCACAAATAGCAGCAGTAGGCAGCAGCCATAGCAGCAGCACAGCAGCAGTTTGGGCAGCAGTAGCACCCCCTTTTGACCCCCGTAAACCCCCGTATATACCCCCATATGTATGCCAATATATGTACATATATATACCCTATTTATTAGATCTATATACCCCTAATTAACCCACTAAAATAGCCCCTACAACTAGTCCTAAGCGAGTGTGAAAAATGAGTTGAGTGAGCGAGTGAATGGTCGAGTTAGGAATTAGTGAAGGGGTGAATTTGAGTTCCGTGATTCGGAACGCGTTGAAACTTGGAGGGGACTTAGCAAATGTGATTTAGATTTTATGGTTAGGCTTCGGAGTTGGAATCGGGGTTGCGTGTGGGTTCGGAGAGATGGTATCGTACCGCACCATTCCGTATCTTAAAATATTCAAGATAACGGGTAAACGGGCGATTCAGACCGTAAGATGGACTGGATGTCCACTTACCCTAGAAAACTTGCTAGGTAATGGTTGTACCCTACTACCCTAGGAAGCACGGAGTGGAATTCCTAAGGGAAGGCCACTTGGCGTCAAGTTAGAGCGGTTTAAGGATAAATGTTAAGGGGTAATCGGGTAATTTCGAGATACGGAATTCGGGTAGTCGGATTGACTTGAACTTGGGTGGCATGTTGGGTACACCCTACAAATGTCATATTTGAGCCAATTTTGGCTCCGTTGACCCATAGTTGACTTTTTACCCAAAAGTCAATCGTTAGTCAACACTTTGTCTAGATTTGACCAAATCCAAACCAAAGTTGACCAGTTGACCAAAAGTCAACTGTTGGTCAACATTTGACCAGTTTGACCTAGGGTTGACCTAGAGTTGACCAGAGTTAACCAGGGTTGACCAGTTGACCAAAAGTCAATTGTAGGCCAACTCTTGACCCCGTTTGACTTTTTTCGACTTGTTTTGACCTGTGATGACTGGTATGACCTAGGGTTGACTTGGTCTGACTTTGATTGACTTGATATAACTTGATTTGACCTAGATTTGACTTGACAGGACTTAGTGTGACTCAGTGAGACCTAGTTTGACCTAGATTTCATATCATTCATTGTGAATCATTCTTAAACTTCTTTAAACCTAAATTAACATACAGTATCTCATCTTTAGGTTTCTGACTACCGCTCTGAGCATTGATATACCCTACAGCTTAGGACAGCAGGCGAGTACATTTACTGATAGTTTTCATTGTCTTGATATCTGCTATATCCGATTCAGTTGTAGTGTCTTACTCGATTCCAGTCACGATAGTTCACGGACTAGTATACATTGGATCATGACATGAGATGTTGTTCCTGGATTTTCTTGGTATATATGTACATTTCCTGTCTTGTTACCTGTACTTGTATAGACACCGATTCCTGAGAGGGAGTAGCTATCCTCTTAGGGAATCCCGTGTCATGACGTGTCATGTCCAGGTCCATTATACTACTCGGGGATGGGGAATTATTAGGGGTTATGTGATCAAAGCCCCATGTCACTATTTTGCTTGCGCCACCCTCACCTCATGTAGGGTGTAGCAGATACCTCCATGTCCATATTATCCAGGTTGGCCGGCATGACTTTCCGTTGAGGTCACCGCGGATTGCTGGGCCAAGTGGATAATCCTATCATGTTTCTCTTGCCGATCACATAACGCTCTAATAATTCAAGGCACATTTTATATTAACTTTATCTTATCATATATCCTGCTCTGTTCTACATTCAGTATTTTCTCACCATGCTATGATATTCAGTTACTCACATGTTTTACATGCCTCTATGATGTACCTTGATTTGGAGACTAAGTTCTGCTCGGGAGAAGGGTTACAACCCCGGTCCTTGTTTGGTTTAAGGGTTGTAACTCAGCTTTCGAATGGTTCCCAAGTCTTCATATATCTTTGTGTTGTATTTCATTATACTGTCTCTTATAGAATTTGTCAATTCACATGGAACTGCTGTTAGTGCTTGTACTTGCTCATTTTCCTGACAGGATATCGTTATGATATATTACAGATGACTCTGAGGTAGACTGCTCGACCTATCATGGGCTCGAGTCAGATGGAGTAGTCCAGGACCGTGGCCGTATAGTAGAGCCACTAGATTTTGTACTGCCAGAGTAGTGTAGATTAGCTAGGTTTGACTGGACTGCGATCCAGCTAGCTTTATCAGACTGTAGCTCCTATATTATATTTTGAGACCCTGTGATGTTGTATATATCTGGACTTGTATTGGACACTGAACTTATTCCTTTTCATCTATCATATATTATCCTTCTGCGCTATCTACCTTAGTTTTATTCTGCGATTGAGACTGTATTGCTATGTCACCTCCACTCGGAGTGTATATACTGTATATGTACCTTTATACTGTTAGTCATAGTATTTACAGACCTTATATACAGCGTTCTACCGCCGATGCTGCGGCGTAGGCTGGACGTACCTACTTCTCGTGTCCCTAATCAGAGTGCGGGTTGTGACATATTTTTGTGATGGCCCACGCAGGTCTCGTGTCGCAATTAGTACGATCTCGTAATGGTGCTCGACTTAGAGTACTAATTGCGAGCCTGCGATTAGGACGTAGGACCTAGGATATGATAGGAGTTTCTCAATCACACCTAGAAAAACTTCCGATCTTTTGATTATCATGATTACTCCCCTTGTATTAAATTAACTGTCCTTCTTTGATAATATCTTCTCATGTGCCATATTGATTTCTTCGCTTCAATTCGTCTCCAGGATGACGAAGACGCACCCGCAGGCCACTGGATCGAGTAGCTTGCCCGAGAGATCTGACCAGGCAGAGGAGGTTTACGAGACTGCCCCTAGTGATTCCACTATCCCGGAGACCCCGACAGTTGCACAGGGAGGTCTACCACCTCCACCCCAGAGGGTTTCGGCCGTTGTTCCAGAGATACTGCCGCCACCACCTCCGATATCGACGGATACATACCACATGTTCCTTCTCCTTCATCAGATGATGGAGACACAGCGAGCCCAGGCAGAGGCATCGCAGCGCCAGTCGGAGGCGTCACACCGTCAGATTGAGATGCTGAGGCAGAGTATGAAGAACTCGCATCAGCTTGCACTGGTAGCAGTGGAGAGAGTGGCACCGGGTATGGTACAGGGCCCTACTGGCCAATAGCCGTACCAGCAGCAGTCCAGGCCGGGGACAGTATTAGACTTTAGGAAGATGAGCTCCACGGACTTCACGGGCACGGAGGGCATCCTTTATGCAGACGACTGGCTAGAGGATGTGCAGCGGAGCATGGAGCTGGCAGAGCTTCCTAGAGCACTTTGGGTTTCGACCGCAACCAGCCGATTCTTCGATATTGCGCTGATATGGTACCGCACAGATCCTCGTGCGTCGGTGAGAGGTCTGGCATGGGAGAACTTTCGGAGGCTCTTTAAGGAGAAGTTCTTCCCGGACGTGGCTCTTACAGCATTGGAGGGCCAGTTTGTGGGTCTAGTACAGGGGAACTCGTCGGTGGACGAGTATGCAGCGGAGTTCTTCCGCCTTAGCAGGTTCGCTCCTGATATGATCCAGGATGAGGGACAGAAGGCTCGTAAGTTCCGTAGGGGACTTATTCATGCAGTGCGCACCCGCACCTCGGGTCGTCGTGATGCGACGTTCGATCAGATATTGATGGACGTGCAGATTACAGAGGAGGACTTCGGCCTCAAGCAGAAGAGGAGCGGTGATACTATGGGGGCGAGTTCCAGTGCGGGACCGGCCAAGCGCCTCCACTTTCAGCATCAGCAGAAGTCATTTCAGCAGCAGCCTCTGTTACAGATTTAGCAGGCACCAGCGCGTGCCCAGCAGCACCAGGGACAGGGCTAGAGGCCGGCTACTCCGTGCAGCTTCTGCGGGAAGCCGGGGCACAATAGAGAGGCTTGTAGGAAGAGGTTGGGCGTCTGTCTATACTGCGGGGTGCCTGACCACCAGCTGAAGGATTGCCATGCTAGTGGAATCGGAAGAGACCAGGACAGAGTACAGCAGGCTAGAGGAGGCCAGCAGGGGCGTGCTTTCGCCATGGCAGTTGAGCCCACTCAGGCAGTAGCAGAGCAAATAGCAGGTTCTGATATTTCAAATCTCCTTTCCGTATTTGCCTTCTTATAAACCGTCTTGAACTTCGATTCTATCTGTTCTTTGATCGTTGGATGAAAATATTTCTTGTGATGTGATTTCCTTCTAAGATAAGTCGTATGGGCTAGGTCGCCTCGATTATGAGATTTTAGAATGCTCTAGGGTCATGCTAGCAGGCATAGCGAGGACATATAGTCGGATTATGGTCGTATTTCTTGGGTGTGGGAATTTAAGGTTTTCACTGCTAAGCATGCGGCAATACGAAAATTTTAAATACCATAATTCTAGATGTATGTACCGTAGTTGAGGACTCTGTGATTATCGTAGCCTTGCTCACTGGCATGACGGAGATTCTGAGTATCATGATGATTGGACAGACGCATACGATTATCGATTTGCATGATTTTTGTATTTACTTGTTTTAATTTTTTAGGATGATTTTTTTAAGGTGGATAGACTTGTAGCACACAGTTTCTATTTGAGAGTAATTTTAAATTTTATAATTTTAGTCATTTAATTCATGCTTTGATTTTTGAGATTTTAATCATTTAAATTTTAAGCCATGACTTGTGATTTTGATATTTACTATTGTTTGGTTTTAATTTCGAGGACGAAATTTTTTTAAGGTGGATAGACTTGTTACCCTCATTTTTCCAAGTTAGGGGTAAAATGGTAATTTTCTATTTTATAATATTTTTGAGAATTTTATTTCATGAATATTAATATTTAATTATTATAGGAGTCGGTTCGAATTTCATCGCATTCCGAGTTAATTCGGGACCCCGGTGAATTTTGACTTGAGTCGTAACTAGCATGTTATTTAACCATGGCCCACCACACTAAACTTTTAGGTTTAGAAGTTTGGACTAGTCCCCCATGAGTAATTAAGTTTAATTATAATTTTTATTTAATTTTAGCTAACCCACAAAACCAAATTTGGACTTAACTTGGCATAGAAGTTAAGGGAGGGACAAACTTGTAATTTCAAGTGTCCAACCCTTCCCTTTATGACCAGCCATCCCCTCCCCATTTATTCTTCTTCTCCACTTCAAAATATCACCATTTTCTTCTTCTTCTTCTTCTCCAAGCTTTTCTCAAAAGTTAGAATTGGTTTTCCCTAGAAATCATCTCAAAATAATTCTTTTTTCTCCAATATTCTTCCATCCAACTCTTCCTCTTCCCCAAGTGAAGCTTCTCAAAGCTTTTGGGAGCAAGAAGTGCAAGGATGTGTCCTAAACAATTCGTTGTGTCGGAGCCGTGTCAGAGGACTTTCGAATCGGGAATCCATCTCCCGATAGGTATAACCTATTCTCTAACTTATTCTCTTCATCATGATAAATAGTTTGAACTATGTAGGATTTGATTTCCATAGTTGTGTCCTTAGTTGTGTCGAGTTTGAGTCCGTTTGGAGTGTCCTAGGAGAAGTTAGAGTTTGTGACCGTGTCCTTGAGTTTCTCCCAAATTTGGACACTTTAGAATAAATTAGATTGGGCCTCTAAGTGGTTAGGCACTCTTAACTTCATTTATTTAGTGTGTGTGTGTGTCCATATACATATATATGTGTGTGTGTCCATATACATATATATATGTATGTGTGGGAGTGTGTGTGTCCATATATATATAGATATAGATTTATGTGTGTGTTAATATATATATATATATATATATATATATATATATATATATATATATATATATATATATATATATATATATGTGTGTGTGTGTGTGTGTGTGTGTGTGTGTGTGTGTGTGTGTATTTGTATGTGTAGTGAGGGGAGGGAATGAGATTTATATGTGTGAGAGTTTATATATATTTTAGAGAGGAATTGAGAGAGATTGAGAGATTAGAGAGGAAGAGATTGAGAGATTAGAGAGGAAGATTGAGAGGGTTAGAGAGAGAATTAGAAAGGAAGAAAGCGGGGAACACCATAGCAGCAAGGGGGGATAAGGGCTGCTGTTTCCCCCCCCCCCCCCAAAAAGCCCCAAAACAGCCACAAATAGCAGCAGTAGGCAGCAGCCATAGCAGCAGCACAGAAGCAGTTTGGGCAGCAGTAGCACCCCCTTTTGACCCCCGTATATACCCCCATATGTATACCAATATATATACATATATGTACCCTATTTATTAGCTCTATATACCCCTGATTAACCCACTAAAATAGCCCCTACAACTAGTCCTAAGCGAGTGTGAAAAATGAGTTGAGTGAGTGAGTGAATGGTCGAGTTAGGAATTAGTGAAGGGGTGAATTTGAGTTCCGTGATTCGGAACGCATTGAAACTTGGAGGGGACTTAGCAAATGTGATTTAGATTTTGTAGGTAGGCTTCGGAGTTGGAATCGGGGTTGCGTGTGGGTTCGGGGAGATGGTATCGCACCGCACCATTTCGTATCTTGAAATATTCAAGATAACGGGTAAACGGGCGATTCGGACCGTAAGATGGACTGGATGTCCACTTACCCTAGAAAACTTGGTAGATAATGGTTGTATAGGCTAGTACCCTACTACCCTAGGAAGCACGGAGTGGAATTCCTAAGGGAAGGCCACTTGGCGTCAAGTTAGAGCGGTTTAAGGGTAAATGTTAAGGGGTAATCGGATAATTTCGAGATACAGAGTTCGGGTTGTCGGATTGACTTGAAACTTGGGTGATATATTGGGTACACCCTACAAATATCATATTTGAGCCGATTTTGGCTCGGTTGACCCAGAGTTGACTTTTTATCCAAAAGTCAACCGTGAGTCAACACTTTGTCTAGATTTGACCAAATCCAAACCAGAGTTGACCAGTTGACCAAAAGTCAACTATTGGTCAACATTTGACCAGTTTGACCTAGGGTTGACCTAGAGTTGACCAGAGTTGACCAAGGTTGACCAGTTGACCAAAAGTCAACTGTAGGCCAACTCTTGACCCCGTTTGACTTTCTTCGACTTGTTTTGACCTGTGATGACTGGTATGACCTTGGGTTGACTTGGTCTGACTTAGATTGACTTGATATAACTTGATTTGACCTAGATTTGACTTGACGGGACTTAGTGTGACTCAGTGAGACCTAGTTTGACCTAGATTTCATATTATTCATTGTGAATCATTCTTAAACTTGTTTAAACCTAAATTAACATACAGTATCTCATCTTTAGGTTTCTGATTACCGCTCTAAGCATTGATATATCCTACAGCTCAGGACAGCAGGCGAATACATTCCCTGATAGTTTTTATTGTCTTGATATCTGCTATATCTGATTCAGTTGTAGTGTCTTACTCGATTCCAGTCACGATAGTTCACGGACTAGTATACGTTGGATCATGACATGAGATGTTGTTCCTGGATTTTCTTGGTATATATGTACATTTCCTGTCTTGTTCCCTGTACTTGTATAGACACCGATTCCTGAGAGGGAGTAGCTATCCTCTTAGGGAATTTCGTGTCATGACGTGTCATGTCCAGGTCCATTATACTACTCGGAGATGGGGAATTATTAGGGGTTATGTGATCAAAGCCCCATGTCACTATTTTGCTTGCGCCACCCTCACCTCACGTAGGGTGTAGCAGATACCTCCATGTCCATGTTATCCAGGTTGGCCGGCATGACTTTCCGTTGAGGTCACCGCGGATTATCGGGCCAAGTGGATAACCCTATCATGTTTCCCTTGCCGATCACATAATGCTCTAATAATTCAAGACACATTTTATATTTACTTTATCTTATCATATATCCTGCTCTGTTCTACATTTAGTATTTTCTCACCATGCTATGATATTCAGTTACTCACATGTTTTACATGCCTCTATGATGTACCTTGATTTGGAGACTAAGTTCTGCTCGGGAGAAGGGTTACAACCCCGGTCCTTGTTTGGTTTAAGGGTTGTAACTCAGCTTTCGAACGGTTCCCAAGTCTTCATATATCTTTGTCTTGTATTTCATTATACTGTCTCTTATAGAATTTGTCAATTCACATGGAACTTCTGTTAGTGCTTGTACTTGCTCATTTTCCTGATAGGATACCGTTATGATATATTACAGATGACTCTGAGGCAGACTGCTCGACCTATTATGGGCTCGAGTCAGAAGGAGTAGTCCAGGACCGTGGCCGTATAGTAGAGCAACTAGATTTTGTACTTCCAGAGTAGTGTAGATTAGCTAGGTTTGACTGGACTGCGATCCAGCTAGCTTTAACAGACTGTAGCTCCTATATTATATTTTGAGACCCTGTGATATTGTATATATCTGGGCTTGTATTGGACACTGGACTTATTCCTTTTTATCTATCATATATTATACTTCTGCGCTATCTACCTTAGTTTTATTCTGTGATTGAGACTGTATTACGATGTCACCTCAACTCGAAGTGTATATACTGTACATGTACCTTTATACTGTTAGTCGTAGTATTTACAGACCTTATATACAGCGTTCTACCGCCGATGCTGCGGCGTAGGCTGGACGTACCCACTTCTCGTGCCCCTAATTATGGTGCGGGTCGTGACAGGTTGGCTATGGCATGGTATGCCTAGTATGGAGTCTAGAATAGACTGTTTAGCCTTGTTAGGACCTAGAATGGCTTGTTAGACCTAGAATTGACTATTTAACTAGTTTGACTTAGGTTTGACTTGGTTGACATAGTTTGACTTCTAGGGTTGACCAGAGTTGACCAAGAGTTGACTTTGGTCTAGTTTGACCTAGATTTATGTAGAATGCATTGATTTGCATCTTATTATCATCGTAGACTCATAGTGACTTGTACTGTTCTATAGGAGACAGACACCACTCCTCGGACAATATATATTCTCCAGACTTATCGGATACGGGCGAGTACATTCTCTGATCATTTCATATCCTGCATTAGGAGTATATTTCATGCTTTAGATTACTTTACATGATGCTGACACGTTGGAAACACGGATTAGTACTATATGGATCTTGTTGGGCGATGTTATCCCCTTAGCGGATACATATCCTGACCTGCTATGATTTGTTGAGATGTACTGTGCTCGCTCCTGTCCTGACTGGACCTGTTGAAATATTACAGAGGACGAGGCTAAGGCGTTCTACCCTACTTACTACGGTGCTACACTAGACGAGTGCCTGAACTTAGACCAGCAGCAGGATCCACTAGCAGTAGATGACACTCCCTTAGACTAGGATTGTCTTTACTTTACTTGGATTACAGTATTTGGATTTCAGAGATTTGGACATGTATTTATTTTTAGACACTTAGAATTCTGGTTTGTACCTCTGTGATGTTTCTTTCCTGGATATTATCATCTATTATCATTCTATCTTATTCCTGTTCTATCTTAGCTGTGATTGAGATATATTCTGTTATATCACCCCCATTCGGGGAGTATAACTGTTTATTACCTTTAACTGTTAGATGTTGAGACCTAGGACAGCGTTCTACCGCCGACACTGCGGCGTAGGCTAGACGTACCCACATCTCGTGCCCTTACTCTAGGGTGCGGGTCGTGACACGTTTTTAGTGGTGGCCCATATAGGTCTAGGTTGGAAATGTAGTGGTATTCGAACTAGAATATCGCTGCAGCCTGCAGTAGAAATTAGTATATTTTTGAAGGTACTCAATCACACTAGAAAAATTTCTTATCAGATTCCGTATATTTATTTTGCTGCTTATTGTTTTCCTTAGAATTTTTAACTGTCCTCCTTTGATTTTTTGACTCATTCTCAGTAATTATTTCTTGTTTGATCTGTGTCTCCAGGATGGTTGAGACGCGATCGCATCGCCCCGTGACGGGAGAGGCTGGAGAGGGGTCTGCCACCTCTCGTGTCCAGCAGCCAACTCCCAGTGCCACAGGGCCAGTGCAGCCCTCAGGAGTCGGTGTCTCTGCAACTTTTGGAGGAGCACCTCCAGCAGCCAGGAGGCAGAGCCCTGTGATTCTTGAGATCCTTCCACTGCAGCAGCCTCCGCCTGTAGGGATGGTAGATGCTGCACATCTCTTCTCCTTCGTGGAGAGGATTCTGGAGTCCCACCGGCAGCAGCAGACGAGGCAGACTACTAATTTTTGTCAGGGGATCGACGAGGCACACCAGCTGGTTCGTACCACAGTGGAGATGATTACTGCTCAGAGGGCCCAGCAGCAGCCCCGTCGGAGGGAGAAGGACATTCAGGACTTCCAGAAGATGCATCCTCGGGAGTTCTTCGGCACAGAAGGCATTCACATCGCAGATGACTGGATAGAGCATATTGAGGAGATCTTTCGACTGGCGGAGATACCAGATCGACTCCAGATCGAGGCAACGGGCAGCCAGATGCAGGACTTAGCCCATGCGTGGTATCAGGCAGATCCCAGGGTGGGAGTTGAGGGCCAGACTTGGGCCCAGTTCAAGGAGCTGTTCAAGGAACAGTTCTTTCCTGATGTTGCCTTGGGAGGTATCGAGGCACAGTTCGAGGGTCTGGTTCAGGGGAACCAGACGGTAGCTGAGTATGCCGGGGAGTTATACAGATTGGCCCGATTTATAGATGACTTGATCGAGAAGACGAAGGCGAGAAAGTTTTGTCGAGGTCTGATTAGAGAGATTCGATCGCTGACTAAGAGCGACCGGAACGCCACATTTGCTGAGATATTTTCTAGGGCCATGGCAGCGGAAGACGACCTAGGGCTGAAATAGAAGAGGGATCGCGACTTCCAGAGTGGCAGTAGCAGTCAGGGGCAGGCCAAGAGGCCTCACTTCCAACAGCACTTTCAGCAGCAGAGGCCAATTCAGCAGCACCAACATCAGGGCCGTACACCTTTTCAGCAGGTACAGCACCAGCAGCAGAGAGGACAACAGACACCCAGGCAGCAGGCTATTAGTTGTACTTTCTGTAAGAAGCCTGGGCACAAGTGGGACGAGTGGATGAAGAGACTCGGTAGATGCTTGATGTGTGGGTCAGCGGAGCATCAGATGCGAGAGTGTCCAGTTGCGTCGATGCGTCCGATACCAGGAGGATCTGGGGCAGCCAAGGCTCCAGCAGGCCAGCAGTGGGGACCAGCCCTGCAGACCCAGCTGTAGAGGTTCCAGCAGCACCAGCAGCAGGCACGAGGTGGACAGCAGGGGCGAGCTTTCGCCATGGCAGTTGAGGATGCCAAGGCCATCGGAGAGCTGATCGAAGGTTCGGTTCTTCTCGATTCCCTTCAAGCATTTGCACTCTTTGATTCCGGGGCTTCCCACAGCTTTGTGTCAGTATCGTATGCTATTAGATACAGTTTGGTTTCTGAACCATTGCCTAGGACCTGCAAGATCACGACCGGGGGTGGGGTCATCCTCGTGAGTGATGTTTGCAGAGGGCGGAGCGTCTTATTGGGAGGCCGAGAGTTGGGAGTGAGTTTACTCGTCATGCCATTACCGAACTACGATATAGTATTAGGTATGGACTGACTGAATAGACACCATGCCCGCATTGATTGTCGTGAGGGTAGAGTTTTGTTCTGGGCGCCAGGAGAGCCAGAGTTTGAGTACACTCGGTGGCAGGCAGAGCAGGACGACAGAGTCTTCTGTGGAGCTTCAGTTGAGGAGCAGGTGGCTCCGCATCCCTTGATCGTGGAGTTTATGGACGTATTTCCAGAGGAGTTGCCGGGGCTTCCACCGGACAGAGATGTAGAGTTCTCGATAGACTTGGTTCCCGGTACGGAACCGATCTTCTAGCATGTCTATCGAGTGAACAATAGCGAGCTGGTGGAGCTGAAGAAGCAGGTGGATGAGCTGCAGTACAAGGGCTTCATTCGCTCGAGTTCTTTACCTTGGGGTGCACCGGTACTCTTCGTACCCAAGAAGGATAGGTCGGTACGGATGTGTATCGACTACAGGGCACTTAACAACCTGACAATCAAGAACTGATACCCACTGCCGCGGATCGATGATCTGTTTAATCAGTTGAACGGAGCTCGGGTGTTCTCCAAGATTGATTTGAGTCCGGTTATCACCAGGTGAAGGTGAAGGGGGAGGATATTCCCAAGACCGCTTTCAGGATGCGGTACGGGCAGTTTGAGTTTTTGGTTATATCGTTTGGGCTAACCAATGCACCAGCAGTGTTTATGAATCTAATGAACAAGGTGTTCCACCAGTACTTGGACAAGTTCGTGGTGGTGTTCATTGATGATATCTTGGTATATTCCAAGCCTGAGGAGGAGCACGAGGAGCATCTACGGATAGTGCTAGAGACTCTCAGGAGGGAGCAGCTTTATGGGAAACTCTCCAAGTGTGAGTTTTTCTTGGACCGGGTGGACTTTTTGGGGCATGTGTTGACTGGAGATGGTATCTCAGTTGACCCCAAGAAGATTATAGCAGTTGAGGCTTGGACAACGCCGACTTCAGTGGCAGAGATCAGGAGTTTCCTGGGGCTGGCAGGATATTATAGGAGATTCATGCAGGATTTCTCCCGGGTTGCAGAGCCGTTGACACGGTTGACCTGGAAGGATGCTAAGTATATTTGGTCAGAGGAGTGTCAGGAAGCTTTTGATGGGTTGAAGAAGCGGCTTACGACAGCTCCGATTCTGACATTACCTTCAGGATCAGGTGGATTCACTATTTATAGTGATGCTTCAGGAAAGGGGCTGGGTTGTGTCTTACAGCAGCATGGGAAGGTGATTGCCTATACTTCCAAGCAATTGCGTCCCTATGAGAAAAAATACCCTACCCATGCCCTGGAGCTGGCGGCGGTGATTTTTGCTTTGAAGTTGTGGAAGCACTATCTGTATAGCGAGAGGGTGGAGATTTTCACAGATCACAAGATCTTGAAGTATGTGTTTACACAGAAAGAGCTCAACATGAGGCAGCGCAGATGGCTAGAGTTGATGAAGGACTTTGACATCTCACTTCAGTATCACCCAGGGAAGGCCAACGTGATTGCCGATGCCTTGAGTAGGTATCCGACAGCCATATGGTTGACTATGGATCGGCACTTGCTTGCAGACTTGGAGAGCCTTGGGATTGAGGTGATCGTGCCCGGAGTACAGATACAGTTATGGGGCCTTCAGATACAGTCGGACATGATGGACAGGATCAAGGCGACACAGTTCGAAGATGTGGCTCTGCGGTGTATCTGAGAGCAGATCAGTACAGGATTGGAGGATGTTGAGTTCTCACTTGCAGAGGATGGTGCCCTGAGGCACGGTTCCCGGTTATGTGTGTCCAGCGGGGCGCTCAGAGAGCAGATTATGCAGGAGGCTCACAGATCGCAGTACTCTATACATCCTGGTGCCAACAAGATGTACAGGGATCTACGAGAGCATGTCTGGTGGTACAGGATGAAGAGGGAGGTGTCCTACTTCGTAGCTAGATGCTTGGTCTGTCAGCAGGTCAAGGCAGAGAGGCAGAGGCCCAGAGGATTATTGTAGCCGTTGTCCATTCCAGAGTGGTAGTGGGAACATATTACCATGGATTTTGTATCGGGGTTACCGCGTACACCAGGAGGAAAAGACGCGATTTAGGTCATCGTTGACAGGTTGACCAAATTGGCCTACTTCTTGTCATTCAAGGTGGGTACGTCTACAGAGAGGCTCGCGAAGTTGTATATGAGGCAGATAGTCTGGATTCACGGAGTTTCCGTCAGCATAGTCTCGGATCGGGATAGCCGCTTTACTTCCTATTTCTGGAGGAGTCTGCAGACTAGTTTGGGCACTCAGCTCAAGTTTAGTACTGCATACCACCCCCAGACAGACGGACAGTCAGAGAGGACTATTCAGACACTTGAGGATATGCTGCGAATGTGCGTCCTAGATTTTGGAGGTTCCTGGGAGGATCACCTATATTTGGTAGAGTTTGCTTACAACAACAGTTTTCAGGCCAGCATTGAGATATCACCGTTTGAGGCTCTGTACGGGCGTAGGTGTCGTACATCCTTATCTTGGGATGATGTTGGAGAGCGAGCTTTACTGGGACCAGAGATGGTTGTTGATGCAGTCGAGAAGGTGAAGCTCATCAGGGACAGACTTCGCGTGACGCAGGACAGACAGGCACTGGGCCGATAGCCACCGGAGGCCGCTGGAGTTTGAGGTACAGATTTAGAGATAGGATTAGAAGTAGGTTGTATTTTATTTGGTTTGATTGATCGTGTTTGATTTTTTTTGTAACTTGAGACCTTGCTTGTGATTAGGTTGGAGACATGGCTTTTCTGCGGATATCTCCAACTCGTGGTACGATACGTTTTGGTGGAGGTAGAAAGCTTAGCCCGTGCTTCATCGGCCCTTTCATTATCAGCGGGAGAGTCGGTGACGTGGCATACAGGCTAGACTTGCCACCTGTACTAGTGGGAGTTCACAACGTATTCCACGTATCACAGTTGAGACGATACGTGGCTGACCCTAGCTATGTGCTCGATCATTCGGAGATTGAGGTTGGGCCTACTCTCAGTTATCCAGAGCAGCCTGTGGAGATTCTGGATCGCCGATAGAAGGTATTGAGGAACCAGGTGATACCCTTGGTACGCGTCGCATGGAGGCATCATTCTCCAGGAGAGTCGACCTGGGAGCGGGAGGATGAGATGCGCGAGCGGTACCCCTATCTTTTTGGACCTTGAGGTATACTTTCTATCCTTCTCAGCAGTTTAGTTTCGCCTTTAATTTCGAGGACGAAATTATTTTAAGGAGGGTAGATTTGTCACTACCACCTTTCTAGCTTGGGGGTATTTTGGTCATTTTTGAAATTTTGGGAATTATTTGAAATTATTATTAATTATTTAGATTTATTAGAATTAATATGATTTTTAGTGATTTTTAGTAATTTTTAGTATA
The DNA here is from genome assembly GCA_029216955.1 of Iris pallida. Lineage (NCBI taxonomy): Eukaryota > Viridiplantae > Streptophyta > Magnoliopsida > Asparagales > Iridaceae > Iris > Iris pallida. The sequence continues at coordinate 26,766,691 of JANAVB010044419.1, forward strand.
ATTGATTTTGGTCCTATAGTTGACTTTGACTTATGTTGACTTTGGAGACTAACCTAGTGGCTAACCTAGGTCATGACTATGAGAATAGGATATGGAAACCTAGGTTGACTTAAGTTAGTGAAAATTAATCAATATGATCAATTTGGAGAAAATAGGATTTGAATTGATTTAGAAATGGCTTGTGATTTCACAAGTCATGACTTGTGACTTAGGCTTAATAGCCCATAGGCCCACACCATGAACCAAACCTAACCCTAATCAGCCCATGGCAGCCACTATAGATCCTTTCCCCTATTTAATCCCCTCCTAGAATTTAGGGCTAGCCTCCATTGGGATTTATGCAAGTTTTGGAAGAGGTGAGTCTCCATCTTTCTAAAATCATAGGAAATCCATTTCAACTCCATTTTCCCTCAAATCAATTGCATTAGGACCTAATTCTTCTGTTCTTTCTGTTTGTGTAAGAATATTTCAGAGTAGGATCAATTTGTGGGAGTTTGGTGGCTTGAGGAACCCTTTCCATTTGGGGATTTTGATCTTTTGCTCATCAATAGGTATATTTCAATCTACTCCATGTAATTTCTGTTTAATTGCATTTCTAGGATGCCCTAGCCCTAACCTAGCTGTAGGAATAGCCACTCCTAGAATTTGTGTCCATTTCGTGTCCTTTTTAGACACGTATCAGTGACACATACCACGTGTTTGATGAAATGCCCCAAAGGGCATTTCGTGTTATTTTTGGGATTGCGTTTGAATAGAAAAATAGATCTTGACCTCGCTTATGCATTTCTCGTGTTCTGAACACGTTTTCATGTTGTGTCGTGTCGGATTTTGGACGCGGACACGCGGTCGTGCACACGCGCGCGCGGGCAGGAGCATCCCCTGCTACTCGGGTGGAACTGCTCTGTGCACACAGCGTTTCGACCCACGAAACTCAACACACACGTTGTGTCCATGACTGACACGAGGTTCCTCGAGTTGCACGAGTCCTCGTATCGTGTCGGACACGTATTTGTGTGTGCATGGGTTTGTCACTGTGCAGTCCAGGACAGTGCTGTGTGTGTTGGCTCCTTGTGATTTTATTTCAGTTTAATGTAGTTAAATCATGATTATAATTGTTGTTTAGCTCCTATATATCATTTATTAACTATGTAAGATTAGATTCACATATTAGAATAGGTTCATTGGGTTTCGAACATGGGTATATGGTTGAATCACGGATACTGTCCTGATATGTGGGGTTCCTTCTAATTCCCCAACACTTAATTCCTGTTTGTTTATTTTTTATCACTGTAAACAATCCCCACATATTATAATACATGTTAGCTAAGTTTTTACATTCGAATTTAGGCTTTTGGTTGTGAGAATGAGACTTTGAATATTGGGTTGGTTTTCGAATTGGCATATAACCTGAGATTGGTTCTTAAATGTCATCTTGAATTGATTTCCTTTCCCTTATGGAATTGACTGAATCTGAGATTGTTCCTTAGTTAAACTCTGAGAATGGATGTTTAAGTATTGGTTTTAAACTGAAATTCGATTCACTGTTATTTTGCTTTCCACTGTTTCCAGTTTTCCAAATAACCTGAGATTTCCAGTTTTCCTATTTATGAACTGTTGTTAACTGTTTTCCTGAGACTGAGTTTTGAACCCTTCTTAATACACTGTATAAATGAGATATTATTCATTGACTTAACTGTAAATTAAGGTTTGATTCCCAGTTTTTCCCTTTTCCTATTTAACTTCTGATACATTTTCAGTTCTATTTTTTCCCTGTTTTGTTCCAGGTTTTAAATCCGATTTTTAGCATTCATTTTAAACTAATCAACACTGTTAATTGCATGTTATCAAGGCCCTAATGTGTACCCCTATGTATTATCTAATGGTATGTTGAATTGGGGTTTGAATTGATGTGGTTTGGATTCGAAATCCGGGATTTCTTTTAGGGACTGAAAACTGGTATTATTTGAACTGTTGATTAACATTTGAAATCCGAAATGGGATGGGACTGCTAAACCTGGGTTTGTTTGAAACCAAACTGAGATTTAGGGACTGTTTAATTGGTTTTATGTGCTAAATATGAGTTGGTTGGACTGTTTGATTTTGTGAAATCTGAGATTGTTTTGTAGAACATATTAAAACTGTTTGGGGTTCCCTTTTAACTGAATTTTTATGTTCCTATTGAACTGATCTAAGTTTGGGACTGTAAACTAATTTTTAGGTTGTTTATTAACTGGGATATGGGTTTTTCACTGTCCCTCATGTACACTGTTGCACACCCTCACATCCATCAGTGTATCACACACTATTTTGCATTGTGTCCCACTATTTTTACACTAACCTACACACTCAATACCTCACTGATTTCACACTGTTCTCATGTCTCCACTAACACACACACACACTCTAGCCTAACACTCACACACCCACACACTTGAGTATCATGTGTTCCTTTCTCTCTATACATATGTATGTATATATGTATCCTATATAGATGTGGGATATATCATAGATAGCCTATATGTGTATTCCTATATGAGATTGCATGATATACTAATGTGTGTAATATAGGTTAGATATATATGACATATAGATGAGTTATGGGTTGGCTATGGCATGGTATGCCTAGTATGGAGTCTAGAATAGACTGTTTAGCCTTGTTAGGACCTAGAATGGCTTGTTAGACCTAGAATAGACTAGTTTGACTTAGGTTTGACTTGGTTGACCTAGTTTGACTTCTAGGGTTGACCAGAGTTGACCAAGAGTTGACTTTGGTCTAGTTTGACCTAGATTCATGTAGAATGCATTAATTTGCATCTTATTATCATTGTAGACTCATAGTGACTTGTAATGTTCTATAGGAGACAGACACCACTCCTCGGACAGTATATATTCTCCAGACTTACCGGATACAGGCGAATACATTCTCTGATCATTTCATATCCTGCATTAGGAGTATATTTCCTGCTTTAGATTACTTTACATGATGCTGACACGTTGGAAACACGGATTAGTACTATATGGATCTTGTTGGGCGATGTTATCCCCTTAGTGGATACATCGGGTATTTCGTGTTCGTGTACTTTATCGTGAACATTGTGTACTCCTTGTATTTGTGACATTCGTGTACGAAACGTATGAATCGTGTATAATTATGTATTCACATGACCTTCGTGTACAATAACGTAACTTAGCCAGATCCTTGTGTATTGATTGGGGCGGGGGAGTAGAAGTGGTTATGTATTCAATCTAGTAGATTACTCGTGTACAACCTCTGTAGATTACTCGTGTATAACATCGTGCCGTTTACATAACCATCTTGTGCTCTGAATCACTAGACACTGTTAGGTCTCTATATATTGTAGCTATTTATTTACAGTCTTTCCTGTTTATCATATTATTCTTCAGTTTCTTGTATCTTACTCTCTAGCATGATTATATATCCTGACCTGCTATGATTTGTTGAGATGTACTGTGCTCGTTCCTGTTCTGACTGGACCTGTTAAAATATTACAGAGGACGAGGCTGAGGCGTTCTGTCTTACTTACTACGGTACTACACTAGACGAGTGCCTGGACTTGGACCAGCAGCAGGATCCACTAGCAGTAGATGACACTGCCTTAGACTAGGATTGTCTTCACTTTACTTGGATTACTGTATTTGGATTTCAGAGATTTGGACATGTATTTATTTTTAGACACTTAGAATTCTGGTTTGTACCTCTGTGATGTTTCTTTCCTGGATATTATCATCTATTATCATTCTATCTTATTCATGTTCTACCTTAGCTGTGATTGAGATATATTCTGTTATGTCACCCCCATTCGGGGAGTATAACTGTTTATTACCTTTAACTTTTAGATGTTGAGACCTAGGACAGCGTTCTACCGTCGATACTGCGGCGTAGGCTAGACGTACCCACGTCTCGTACCCTTACTCTAGGGTGCGGGTCGTGACAGTGAATGATCTAATGCTCGAACATATAGCAAAATGGTCTTCCCACTACTGGTGGTACTAGAACAGGTGGATTTGTTAGGTATTGCTTGATGTCATTGAAAGATTTCTAACACGCTTCATCCCAAACAAATGATACACACTTCTTTAATAGACGGGAGAAAGGTTGGCATCACCCAGAGAGATTGGATATAAATCTCCTGATATAAGTAATGCGACCTTGGAAGCCGCAAAGTTATTTTAAATTATGTAGAGGACGCATTTCAAGAATTGCTTTGATTTTATCAGGATCAACATGGATATCCTGAGAAGTGATGACAAATCCTAAAAACTTGCCACTGGAAACCCCTAAGAAGGACTTGGTAGGGTTCATTTTCAATTGATGCTGACGCATCAATTCAAATACCGTCTTTAAGTCTTGAATGTGTTCATCTTTTGATCGACTTTTGACAGCGATGTCATCTACGTAACATTCAACTGTCTTCCGTAGATGTTCTTGAAAGATCTTACTCATAGCCCTTTGATACGTGGCACCGGCATTTTTAAGACCAAACGACATAACCGTATAACAATAAACCCCAAGGGGTGTTCGGAAAGCAGTATGCTTCTCATCTTCGGGATGCATCTTAATCTGATTGTATCATGAGAATCCGTCCATGAAAGACATGCGTTCAAAACCGCATGTATTATCTATCATGACATCAGTAATTGGAAGTGGAAATTTGCCCTTTGGACAAGCTGCATTAAGATCTCGAAAATCTAAGCAAACTCGCACTTTTCCGTTCTTCTTCATAACAGGAACAATATTGGCAACCCAGTCTGGATGTTGTTCTTCACGAACAAAGCCACATGTAATCAACTTTTTGACTTCCGCTTCAATTGCATCCATCATATCTGGTCGAAAACGTCGCTGCTGTTGTTTTACAGGCTTGGCATTAGGAAGAATATTGAGTTTATGAGTAGCAATTTTAGGATCCAAACCCGACATATCCTCATAACTCCATGCAAAGATATCAATATTTTCTTTAATTAATTTTATCAACTCTTTCTTTTCATCTTCGGAAAGGTTCTTGCTGATGAATATTGGCTTGGATGTAGTTCCGTCTCCAACATCAATTTGAAGAATCTCATCCTCCGTAGGTGGTTGTCGTTGTTCAAAACGAAGTTCCCACTGTGTGTCCATCTGTTGGGCCCAAGGATCATTTTCAAATGGCTCAGATTCGCCATCAGTTTGAACCATGTTGACTGAGAATATACACTCAGAGTCATCATAATAGTCTCCTCCAGCATATTCAGATTCGATAAAATTGATTTCTTCGGAATCTGAGGATTGTGAAGAACTAGAAGAGAATTCTTCTTGTATATCATCATTAAACATGTGGGACGGATCATATCCCAACCCATGACGAGTTTTTTGGTAAAATGAATCACCACATAATGGTAATCGTCCACCCTTGCCATGATTGAGACCTTGCATAGTCTTTAAATCATATCCTATATTCTGGATAATCTTGAGAGATTGTTGACTATATTTGTCAATTCGGATTCTTCCTTTATCTTTATCTCTAAGATCATCCGTCTGAACAACAGGGATATTTCTAGCCAGGCCAAACATAATTTGGTGCTTGTTTTTCTTATTAGACGGAATCACGAAATAAGATTCTTCATGACGTCTATAAGTTATACAACCTTGCGATGAAGCGGCTACAGGAGGAAGATAGGGACAAGATGTTAAGAACCTTTGAGCATAAGGTCCAACATCGACATAAGGAGGAAAAGAATTTTCCTTATGGTCAATGTATAAAGTTTCATCTGTATCTATGTCATCTTTATATTGATGACTTTGATCATCAGAAGATAAAGACATTCTTTCAACAAATTTGACAGCCATATACTCCAAAAGAAAATCTTCATTGATATTGGAAAGTACAGAATGATCAATATTTACATCATTTACAATTTGACTGCTACGCTTCGGATTAATCATTAACGGACTGTCATCCGCCTTCTGCGTAGACTTGCCAAGGTTGATTATCAATGGTGGTTCTGGATCATTCGTACGAGAAGTACGTTCCTTGACTTTGATCATAAGGGATTGGTCTTGACTCTTGGCAGGAACATTCACTGATTCCTCAGATGAAGTTCGAGTTTTCCCTTTGATCTTGATCTTCAGAGGTTGGTCGTTGACAGGTTGGAGTTGGATTCACCCTTTGACTTTGATCTTCAAAGGTTGCTCTTCTGGAGGATCTTCACTAATAGACTGATCTTCGGCAGATGATCGATCTTCAGCCATGTCTGATATCTCCTTTACATGCTCTTGTTTGTAGAGCATTGAATCAGAAAAATAGGCTTTGACACCCTTGAAAGGATTGATATCAGCAAACTCAGTCTTCACAACCCCTTGAGAATCCACGTACTTGAAGCATTGGTGGAGAGTTGAAGGCACAATATTATGCTCATGTATCCACGGTCTTCCAAGACGGATGTTGTAGGATACGTCTGAGTTAATAACATAGAATGTCGCCATAGTTCGAAGATCACCAATCTGAATCTTCAGACGAATTTTCCCCAGTGGTTTACTCTTTCCAGAGTTGAAACCAACTATTGTAGTACTAGTGTAAGTCAAGTCACTAGTAGGAATCCTCAACGGTCTTAGCATACTCTGAAGGATTATGCTAATGGAAGACCCATGATCAATGTAAATTCTGTCAACTTCAGTGGATTCGATATACCCAGCATAGTACAAAGGCCTGTCGTATTTGTTATACTTCAACAACATGTCCTCTTGTGTGAAGGTAATGTTAGGAATGACCTCCATCACACTATGGCATTGTGGGCATGATACTGGTATATTATCTGGAGTCTTGAGTTGGGCTAAGCACGAGTCAGCTTGCATCAAAGCTTCACTCAAAGTTTTGCGACTTTCTTTAGAAAGGCGAAGTAACTCGAAGATAGAGAGTCTAGCCGGAGTATTAGCTAACTGGGCTAGAATATCAAATTTGTAGGGTTTCATCATTACCCGTTGACTGGAAGTAGACTTCAACGGGACGTCGAAGCGTACTGCTTTCTGTTTTCGCTTCTCAACCACAGATGGTTTAATAGGAACAAGAGACGGTTGAGTTGGTGGTGTTTCAACATCCTCTGTTTCTTTGGAGGATTTCTCATAATCTTTATGATACTCTTTCCCAGATCTTATACCAGCAAAGGTTTCTTCTTCAGATTCAGAAGAAGGAAGTACCATATTGCAGGATTTAATCTTCTTTCCCTTAACCTTATTTTTGTGAGGATTTTTATGAGGAACCTCAGAACCCAATCCAACAGTGGATTTTTGACTTTGAATCTGTAAAGGAAGTCGTATTCCTTTATCATAGTTCAAACCCTCTGTCTTTTGAAAGTCATAGCCCATCTTTTTCATGAGAAGGACTGATTGCTGACTGTATAAGTGAATGGGCAGCGGACTTTTAACATGTGGTTCAACAGAGGAAGGAGAAGAGATCTCTGTAACTACAGGAGAAAAAAAAGGCATAGAGACTTCCGAAGAAGGAGGAATAGGAATCTCTGTAGCAATAGAAGAAGAAGGAATACTCGGGATACGAGGAAAGATTCCTGTATGAGCTTTCTCATAAGCAGCAAAAACTTGTTGTGCCCTGTACAGGGGAACACTGTTCATAGCTAGCCACTGCTGATGAGTCAACTTGAGCTTGGTAGGAGGAGCCAGACTTGGAGGACATATGTTCAAACCTTTCAGTCTATCTTCCAAAGGAATGCCATCCCATAGATGATCCAAATCATCTTGATCTGGAATAACATGAGAAATCATGTTGCAGGTTTTGACTTTCTTACCTTTCTTGGATTTTGACGTTTTTCCTTCATCTTCTATTTCAGGTACCAAGTCAGGATGTACCCACATAATTTTACCATTCTTTAATGTGAGAGGCAACAATCCTTCATTTTCCTCTCTGGCAGGCGGAATATTCACAATCTTTATCGTCGCCTCCAAAATTGGGACAATCCCATCTGGGACTTGTTGAGGAGAAAAACCTCCGCATTGAAGAGAAACCATATTGGTTGTGACCGTATGCTCATCGTTAGTTAAAGTAATGGCATTGGCATTGATCAGCTCTTGGATTTTCTTCTTTAGAACATAACAAGCCTTAGTGGGATGATTTATGTATCTATGATAGATACAATACTTAGGATTGTCAGTCAGATTTACCTCATTAGGCCTTTTCGGCTCCGGAATTTGGAGTTTGCCACTCTTTACCAGACATTGAAATATCCCTGGGATATCACTTTCGCCAAAAGAGTATTCTTCTTTTGGTTTAGAAGACTCCTGATTATTCAACGTCGTTTTATTTTTAGAAAGATTAACCATAATTAAGAGTATCCTTTCCTTTTCCATTATGATTCCCGAAATTATTACCAGAAGAGCCTTTCTTTCCTTTATCTTCTGAGGCAAAAATCATCCCATGCTCACGAGCCAACCTACATTAGTCTCGGCTGAAACTGCTGCTATGATAAATGAGGCCCAATCTGTGAATTGGGAATCCGTAAAGACAGCAATAGATGGTCGCAGATTCATCTTGCACGTATCAATCAGTGCTGAATCTGGCATGCCTGGAGGCATCTTCAGAGTTGCCTGTCGAAAACGTTCAATGAACGTCCGAGTATCTTCCTTTTCCTTTTGTTTGATTTCTATTAAGGAAGATATGTTCATGTCCATGCCTCCTTCATAGAAGCGGGAAAGAAACATTGCTTTGAATTCGTCAAAAGACGAAATGCAATTGTCGGGTAAACTACGATACCAGTCGTAAGCTGAATCCGTCAAGCACCCGATGAACACTCGAGTGAGAAGAGCATCATTTTTCTGCAGATGCACAGTCATAATATCAAAGTAATTGATATACTGACTAGGAGAAGCCTTTCCATCAAATAATACCATTGATTGTGGCTTGAATTTCGGTGGAAAGGGTACATCATTCCAATGAGGAGGGTAAGGTTGCTTAATCCCTAACCTCTGGAGTTGATCCTTATGCTTCAGAACTTCAAACTGTGCTTTTAATTCTCATACTGCTTGAATAGCTTCACTGGTTTGAGGAAGCGCATTTGATTGAATTGTTGTCGGATGTACCGTAACTCCCACCGGAGGTGGCACATCTTCTGGAATGATGGGATCTGGGGATGCAGAATTTTAGTTAACAGCAGGCTCTTGAATATTCAAAGGTATATCAACCCCTTGACTATCTTGAGTTTGTGCTGCTACTTGCGCCAGTGTTGGTACTGCCGGCTGAGCAGTTTGTTGAGTCATTATTATCTGGTGCATGCTTTGCATCATAGTAAGCATGTCCTTTAATGATTGCTCAACGGTAGTGAGACGTTGTTCTGTATTAGCAGATGACGTCTCCGATTCATCTCCAATAGCGTAAGATTCAACCTCTCTTGAAGATATAGAAGGATTGGTATAGAGGCATGAATCGACACTATCCGTTTCGGACTCAAGAGATTGAGTACCCAAAGCTTCTGAATCAGAAATCTGCAACTGTCTTTGCCTTCTTGATCGAGTATTCTGATATACTCCTTCAAAGGAATCAAGAAGTCTGTTAAATTGTTGTTGACCTGGAGTTTGGGACGTGTTGCGTCTTGGACGTCGTCCTCTGTTGGTATGAGATGCCATATTGACTGACGCGTATGACAACTCATGTTCTTGGTCATCAACTTGTTGTTGAGGCATATTGAAACTTAACCGATCAAAAACTGACCGTTTAGAAGCCGAACAACAACACTTGATTACAATCTGATGACACTCGCAATGGTGATTCTCTTGGGGGAGTGTCATAAGAGATTGTCTATTTTTACGCTTTTGCACTAACAACTCGCGTAAATCAGAAGGAGCAGAAGAAGTAGTCTTCTTTATTACATTTGGGGGTAGAGAAACGTTTAGTCCCTTGTGTATAAAGAAGACCACTAGCTGCATTCACAGAACCAACCTGTGCATTTTTACGTGCTTGGAGTTGCGTGCGTAAATCCTGAGATTTTTGAGCACAAAGGACTCCATCAGCCTTGCACGTAATTTGAAGGTTTGGAACTTTGCGTACAGCAGTATAAGAAGATTATTGGTTAAAAACAGAAGTTTTACCAACTATGTTTTTATGCTTCATGCGTGCAGGTACATTCACTTTAGATGTAGAAGCATCCTTGTGAATTTTATCTACACTGCCACAGACATAAGATTTACCTTTACGCACAGAGCGTAAAACATGAGTATCTGCCACGTCATAGACGGGAGATTTTCCTTTACGTGTGGAGCATAAATTTTGTGTGTCTACCGCGTCACAGACGGGAGACTTATTTTTATGCTCAGAACGTAAAATATTGGGGTCTACCACGTCACAGACGGGAGACTTATTCTTAAGCACAGAGCGTAAATCTTTGTTTTTACGCACTGGCGTAAAACCTGGTTTTTACACGCTGGGCGTAAAACTTGGGAATCTTCACTGTCACAGACAGGAGATTTATTTTTACGTTCAGGGTGCAACTCTGAAGTAAGGATTATCTTGTTACAAACGGGAGCCCCTACAACAGGAGTAGGAAGGATTCCTTTGCCTTCAGAGACAGTCGGAAGATCCGAGGATGCTTTGGATTTGGGAATCCAAACTTTTCGTGCTTTCCTCGATTTCTGAACATTGGAGTAGCGAGTACCACCCCCAGTTTGGAGCATTTTTTCGTAGGCAGTCTGGTCGAAGTGTACAACCAGAGTCTTCTTTGTCGATCCGACCGACACATCATTGTATTGAGCAATTGCCTCCTCTTCAGAGGAGAAGGTCTTCCCCAGCAGAGTCGCCATTTTGTTTCACTTAACAAAATGGCTAAAATTGGCTTTTGAAAGAAAACAAGAAAAAGTACAGAAAGTATAAATTGTTCTGGGAAGTATTGCTATGGAAGTCTGATCTGAAGGCGATCACTTTGTTCCTTGGACCATACGATGATGATGAAGATCACTGCTAGAAGATGAACAACCGGAAGAACTAAGTCACCAGAAAGGTATCGACGCACTTGGGCACAGATGGCGAGGTCGAATGCTTCCTCGCTTTGCTTCACTCTGTTATGGAAGAAAAGTTGAAGAAGAATGCTCTCAAAAATCAAAGTTTCTAGGCTCTGATCTCTGTATTCTCCCCTGTCTCTCCGATGATGATCCCTTTAATGTGAAAAATAGGTCTATTTATAGACTTGACCCATTGTATGTAAAAAGCTACAAAATTGGGTTTTTACGCTGGTAACTGTCACCCACGATGGGAGTCACCCTCTACATATGTTGACACGTGTCCCATTATTTCAACAAAAATAGGGAGCACGTACACACGTTCCTCAATAAATGTGGCATGAAAGCCACATGGATAAACCACGTTCCAAAGTAATCAGGAAGGATTGGACGTAAAAACAATCCAAAATATGGTCCAAGCGTAAAGTGGCAAACTGGCGTAAAAACAACCCAAATAAAACTTCTCAGCATAAAGTGGCTAAAATAGCCTTGAGCGTAAAATTTAGCCCAAATAGACTTTACGCTCACAATAGCCTTGAGCGTAAAAGCTCACATAACTATCGTGCTTAAAAATAAGTAATTTTAATGAGCGTAAAATAGCCTTCTCTGCACACCATACGACAAGTATTGGGTTTGGTGTAAATCCAATCTCTTCGAATTCTGTATTTATACGCTGTCAGCAAATCATTATGTCAGATTCATTATCATTTTGCATTAAATGCGACCTGACAGCCTGTCCCCGGGCGTAAAACTTAATGAACTTCCTTAGCGTAAAGTAGCTTGCGTAAAATAGCTAGGCATAAAATTCTCAATCTCCTTGACTCAGTCCATAGAGCACTTTTTACGCTCCTACAACCCTGATTAGGGGCACGAGTACGCGGATACGTCCAGCCTACGCCACAGAATCGGCGGTAGAACGCTGTATAGGTCGTCTACAATAACTACACTAAACAGATAAAGGTACCTGTACAGTATATACACTCCGAATGGAGGTGACATAGCAATACAGTCTCAATCACAAATAAAACTAAGGTAGGTAGAACGGAAAGGAAATATGATAGATGAAAACAGAAAATAGTTCAAGATCCATACAAGCCCAAAGCTGTACACAACACCATAGAGTCACATAAATATAATATAAACTACTACAGTCTAAAACCAAAGCTGGATCGCAGTCCAGGCAAGCATAACTAATGCTAACTACTCTGGGAGAATAAAATCTAGTGGCTCTACTATCAAGCCACGGTCTACTCCATCTAACCCGTCCCCATAATAGGTCGGGCAATCTGCCTCAGAAACTTCTGTAAAATTGTCAACGGTATCCTGTCAGGAAAATGAGCAAGTACAAACACTAACAGCAGTTCCATATAAATTGACAAATTCTATAAGAGACAGTATAATGAAATACAAGACAAAGATATGTGAAAACTTCGGAGCCATTCGAAAGCCGACTTACAACCCGTAAACCAAACAAGGATCGGGGTTGTAATCCTTCTCCCGAACAGAATCTAGTCTCCAATCACAGTATAGCATAAGAGCATCTAGAATATGTGAAATACAGTGTAAAATTAGCAAGAAATGTATAACAGATGTGAGTACTGAATAGAACAACAATACACATATAGGATGACTTGGGAACTATTCAGAAGTCGAGTTACAACCCTTAAACCAAAAAAGGACCGGGGTTGTAACCCTTCTCCCGAACAGAACTTAGCCTCCTATGATAAATAAATATAAAATGTGACTTGAATTATTAGAGCGATATGTGATCGGCTTTTAGGTAAGTGACAAGACAGGTTATCCACTTGGCCCGACAATCTACGGTGATCTCACGAAAAGTCATGCCGGCCAACCTGGATAACAAGCACACGGAGGTATCTGCTACACCCTACGTGAGGTGAGGGTGGCGCTAGCAAAATAGTGACAGGAGGCTTTGATCACATAACCCCTAATAATTCCCCCATCCCCGAATAGTATAATGGATCTGGACATGACACGTCATGACACAGAATTCCATAACAGGGTAGCAAGTCCCTTTAGGAATCGGTGTCTATACCAATACACGGAATAAAAAAATGTACCAATATACCACGAAAATCTAGGAACAACATCCCATGTCATGATCCAACGTATACTAGTCCGTGAACTATCGTGACTGGAAATCGAGTAAGACACTACAACTGAATCGGATATAGCAGATATCAAGATAATGAAAATTATCAATAAATGTACTCGCCTGTGGTCTTGAGCTGATAAGGTGAACAGACGCTCAGAGTAATCACAAACCTAAAGATGAGATACTACAAGTCAAAACATGGTTTAATAATGAAAAAAGCTAATCTAGTCATGATATGCAAGTCTAAGTCAAAACTAGGTCAAACTAAGTCACACCAAGCTAAACTAAGTCACACTAGGACAACCAAGGTCAAACAAGGTCACATGAAGGCAATCCAAGTCAAACTAGGTCAATCTGGGTCAAGAGTTGACTTACAGTTGACTTTTGGTCAAAAAGTCAACTTTGGTCAACACTGAGTCAACCCGCGGTCAAACTAGTCAAATGTTGACTAATAGTTGACTTTCAGTCAACTGGTCAACTCTGGTTTGGTTTCGGTCAATTCTAAGTCAAGTGTTGACTTAAAGTTGACTTTTGGTCAAAAAGTTAACTCTTGGTCAACGGGGGTCAAGACTAGTCTAAACTGCCCTCTTCTAGCCATTACCTACCAAGACAACCTATTTCTAAGCCCATCTTAGAAGTCAAACTCAAAATCTTAACAATACCCTATTACATACATTTACCCTTCACAAGGTAAATACCAATACCTTGCCCATTACAAAGGAAACCCCTCTAGATCTCAGGATACTAGCCTAGGCTTCTTAGAGTAGCTAGATACTATCCTATCTAGGGTTTACTAACCAAGAAATCTAGGGTTCTTGGTAGGGCTGCAAATGAGCCAAGCCGTTCGCGAGCTGCTCGAAGCTCGGCTTGATAAAAGCTTGTTTGAGCTCGGTTCGTTTAGTAAACAAGCCGAGCTCAAGCTTAATTTTTGAGCTCGTTTAATAAACAAGCCAAGCTCAAGCTTAGAAGTACTCGGCTCGATTGAGCTCGCAAGCTGGCTCGTTTATGAGCTTGTGAGCTGGCTCGTTTAGAAGCTCGTTTAGGAGCTTATTTAGAAGCTCGTTTGTTCTTTGTTGAATTCTAATTTTGTTTATATATATAAATATATATATATATATATATATATATATATATATATATATATATATATAACGATATGGTTGTGTGTATTATATATTTATGTCCTTAATAAGTGATATTAAGGAACTTTTTTTAAATTTTTTATAAATAAATTGTTAATATTTCATAAACTTGAAATCAAACCTAACTAGCTTGAAATTAAGCTCGCTTGAATTCAAGCTTAATGAGCTTGAAATAAAGTTGAGAGACAAGCTTGATTTCAAACTTATCGAGCTTGTTTATCAAGCTTGAATCAAGCTTCCTTATCAAGCCAAGCTCGAGCTCAAACCAAGCCAAGCTCAAGCTTAATATAAACAAGCTCAAGTCAAGCTCAAGCTTTAAAATTAAAATTTTATCAAGCTCGAGCTCGAGCTCGAGCTTGAATAATTCTTGTCAAGCCAAGCTCGAGCTTACAAAAGCTTGGGTCGGCTCGGCTCGTTTGCAGCCCTAGTTCTTGGGCATCTAATCCATCTTATCTTCCATGTTGGTCATCCCAACATTACCTTAGGGTATCGTCATGATACGTTATGGTATCTTGAGATACCACACCCTACTCTCTACCAACCTTCCTAGTTCACTCTCCTACACTCTCCTAGTGTCTAGGTTAGCCACTCTAACTAGTCTTCTAGGATACTAACCTAGTTAGGACACTAACTTAACCAACTCACTACTAACACTAACACAACCATCAAGCTAACACCAACACTAACTAATATCTAATACTAAATCTAACAAGCCTACCACAATACCTTACCCTCTAATAATTCTCACATCACAACACAAACTTAAGACCTATAGGACAAAGGGACTGATTTTGAATGTAATGAAATGGGAAATGGAATGGGATATGGAGTGAAATATTGAATGAATGGAAAAGTGAATGAATGTGGGTCTAATAGATGTATGGATTAATGATTGAGTGACTGAATGAGTGGTGAATGACTGGGGGATGAAATGTGGGCTGAATTTGTGTTGAAATTGAATGCGGATTGAGGGAAAAGAATGAATGTATAATGAATGAAAGAATGAAGGGAAAAGTGGGAGAAATAAATGGTAGAATGTGTGAATGAGGGGGCTTATATGTGGCTGAATTGTATGTGATATAGGGGCTAATTTTGGACTGATTTGGGACTACTATTATGCTGATTTATGGGGCTGAATATAGGTGAAATGGTGGCTGAATTCAATGGGAAATAGGGGCTGCTTATAGGGCTGAATGTGGGACTATCCATGGCTGATTTGTTGGGGGTTAAGAGGGCTGAATAGGACTGATATATGGCTGTCATTGGGGGGCTGTTTTGGCTAATATATGGGGCTGTTTTGGTGCTACAGCTGCTGCCATTGGCAGCAGCCTACTCCACCCCCTTCCTATTCTTCACTCTCTACATCTAACACTCTCTAAGCCCTCAATCTACCACTCTCAACTCCCACCAATCTCACTCTCTAAAAGCTCAACACACACACACTCAAACTTATATATATACACACCCACACTAACACACACACATATATATATATATATATATATATATATATATATATATATATATATATATATATATATATATATATACACACCCACACTCACACACACACACACACACATATATATATATATATATATATATATATATATATATATATATATATATATATATATATATACATATGCACACACACACATACATATATACACACACACATACATATATATAGAGATACACACACACACACACACATACATATATATAGAGATACACACACACCCCAATATATACATATATACACACAAACACAATATATATATTGACACACCATATATATATATATATATATATATATATATATATATATATATATATATATATATATATATATATATATATATATATATATATATATATATATGTGTGTGTGTGTGTGTGTGTGTGTGTGTGTTAGTGTGGGTGTGTATATATAGGAATATTCTAGGAATCTAAAATCTGAAATTAAAATAGGAAATATTCATTAAACCTAATCACAACCACAAAAGTGTCCAATATTGGGGGTTTTCCACATGGACACAAAGCACAACACAAAGGACACTCCTATGACTTCCAAATGGACACGAAATGGACACAAATGGAGATACAACCATGGGGGTCATTCCTACGGGTTCAAAATATTCCTATATGTATGTAGAAGTAGATTAGAGGAGAGATTATACTTTCCGGAAGAGAGATTCCAAGAGAAACCCTTCTGACACGACCCCGATACGAAGTGGCCTCCAAATGGACACGAACCAAAGCCAAATCCTTCCAAACTTGGCTAGCACCCTCTATCCATGAAGTAGAGGAGAAATGAAGAAGATTTGGTGGAAGAAATAATTGATTTGGAGATGAAATCAATGGAGGTGGCTATCAAATTTGGGGAAGAACAAGAGAGAGAAATTTTAAGAAAAAAATGAAATGAATGGATAAGTCAATCCCTCCTCCTATGGCCGGCCAAGCTAGGCTAGGTGTCCCCATTTGTAGATGACCAAAATGCCCCCCACTTACTTATATTGAATAAATTAGGAAAGGCTTTAGGTTGAGGCTAAATTAGTCTAGTTTTAAGTCTCTAATTAACTAAGCCTATCCATGAAAAATTACTCTAACACACTAACTAAAAATATTATCATGTGGGCCATGCCTAACTAATGAGTGGGTCCCACTAGAGTTAAAACTACCCCGGGTCCCCGTTACAAGTCGGATTGAGCTGAAATTCGAACCCGACTCAAATAACCCCAAAACAATATCATAAATAACAAAATAAATTTCAAAAATATTCAAAATGCAAAATGAAAAAAATACCCCTGTTCTTGAAAACTGGGGGTGACAGGGTTGGCTTAAGAAAACCCTAATCTCTAAACATGCTCTAACCATTCCACTAATGACATGCTTAAAGGCTACATGCAACCATTAATAAATATTAAATAGAATTATGAACATGCTAAATATAGGATACCATGTACATAATTAATGAAAGAATACATATATCGGGATCGAAGAGTGACATATTTAAAGGCAAAAACTATATATATTTATGTTTTGGGTTATTTTTGTATTTTAACCGTTATTTCTGTTAATAAGTTTATGGAAATAAAAACTAGAAATAATAACGTATTTTCTAATAAAATTGTAATTTTACTAAAATAAGGTTTTACGTATAATTATTGTTAAAAATGATTATTCTTTACTAAAGAAATAGTATTAGTAAAATATTCATAAATGTTTATACGATATTTTTTATTAAAATAATGTGCGATAAAAACCGCTACAACTTTGATAATATTCCAAAAATATCTATTTTTTGCCCTATTTACAAAATACTAATAAAATAGTTTTACCAAAATATTACATAAATAGATTATTATTTCGCTAATAAAAATGAAAAATATTTATAATTAACGTAGATTTACGTTAGTGACTTTATTAGCCAATCTTGGAATAAGTCTAAGAACCTATATTATTAATGTTGGTTCGGATCCCGGACCCTAACCGATACCTTTCTAGCCGTTGCTTTCCACACTGAGGATACAACCAAGGCAAGTTTCATATCTTTCATGTCTGCATTTTATTTAATAACTAAATATACTGCACAGTAGAATCATGTATTGTAGTGACACTGACTCACAGTGGATCCCTTTCGGACTCCACATCGATGGATGGATTGATTGATTGACTCATTGACTCATTGACTCGGGGATTGATTGGGAAAGTAGTATAACATCTGTGACCAAAGCCATTGTTTACTGATTGCCTCTCTCATGCTAACCCCTACCGCACAGGGGTTGAGCCGTACCGTATACTATCTTTTTGGCCAGAATACTAGTATACATATTGCCTCTATCTAGCCTGTCACGCCCCGTTCCCGTAGGAGCGATCGTCCTCACTAAGGCGTGATACCGTACGAGCCTAGATTGCGCTCGTACAAGGCAGTTTCATGACGGCCGATTACAGCGACTGCGACGAGATTGTCGTACAGAAGTCCCAAGCAGAAAGATTGAACATGCAACAAAAATTTAGAAGCAAAACACAAGTTATTCAAAAGTGCTTTTTATTGATATTGAACAATAAGATTACAATGGGGCGCAAGGCCATGATTACAAGTCTCTCAAGCTCACTTTTCTCTCATTTTAAAGTTACTCTGCTCTCTTTCATCTCTCGATACAATGCTTGAGCCAGTGGATGCTTCGGAAGGCAATGTACATACATTATGTCCTGTATAAGTCTTGACTCCATGCGGCCGAACGCTTCGAATCGCCAAAGACCTCTATGCCTCGACGCATCCAAGCGAGCTCCACGCCACGAGCTTTTACCTACGCCTGCACATGAAAACTATGTGGGTGTCAGTACTCAACTGTACTGGTGAAGTGAGCTCCTCGCCCGTCCATACAAAACCGACATGTTCATTTATTTTATGCAGCTTAACCCCTTTATGATTGTCTTGCTAGTCTTGCCTTAGGATCAATTTTAAGACAACGACACCTTGACCTATACTTGGCAACGCAACGACAGGGTCGTGCTATACTCTATTCGTGACTTCAATGTATTCGAGACAGTGCCTCGCCGAGCAAAACCTTATGCAACTCGGTCGTGCCAAGACTTTCAATTCTTTCATGCGCCTCTAGACCATTCTCATGCCAACGACATCACGGGAAAGACTCGTGCTGGTCGTCCCAATACACTTGATCGTGCCTTAAGATCGAGGTCGTGCCACCCAAGTATCAACCAGACTTAATCAATTTGCCTTACGACCATTCCTGACTTAACTCGAGACGAGGCCACATGCATGCCGAAGCACGTATCCTTGCTATATCCAACACTTAGGCTCTAGAATGGTGTTGCAACCATGTACACCCTAACACGTGCTTGATTCAAAGTTAGCGCTTGCTATAAGCGTAATTTGTTAACCCAACTCATAACTTGCTAGTACTCGACACAATCCAAAGGCATACACGCGGATAGTCGCTCTTGCCGACACATCTATATGAGTGATCACTAGCAATGTCAAGCTATCTTAGATCTTTTGCATACAGTGACCATTCACGTGGCGAGGTACGAGCTCCCATCGAATGACCCGCAGCCTATATTATAATGGTTCACTTCAATCGAGTCATACCATCGATGAAGGCCGTACAATATCTGTAATTCCTCTTATGTCGACTCGAACCCGGCACCCCGGGATCGCTCGAGGAATTTTGCCCTTACTTGCAAGTTGTCCAATGACTATGTGAGACTCAACTCGATCTATCAAGTCCTTCCTTAATCATGACCATGCTTTCCATCTTTCTATCGAGACTCCTAAGTAGCGGGACCGATCTCGTAAATGAGACTTATCGAGACTCCCAAGTAGCAGGACCGATCTCGTGTACTTCCCTATCGAGACTCCCAAGTAACGGACCGATCTCGGTGACAACCAGTCACGTGGACTTCTTTTGCCCGTGGCATACTTTTTACTAAATCCACCGTGGCTCGTGCCTTATACAGACCTTGTTCTCTAGGCGACGCTGTCGCTCAAGTCATATACTTTATATGACGAGCCTTGTTCTCGTAGGACTATGTGACTTGACAACCACAGCCAATAGGGGATAGTGCTTGTTATGACTTCGATAGCCCAGCAAAACTCTTCCCTACTAAAATCTGCTCAATTAGCGACGTATATTTAGCGACGTTAGTTTAACGTCGCTAAATTGTGTACATTAGCGTCATTTTATATAAACGTCGCTCATAGTCGCTACTAGCGATGACCTAAGCGACGTAACAACGACGTACATTAAGCACATGACCCAGTTGTCGCGAAACGTCGCTGAGACGTTGCTAGTAGCGACGCATTTAGCGACGGTAGTTTAAGCGTCGCTAAATTCTAATTATATCTCCGCCCCAACGTTTCATTTTCCTCCATTTTTCTCTCTCACTCTCTCCTCCCCGGCGCTCTCACTCTCTCCGGAGGCGACTCTCACTCTCTCCGACGACTCTCCTCCCTCTCTGGTATGTGACTCTCCCCCTCCCTCTCTCTCTCTCTCTCTCCGTCTGTTTTGGTTGTTGGTGGTTTGGGGAGGTACGAGTGGCTCGGAGGGAGGTGCAGGGGGGATGCGGGATGTTGGGGGTGAGTGGGGGTGGCTGGGAGGTGGGGCAGGGGGGACGAGGGCGGCTGGGGGAGGGGAGCTAGGGTTAGGGTTCGGGTTTGGGTTCATTTTCCATTCGGCGCTCTCACTCTCTCCAGCGCTGTCACTCTCTCCGACGACTCTCCTCCCTCTCCGGTACGTGATACTCTTCCCCTCCCTCTCTCTCACTCTCTCCGGCGCTCTCACTCTCTCCGGCGCAGGGGGGACGAGGGCGGCTGGGGCAGGGGAGCTAGGAGTAGGGTTCGGGTTAGGGCTAGGGGTGGTGTAGGAGGGGTAGCTTGGTCAGGGGCACCGATAGTGCCGAAAAATCTGATAATTTAGTAATAATTATTTGTTTTCTGATACCGAAAAATGTGATACTACGATTCGAACGCACCGATAGTGCCGATATTTGTAACAAGTAGTTTTGTTGGTTGGTTAATTGGTAACATGGTGACCGGGACATATATCCCTGCAGCCATTCGACTGGCGAGGCAGAAACTATGTAGCCGTAGATAAAGTTGACTGTCCTGCGACCCTCATCCCTCGGCAATGATGATACGGCAACCTATCACTATATCTTATATAGTAGTAGATGACGTTTTAGTATTATATTATGCGAGTTCATCTTGATTCTGTTACTTTCTTCAGATACTACATACTAGATTCGATAAGAACGTATAGTACACCATATGTACAGAACATAGATGATTCACACTAATGTATGCTATAATGTGTTGTGTTCTGAGCCATCCGTTCTCACACTTGAAACACATATGAATTAGAACTGTGTGTCAATCTTTGTTTTTGTATTTTCGACGAAGCCAGGGATTAGATTCTATATTTTGTATTTTGGATTCTGTATTTTGGCTCCAACTCCAGCTCCATTTGCATAAATCTACGGTACGACATGGTGATCAGAACATAGTTCCTGCAACCATTCGACTGGCGAGGCAGAAACTATGTAGTCGTAGATAAAGTTGACTGTCCTTCGACCCTCATCCCTCGGCAATGATGATACGATAACCTATCACTATATCTTATATAGTAGTAGATGACGTTTTAGTATTACATTATGTGAGTTCATCTTGATTCTGTTACATTCTTCAGATACTACATACTAGATTCGATAAGAACGTATACTACACCATATGTACAGAACATAGATGATTTACACTAATGTATGCTATAATGTGTTGTGTTCTGAGTCATCCGTTCTCATACTTAAAACACATATGAATTAGAACTGTGTGTCAATCTTTGTTTTTGTATTTTCGGTGAAGCCAGGGATTAGATTCTATATTTTGTATTTTGGATTCTGTATTTTGGCTCCAGCTCCAGCTCCAGCTCCAGCTCCATTTGCATAAATCTACGGTACGACATGGTGATCAGGACATAGTCCCTGCAGCCATTCGACTGGCGAGGCAAAAACTATGTAGCCGTAGATAAAGTTGACTGTCCTTCGACCCTCATCCCTCGGCAATGATGATACGACAACCTATCGCTATATCTTATATAGTAGTAGATGACGTTTTAGTATTACATTATGTGAGTTCATCTTGATTCTGTTACATTCTTCAGATACTACATACTAGATTCGATAAGAACGTATACTACACCATATGTACAGAACATAGATGATTCACACTAATGTATGCTAGAATGAATTTTGGGTTGTGTTCTGAGCCATCCGTTCTCACAACAGGAACGATCAGTGCTTTTTAGTTCTCTTCCATCCATCCATTTCTCCGTTCTGATCAAGCCTCTTCCTTCTCCTCTAATCCACCATGGCTCTGGACCCATCTGCTCCTCCCTACTTCCCTTCTTCTTATTTGACTCTCTCAGCCACATATGATATCCAGCTCAAGTGTAGAGGCGAGAAAGAAGAAGTGGGCAGGATTAGGAGGTCGGGGAAGCAGCACAGCCGGTGGCATGACCTGGAGGAAGTACATAGGTTTTCTTCAACATCCGTAGGAGAACTATAAGGATATATCTTTTCACAATATGTCACCTTGTCAAAGACCTTTAATGTGAATATCACGTTATCGCGGTGTCGGAAGACCAACATGTCATAATTTTCTAAGCCGTGTGCTTTGACATAATCATCCCAACTCTTTCCTCCTATGTAGCATTACTATATCATATATAGTAGTAGATGATGTCTTAGTATTACATTATGTGAGTTCATCTTGATTCTGTTACATTCTTCAGATACTAGATACTAGATTCGATAAGAACGTATACTACACCATATGTACAGAACATAGATGATTCACACTAATGTATGCTAGAATAAATTTTGGGTTGTGTTCTGAGCCATCCGTTCTCACACTTAAAACACATATGAATTAGAACTGTGTGTCAATCTTTGTTTTTTTATTTTCGGCGAACCCAGGGATTAGATTTTGTATTTTTACTTTGTACGTATTTAGGAATATTCAGTTTTTTCGTTGAGGATACTGAGTTTGTACGTATTTGCGGATATTGATTTGGTTGTGTTGAGAATATTATATATTGACATTGTTCGTTGCGGATAGTATTTTTTCTTTATATTTTTTGTATATTCTGGAATGTATAGTGCGTACCGGTGTTGAGTGTTCCACCGAGGGGGTCGGCGAACCCAGGGATTGGATTCTGTATTCTGTATTTTGTATTCTATATTTTGGCTCAGGCTCCAGCTCCAGCATCATTTGCTTTCTGGAA
This sequence comes from Iris pallida, assembly GCA_029216955.1. Classification (NCBI taxonomy): domain Eukaryota; kingdom Viridiplantae; phylum Streptophyta; class Magnoliopsida; order Asparagales; family Iridaceae; genus Iris; species Iris pallida. Next base: position 26,789,746 of record JANAVB010044419.1, read on the forward strand.
CCTTTTTTTATATATTTTTTAATTTAGCGACGTTTTTAGCGATGTTAGTATTCGTCGCTACATATTAGCGACGCAAAAAAATGTCGCTAAAAGCGTCGCTAAATTTTGACGTGGCAACACGTGGCACCAAATCTGATGTCAGCTCGTCGTCGCCAAAACGTCGCAAATCTGTCGCTAAACGGCGACCACGCTATAACGTCGCCTTTTACGTCGCTGATTAGCGTCAAATAACAAACGTCGCAAATAACGCCGCTAATTAGCGACATCATTGACGTCGCAAAATAGCGTCGCCCTAGCGACGTTTTGCGACATTTCCTCGTTAAGCGACACGTTTATTTCCGTTGTTCCTGAAACGTCGTCATAAACGTCGCTAAATTGATTTAGCGACGTTTTTGCTGAGATTAGCGACGTATTTAGACGTCGCTAATCTGACAAATTTTTGTAGTAATACGACTTAGACCACGGGACAAGCGAAGGTTATGCCAAGCCTTGGACGATGGGACCGTGCATGCTTATCAAGCATATACGAGGGTGACGCCTATGACTTAGGCTAATCCCAGCTTCGTGGCGAATACCAACTATCCTTCTCCCAAGCCACGGAACGAAGGACCGAGTGTCATTTGAAAGCACGCTGAGCCGACTTTTAAGCAGACCGCAGAACCTTTTTTCATGTTCTAACACATTCCGACCCATCGGAATTATTTTCTTAGCTATGTGGATGCGTCTCTTTTATTATCAAGTGTAACTTGTGTAAGTTAAAAACATACGATTTATTATGTGAAGGCTAAGATGAGGCAAGTTCACCGAAACCACTCCACTTGAGCCAGGAGATGCCTCGACCGAGCGAGTCTTCGAGCAGCCGTTGTAAGGCTAGGTCTGAACGTCGTCGGCGTTTTGATTTCTCCGATTGACTGAGCGGGATGGGACACTACACAGCCGTTCATAGATTCTGTTATATACTCAAAAGCACTATTGTAGATTGCATCATTGTAGATTCTGGAATATTGCATGTTGTCTTTTATTATTATTTAGCAAAAATATATATGCTTTTTAAACCGTCTTGCATTCATTTATTATTATCTTAGAATGTTAGATGTGGAAATATGTTCTTGCTCCCTTTTGACTGGAGACCAACATTTTTAGGTGACTGCGACGACGAGGATCTTGCCTTTATTTCTTTCTACGGACCTGGTCCGAGCCCTGACGAGGTAGTTGAACCTGACCAAGGAGCCCCAGATTATTAGTTGTGCCATCGTTTTAGTTTTATCTTTCTTCCAGTTGTAATAAAAACCGATGTAATAATTGGATGTTGTTTTGCTAGTGTTTTCATTTCAGACTTTTAGTAATTTTCTAGATTCAATAAAAATATTATTTCTTTCCGTTTAGATATTGTCTGCTTGTGTTCACTGTTTGATACAGCTTACTGCTGCCGTCTCACAACGGTGCAGGCTTGACATGATCCGACTGGACCCATCATATTGGGATCGGGTCGTGACACTGCTATAGTGTAACCAACTATAAGTAGAGAATGAGAGAGGAGGAGAGTATGGAATTGTTTACTTCAATTTTCCTTCTATCACTTTTGTAGTTAGGGCTGTAAACGAGCCGAGCCAAGCCGAGCCCAGTTTTTGTAAGCTTGAGCTTGGCTTGACTAGAATTAATCGAGCTCGAGTACGAGTGCGAGCTTGGTAAGTTTTTTATTTATTTATTTTAGAGCTTGATCTTGGCTCGAGCTTGTTTATATTAAGCTTGAGCTTGGCTTGATTTGAGCGCGAGCTTGGCTTGATAAACAAGCTCGATAAGCTCAAAATCGCTCGTTAAGTTATATTTCAAGCTCTGTAAGCTTTATTTCATGCTTAACAAGCTCAATATCAAGCTAGTTATGTTTGAATTCAAGTACCCATAATGTTAAAAAAATTATTTATAAAAATTTAAATTAAAAAAGTTCTTTAAGGTCAATTATTAAGGACATATAAATATGTAATGCATACAACCATATTGTTATGCAAACATATATAAAATTAGAATTCAACAAAGCACAAATGAGCTCCTAAATGAGCTTCTAAACCAGCCAGCTCGCAAGCTCATAAACGAGCCAGCTCGCGAGCTCAAACGAGCCGAGTACTTTTAAGCTTGAGCTTGGCTCGTTTATTAAACGAGCTCGAAAATGAAACTTGAGGATTACTATAGAGGATTAATTCATTGCTAACTATTCTGACTCTAGTTTGATATAATTTTATCTTTGTAGAGAACTTTTTTGCCAAAGTTTTTTTATCTCTTGTCTCAGCATTAATTAGGCTATTACTATGAACTCCACATATAGTTTCAGTGTTGCACTCAAGGTGTGAGATGAGTCGGGCCGCGAACAACTAAGCCCCGGCCCGGTCAATGTCGGTCTGGGCCAGCCCGAATCCGGTCAACAGATCGGTTCGGTTCGGCCCACCATTAAGCGGGTCCGGACTGAGTCTTATTTTTTGGCCCGGAAGTTCGGCCCGGCCCGATTCAGAAACAGGTCCGAACCGGTTTAGCCCGCTAAGCCCGGTCGACCCGGCCCGGTTCAGAAACCCGGTTCATACTCATATATATATAATTGTTATGGGTCATTTAAATTTAGGTATATAACAATAAAATACGTTGAAAAATAATAATTAATAGGCATTCAAATTATTAGCACATATGGTATTTATTTAAAATAAAGTATAAAGACGGTCATTTTTAGTATATGACAATTAAATTCATTTATAAAAATTAATTGATAGTCATTCAAATTATTAATATATATGGTAGTTATTCACATCATGTCACTGGTCATTTTTAGTATATCGCAATTAAATTCATTTATAAAAATTGATTGATAGTCATTTAAATTATGAGTACATACGGTAGTTATTCAAATGATGTCATTGGTCATTTTTAGTACATGACAATTAAATCTATTTATAAAAATTAATTGATAGTCATTCAAATTATTAGCATATATGGTATTTATTCAAAGACGGTCATTTTTGTATATAACAATTAATTGACAGTCATTTAAAACATAAATGGTAGTTATTCAAATTATATGCCAGTTAAATCCGTTTATAAGAATTATTATATTGTATAAATCCATTTAATATTCAAATCTGTTTAATATGACAATTAGAATTTGGACAACTAAATTTGTTTAATATTTAAATCATGTCATTTTCATTTTTAGTATATGACAATTAAATCCGTTTATAAAAATTAATTAATAGCCATTTGAAGTTTTTAGTTTATTAAAAACTTGTTATCAAAATTTTAAATTTAATTAAATTTATAAAATATATTATTTTCTTCCTTCCATTTATTTTTTAAGGTTTTTTTTTTAAAAACCAAACCAGACCAGCTCGAAACCAGCACGACTCCCCAACCGGGTCATAGGCCGGGCTGGGTTTTCATTTTTTTTTTCTTCCAGCCCGGGCCGGACCGGCTTCCTCCATGGGATAAGCCCAGACCGACACAAGTCCGGTCAAACCTAGTTAGCGCGAGCCGCGGGCCTGCCCTGCCCAGTCCGGCCCATCTCACACCTGGACGTTGCACTGATGCCTGTACCATGATAATGGAAACAGAGCACTAGAATTTGAGTGCCCTCTGTAAGTGTTTCTCTATTCTGGTTTAATTTTTCTTTGCAAGGGAATATACACTGGTGGGATAGTGGTTTGGTTTAAGCAAAACCTTAGCTAATCTCCCATGGGGTTTCTATTTCCCGTAAAAAAAAGTTCTAGAATTTTTTTTTTTTTTTTGTTAATCATCTTCCTTCCAGGATGGAAAGAAAGATAAATAAAAAAAATACATAAAAGTACATATTTACTAAAATATATAATAATTTGTAAATATCATTTGGCTTAACAGCCCATCAAAGAAATTTCCTCTAGAATTTGGAAAGCAATTTCTTCCTACATGTGCGCCACGTCCAAATAAATCAATAACAAGCCAGTAATAATCCAAATGGAACATCCAAAAGCAAATGACCACTACGAAACGATAACCGCAAAGATAATGAATTTTGACACACACAAAATATGGTATTTTTCACCAAAAAATTAAAGCAAAAAAGAGGGGTTAATGCTACTGGAAGCAAATAACCGAGACTCCAGGATTGTTGGGCAGTCGATGACTCTTCGCAGGTGGACGCTAGTCGCCTGAGTCGAGCCGACAATTGGCCACATCTGCCGATTGAGAGAGTCATATGTCAGCGAAAGAGAACTTTACAACTGAACTTGAAGCATAAGAATTGATTGTAGCTTCAGAGGTCCAAGTTCTCGGAGTAGCTCGGAGAGTAGGGAAAGAAGAACAAGGGCCAGATGTCTTCGGGTGCGCCGCTACTCATCACTTCCAAAGTGCCAGTGCCGAAGTGGTAGGAGAGAACTGTTCCTCGCGAGCCAAGAAAGATCGCATCCACGTCCGGATGGAAGTCCACAGACCGCACCGTCGAGAGCAGCCACAGATCCACTCCAATCTCCGCCAGCCTTTCGGGGCCGACGCCGAGTAAGTCGACGGCGTGCTTCGGAACCCACCGGTCGCAGCCGCCACCTTCCAGAGCCCACACCAGGATCTCGTACCCCTTCGCGGCCACCACACGCAGGACGCCGTCCAACGACCCGAGACCGAGACGGACGTGCCTGGCCGGCCGCGTAAAGGGAGGCAGTGCGATCCTGCGGCAGGCAGCCTCCTCTAAACCGACGGCGAGCAGATGATACATGCCGTCGGAGATGGCCATGCCGTAGAAGATCCCGTCTGCGTAAAACGCAGCCTTCCGCAGCGGGGAGATGTTGGTCTGCCGATAAACGCAGGGGCAATCCACCCAACTGCCGGTCTCCGACACGAACATCTTGAAGGTGCAGAAGGGGATGCGGACGACGGCATCAGAATCCGTATAATCGACGCGGTATCCGAGGACTCTGTAGTGGCTGCGGAGGAGGCGGGGGTCGAACCCCACCGCTCTCGGATGATGGCTCGTTGCGGGGAGGCACTTCCATCTCTTGGTGGCAGGGTTGCAGACCACGTAGCAAATCTTGTAGGGCTTTGGTTGCGTGTAGTGACACAGCATCAGTCCATTGTTGACGCTAGCAATCTTCCTGCTTTCTTGTGGGTAGGAAAGTGGCATGAAGCTAAAGTCGGGTCCGCAAGCGCCAGCGGCAGCTAGAGCGTCATTGCTGTAACAGCTCCTCTTACCGATTCCGGTGAAGATCGTGGCGTGATTTCGAAGGAAGTACTCTTGTATGTATCCGACCATTGCCGGAGGCAGCCTGCTGCGGTGGTGGCGGCACAGCTCGGAGATGAGGCTGTTCCAGGTTTTGGAGACGCACCGGAAGCGCATGATCGATCTGACCGGGAGTCGGACGAAAACCTCCATGGCAAGATCATCTGAGAGTATGTCGACCATGATGATCGATGTCCTCCCCGCTTATGACCGAACAAATTAGAATTATTTTGAACGTGTAAATTGTATTTATCCATGGAGTAACCGATGGTGTATATATACACCGAACGTGTAAAACAAAAAACGATAGGATTAACAAAGATATCTATAATCTTAACTGAAACACGGTCAAGCGAGCAACCAAAAGTTTTGAGTACCAGTTTATATTCTCAAAGTTCATATAGGCCAGACTAGATTTGCTAATAGGAATCTAATTAATTACATATTTATCTAACTAACAGAATAAAATAAAATAAGATAAGAGTTTTTATCCTAATAGGATAATAAGTAAATTTACTGAATCTAGTCTGTTCAAATTACTTTTTGCCGTAAGTTTGATATCATTTTATCTTTGTAGAGAACTTTTTTGCCAAACTTTTTTGATCTCTCGTCTCAGCATTAGTTGGGCTATTACTATGATCTCAACATATAGTTCCAGTGTTGCACTCAAGGTGTGAGATGAGCCGGGCGGCTCGCAACCCAGCCCGGCCCCGGCCCGGATCCGGTTAACGGACCGGTCCGGTTCGGCCCACCATTCAGCGAGTCCGGACTGGATCTTGTTTTTTGGCCCGGAAGTCCGGCCCGGCCTCGCCCGATTCAAAAACGGGTCCGAACCGGTATAGCCCACTAAGCCCGGTCGACCCGGCCCGGTTCAGATTCATACTCATATATATAATTGTTATGGGTCATTTTAGGTATATTACAATAAAATTCGTTGAAAAGTAATAATTAATAGCCATTCAAATTATTAGCACATATGGTATTTATTTAAAATACAGTATAGAGATGGTCATTTTTAGTATATGACAATTAAATTTATTTATAAAAATTAATTGATAGTCATTCAAATTATTAATATACATGGTAGTTATTCAAATCATGTCACTGGTCATTTTTAGTATATCACAATTAAATTTATTTATAAAAATTGATTGATAGTCATTTAAATTATTAGTATATATGATAGTTATTCAAATCATGTCATTGGTCATTTTTAGTATATGACAAGTAAATCCATTTATAAAAATTAATTGATAGGCATTCAAATTATTAGCATATATGGTAGTTATTCAAAGACGATCATTTTTGTATATAACAATTAATTGACAGTCATTTAAAACATAAATGATAGTTATTCAAATTATATGTCCTTTAAGTTCGCATGGATTCTTCAGGTACGCTTCCGCATTTGTTAATCATCTTGAATTGACATGAGATTAGATGTATAATTCGGTTTTAGATTTGTGTTTATTGTTTTGGAATTAGAAAAATGATAAAGCACGATTGATTAAATTCTAACACATATATCATCAACAACACATGCCTTAGATGGAAGTTTAGACATTCCTTATTTAATTACACTAACCACCCTTATGGTTTTTTGTTTACTACACGGACTTTCCCTTATTTAATTACACTAACCACTCTTATGGTTTTCGTTTACTAGCTATACGAACTTTCCCTTATCTGGTTTTTTTTTAACCGACCGTTTATGAAAACTTCTCCAAAATTGGTGTATTGTAATTTTGGATGGCTTTATAAACACCATAAATCGGTGGGTTTTGAGCGACTTTATTATTATTCCATTTACATCCTCACAAAAAAATATAATTATAACTACTAATACCCTTCCCTATTTAATTTTATTCGTGAAAAAAACTTTCAGAACCGTCCGTTATTGAATTGCCAAGCATGTATTGGACTGTTTAAAAACATGTACTTAAAAATCATCGAAAACTGGACCCCTCATAATCGCTGATAACCGGTACTCTAAGAACATCTTATAACCGCTATCCAAACAGACCCTAACAAAACACATATCCAAAAGTTTAAAAATATATTTGTAATAAATCATAACTAGAATATAGTCAAATTATATTTAAAATATTTAACACAATTTTAAATTTTATCATTCAATCATATGTAGAATTTTTTTTCTTTTCTTTTAACGTGCAACGCACGTGAAAAGTAACTAATACTTGTAAAAGCGCTAACATGGCAATTTCTTAGTTTTGAAACGGTCATGGTTATATTTTGCTTGGTTTCTCATCTTTGTTAACTAGAATTGAGGTGGCCGAGTGGCCAAGACATTTGGTATGGAAGGAGGAAGTTTCGGGTTCGAGGCCTATTATCGGACCTCCTCTTAACACATTAAAGGTCTCATCCGCCAGACTTTCTCCCATTTTATGAATCTGCGCTGCTACCAATGACATGCAACAATGTCATATTTTACTTGCAGCGTACTATTTTCAATCGATCGGTTAAGGAACCGAACAAGTATATACAAAAATGAGAGAGAGAGAGAGAGAGAGAGAGAGAGAGAGAGAGACTATTAGAGCTCCCCTTACTCCAAACAAGAAATGGAGAGAGGTCCCAAGTCCTCGGGGACGGCATATAATTTGAATAACTACCATTTATGTTTTAAATGGCGGAGACGACGAAGGTTAGGTTTTAGAGTTTCTGTTTGTGTCGTATTTAGACGATGCTGTCGAGGTATCCGGAATGTTGGACACAAGATTGTAGTATGGATGATTGTATTGTACAGACCCGAGATGAAGAAATTGGGTGTTGGCCAGGACACGGACACAAGGACACAAATTTGCTATTGGCAGAGTTTGTTGATGGTGTTGGGTTTTCTGTGGTGTTGCGTGGCTTGTGACGGTGGTTCGGCGTTGACATGGGGGTCAGGAATGGCAGGGGATCTGGTGTCGAAAGAAGAGTCGTTGGTTTTGCTATGGTGGTGTATGTGGAATCGACAGGGAAGAGGAGAGCAGGGGAGTGGCTTCAGGCTGGTGGCTTGGGACACTGGTGGCCGTTGCCGAGGGTTGTATTGGTGATGAAGATGAGAAAGAGAGGTCCTCTTCTTATAGGAGTAGACGACTAGCTGTATGGAGGGGTTTTTCCAATTTCGGTTACTAGAAGAGATAAGTGTAGGAACGAAATCGTAAAGCAAAATACTCTAAGGGGGGTGAATAGAGTAGGCAGCGGAATATTGCTAATAAAAACTTGTTAGCAGTTAGATCACAGATATAATAATAATCACAAAAGTAAATGACAGAAATTAAAAGTGATCAAAAGGCAAACGCAAACACCGAGATTTATACTGGTTTTCCTCTTGTGAGGACTAGTCCAGTCGGAAGAACTCTAGCTTCCAGTTGAATCCACTATTGGAAAATCTCGCAAGTTTTCATACGAAGTCCTTGCAACTTCTACAGACGCGAGCTTTGATACGAAAAACTCGACCAACTTCAATTGTGAAGAGTTGTATCTTCTATCAAGCCTCTGATTACAATTGCTCTAAAATTTCTAGACCGTACCGCACTGGCAAATCGACTAAAGGATTGTAACTGGCTTGGGATTTGAAAATGAAAGCTTTTGAAAACTCTTTGGAAGAATGTAAGCTCAGGAAGAGAAGAGATTGAAAAGTGAATTGGTGATTTGAAATGATCGAAATACTTCTCTATTTATAGTTTTTCCAAAGACAGAACTCTGACAGAATTCGGACAGAATTCAGACAGAACTCTTTGTAACAAACCGTAACTGAAGGATGACCAAGTTCAAAAACTTAACGTTCACTAACGTTCCAAATAGCCGAACTCTGGCCGAACTCGGGCCGAGTTCTGCTGGGGTTCTACCAGTTCATTTTAGAAAATAAATTTTGGCTTTTTGAAAAATCCTTCAGAAGCTTTTTGTAAAACGTAGGTCATTTGTAGAAGAATAGGATGGTTTTGAAAAATATTTTCGGATAGCCTATTTGTCAGTATGACTCGGTGTACAATATATTCCTAGACTCAATAAAATAAAAAATTATATTGCTTAACAGGAAGTACATTCTGAATGGCAAATGGCTTCAGTCTTGAACATTGTTGATATCCATTTGAGCAGTGTCCAAAATGTCGTAGGTAAACATCTGAGTTGACTTGTATTTATATCGAGACAGTTTGATCAATTATTAAATTAAGGTTTGACCATGACCAATGGGCCAACAATCTCCCCCATTTTGATAATTGGCAAACCTTGCCGATATAACATCTAAGCTTGAATCAAATCAAAATAGTAATCAAAAGAAATTATTCATAACCTGTATTCAAAAAAAATGTTAGATCCTATTTCTTCTCCGTTGTCACTTAGCAAAATAATTGCAAAAGAGAAAGCTCCCCCACAATCAATGCATAAGTAACAAACTGTGAAGAAACACAATAAAAATAATCATGACATGCATGTTAGAAACAGTAAATATAAAAAAAAATAACACAGGCATTTATTTGTCACAGACAGTTATTAAGAAAGAATGAAGCAACAAGAGATAGATAGTGCTACCATAAAACTGAGATAAACAAAGTACTGAAATAATAGACTAAGATGCCAAAACTGAGGCATAATCAAAAACCATGTCTATGAATAGTCACATAAAAAGTGCTGATAATAAAAAATAGTATTGATAAAATCTTGGAATGTCGGAGCATTTCCAAGTAAACATAAGACAAATGTAACAGTCTCAAAATCTAACATCTCAAAACTCATCATCATCATCAACGTCATCAGCTGCAGCTCCAGCATGTCCAGAAGGACCAGCTCTAGAAGTACCAGCGCCAAAAGTGAAAGGAATGGTGCCAGCGTAAAACTCACCGACATAGTCGCGAGGAGGAGCACGAGCAGTACGATACCAATCATAGGCGTTCCCTGGCTGGAACAGAGAGTGGACCGCCTCGTCGTCAATGTGGTAGCCAGAAACAGAAGGGTCTCGAGGCAGAGAGCGAGCAGAATGACCCGTCTGCGCAAACCTCAGGTCGGTGAAGGAGTTGGCAATCGCCTGGAACCGAGTAACATCACGGAACTCGTGTTCCCTAGAGGTCTCAACATAAAAAGACTGCAGATCTGATAAGTGCTGATGGATACCCTCAAATGTCATAGGGTAAGAATGAGTAGGAACAGGTGCTGTGGGAGCAGTGGAAGTAGGTGCATGAGGAGTAGATGCAGTAGGTGGAGGAACAGATGCAATGCTGCGACGAGAAAGTTTGAGAAACTTGGGCTCGGGGTCGACAGCACAAGTAGATAAATCAATATCAAATCTCTGAAAAATGAGAGGAATGGGCATCGCATAAGATAGGTTGCGGTCTCTCCCGCGACATCTACCCATCATCTGGATGATAGTCTTAGGGGCAGAAAAAGGAATCCCCTTAAGAATATAATAAAGAGCAGAAAGCTCAAGTGCAGTGACATCATCTTTGGAAGTGGATTTTGGAAGTAAGGTGGAATAGATGATGCGATATAATTCGTAATTAAACAAGTTCAAGTTATTAGCCTTGAACTTTCTAGGAAGAACGCGTGCGGGCGCATAAAGTTCATTCTTGAAACTAACAAGTGTCGTGCCATCGGGAAAATCAAAATCAGTGATGTCATCGAGTGGGACACCTTCGTTTGGGATACCAAGGATTTTCGCTAACGTTTCATCAGTGAATTCGATATCAATTCCTCCGACACGTGTCCTCGCTGTAAAAGTGTCTAACACAAAATTATAATAGAATAATCTAATGGCATTAGTGGCGATGGGGAATTGTAAGGTGACAAAATATTGTAACCCTAATGCCTCAAAGTAAGGGCAGTGATCCGGAAAGACACTCCACTTAATCGGTGATCCGGTGCAAATAGTACGCATGATAAAATCGGCGTACCACAATAAAGCTTGATCGGAAGTTTTAAAGTAAAACTCATCCGACGCACCATCGTCCGATTGGACCGGAGAAAAGACGCAATCCGTATGCGGATCTGAAGATGATGCCTCTTCACTGGCATTGGTCTTCTTCCTCTTGAAGGGATTGAACTTAGGCATTCTTTCCCAAAAATTTCTACAAACCCTAAGTATTGAAAAGTGGTGGAAAGAAGGGATTATACCTTCCAAGAATTGGATATGTTGTAGAGGATGACGATCTCCGCACGAATCCAAAGTTTGGACGAGAAAACTCTACGAGGATTGAAAAAACAATGTGGGAGAAGAAACTAGGGTTCGGAGAAGCGGAGCTGCTGTTATGAGGATGTGGGAAAGAATGAAGAAGAAGGAAGCCTCGGGTTGGTGCTGGTATATATAAATACCCAGCCGAACTCTGGCCAAATTCGGACCGAACTCGGGCCGAATTCGTCAAGGGTTGCCTGGCTATATATATATATAAAAACTTCAAATGAGGCCACATTTTTTTTCATTAATTTATTTCAAATGCTTAATTCAAAGTTTAGTAATTTTAAATTTCAAGGTAATATAATTAATATTATTTTACAAATTAATATTCTTTACTCAGCATCTGTCTCAGATTAGCTGTAGGAGTACTATCCCAGCTAACGGAGGTTCACCGGGGAACTCTTAAGTACCGCTTCGCTTCGACCGTAGTCGTGGTGACAGACAAACTCTTTTTGGGCTTGTCTCGAAAACAGTTTTTGACTATCGAATAAATAATTAATAAAATAAAATTAATTAATATTATTGATATCTAAAATTCCTAATTCTCGACGTAAATAATTGAAACGATCTTCCGCTAAAGGTTTTTTGAGTATGTCAGCTAATTGATTCTGTGTGTCTATGTATACATGGTCTATATCTCCATTTTATTGATGATCTCTAAGAAAATAATGTCGAATCTCGATATGTTTAGTACGAGAATGACATACTGGATTCTTAGTCAAATTAATAGAACTAGTGTTGTCACAGAAAATGAATATGTGTGTAAAAAGCAAGCCATAGTCTTCTAAAGTTTGTTTCATCCACAAAATTTGTGCACAACAACGTCCTGCGGCGATATACTCAGCCTCGATTGTTGATAATGCAACAGAATTTTGCTTTTTACTAAACCAAGAGACTAGAGCTTTTTCTAGGAAATGACATGTGCCGCTAGTGCTCTTTCTATCTACTTTGCATCCGACAAAATCAGCATCGGAATAACCGGTTAGGTCAAACGACGTAGTTTTGGGATACCATAAGCCGACAGAAGAAGTGCCTTTAAGGTATCGAAAGATACGCTTAACTGCGCACAAGTGTGATTTCTTAGGATTAGCTTAAAAACGAGCACATAAACAAACACTAAACATAATGTTTGGTCGACTAGCAGTTAAATACAGTAAGCTACCGATGATACCTCGATACTTACGTATGTCGACAGGTTTACCTTATTCATCAATGTCAAGCTTGGTTGAAGTCACCATTGGAGTGCTAAGTGGTTTTGCTGTTTCCATGTCGAACTTCTTCAATAGATCATTTGTGTACTTTGCTTGATTTATGAACGTCCCATTGCTGGTTTGTTTGATTTGCAGTCCGAGAAAGAATTTCAGCTCTTCCATCATGCTCATCTCAAACTCATTCTGCATACATTTTAAAAATTCTTGACAAAGAGATTCATCAGTAGATCCAAAGATAATATCATCTACATAGACTTGAATCAAAAGAATATTATTATTCAAAGACTTTATAAACAAAGTAGTATCAACATTTTCCTTTGAAAAACCGTTATCAAGTAGAAAAGAGCTTAGACGATCGTACCAAGCACGAGGGGCTTGTTTCAAATCGTATAAAGATTTCTTCAACTTGAAAACATATTCAGGAAATTTGAAATCAGTAAAACCAGGTGGTTGAGCTACATAAACCTCTTCTTTTATAAAAACCATTTAAAAATGCGCTTTTGACATCCATTTGAAATAATTTGAAATTATGAAAACATGCAAATGCACATAACATACGAATGGATTCTAATCTCGCAACTAGGGCATAAGTCTCATCGTAGTCGATACCCTCTTCTTGATTGTATCCTTGAGCTACGAGTCGAGCCTTATTACGAGTCACTAAACCATTCTCGTTCAGTTTATTTCAGAATACCCATCGGGTGCCAATGACCGAATGATCAATATGCTTGGGAATAAGTTCCCAAACTTGATTCCGTTCGAATTGGTTTAATTCCTCTTGCATAGCATCTATCCAGACATTATCACTACATGCTTCATCAATATTTTTGGGTTCAAACTGCGAGACAAAAGCAACACAAGAAGCTATATCTTTATTAGAGGAGCGAGTACTTATACCCTTGGTAATCTCACCAATTACCAAGTCCTTTGGATGATCAGCCGTAAACTTCAATCTTTTTGGCAGACTCCGAAGGTAGCTGGTTCCTGGATCTTCTCTAGGAGGATCAGCTGGTGCTTTGCTGGGTACATTGAGATCTTCGTCATTGTCATCGATTGTCGTTTGATTTAGTTCATCAAAGGTGACATTGATTGACTCTTCGATGATCATGGTTCTTTTGTTAAAGACTCTGTATCCTTTACTTTTGCTCGCATAAACTAAAAATATACCTTCATCGGCCTTTTCGTCAAACTTTTCCAAATTATCTTTTGTATTAAGAATAAAGCATTTACAACCAAATATTCTAAAATATAAAACTGATGGAATTCTATCAAACCATAACTCAAATGGAGTCTTCTTTGATTTGGGTCGAATTAGAACTCTATTGAGAACAAAATAAGCTGTATTGACAGCTTCAGCCCAGAAATACTTGGGTAGACTAAACTGGTTTAACATTACTCTGGCCATTTCGGATAGAGTTCTATTCTTACGTTCCATAACTCCATTTTGTTGTGGAGTCCTAGGGCAGGAGAATTCGTACACAAAATCGTGTGTGTCACAAAATTGCTCAAACTCCGCATTCTCGAATTCGCCTCCATGATCGCTTCTAATACGAGTGATCATGTAACCTTTTTCATTCTGTACTTTCTTGCAAAAGGTGACAAATTCTGATAATGCATCATTTTTGCGTGTCAGAAAATATACCCACGTGTATCTAGAATAATCATCTACAATTACAAAAGCATATAGCTTACCTCCGAGGCTAGAAACTCTGCTAGGACCAAATAAGTCCATATGTAGCAATTTTAGAGGTCTAGTAGTACATACAGCGTTTACTGACTTGAAAGTGGATCGAGTAGCTTTGTTCTTTTCACATTGAATGCATACGGAATCCTTCTTGAATGTAATATCCGGTAAACCGTATACTAGCTTCTTTGTGGATAATCTGGAAATAGTATCCATATTTGCATGACCGAGTCTCATATGCCACAGATGACTCTCATCGCTTTTAGCCATTAAACATCTACCTGAAATGTTAGTATCTTCCAACAAATAGAAAACATATATATTGTCTTCTCTAATACCTTCAAATATAGTACTACCAGTTGAACTATTAATAATAGTACATTTGTCTTTTACGAAGTTAATACCATAACCGTGATCAGCTAAATGGCTTATGGTGAGCAGATTATGTTTTAACTCAGTAACAAGACAAACATCTTTAATCACTGGATAGGGAGCTTTACCAATATTACCAATACCGATTATATACCCTTTTAAATTATTACCGAAGGAGACGTATCCTTCTTTATTCCTCTTCGACAGTGTTGTAAAAAGTGAAGCGTCACCGGTCATGTGCCGTGAGCGACCGCTGTCGAGGATCCATTTGCTCCTAGCATGTGAAGCGTGTCCCACCTACAAAATAATTTGCAGATGAAACTTTTGGTACCCATTTCTTGTAGGGTCCTGACTAGTTAGTTTTCGGTATCCATGCATAAATATTTAAATCTACTAACTTTCTGATTCAACATGCAGAAGATATATGACAAATGAGGCCACAATAATGACATTTAGCATGTTGAGTGTTGAAAGCTGAGTGGTGTGCATGGTTGGTAGGTTTAGGTTTTCTAGTATAGAAGAAAGCATACCTATTATCCTGTTTGGGCATAACCTTTTTAGGCAAAGGTTTGATAGGGTTAGGTCTGACAGTGTTAGGTTTGGGAATGTTCTGATTTTTTGGTAAGTGACACGTGTTAGGGTAGGAAGCTGCAGTCTCAGGCTGTTTTTCTAACCTAATTTCCAATCTTTTGGAAGTGTCATATAACTTAGTATAGTCAGAAGTGAGTGCTTCCATTCTGACTTGTGCACTTTGAAGACTTTTCTTCTCTTTAGAAAGTTATTCTTTCAGTTGGTCAATATCCTTGTCTTTTTCTTCGGATGACATGGTAGTCTCGTGTAATAAGAGCTTAGTAGAAGAAAGCTCACCAGACTCACTAACATTATCTTTAACCTCAGCTAGTAGGTCGGTAAGTCTTCCTATTTCACCTTTGTACTCTTTGAGTACCTTCTTAGAGGTTTGATATTTGCTACGCAGTTTCCTGTAATCACTTAACAGTTTACTGAAGGCTTCTCCTAATTGCTCAAAGGTGAAGTCATCATATGTATCAACTATAGGTTCAGAGAGTACCTGATCGGATGCCATAAAGCATATATTTGCAGCATCTTCTGATTATTTATCTTCTGAGTCACTGGCTTCACTTTCATGCCATATGCTGGTGTTGGCATACTTCCGAGATGTTGATCTCTTCAGGTTCCCTTTCTCGTATCTGTTGCTCTTCTTGCTTGTTAATGAGTTTGTAGGACAGTCCTTCTTCATGTGTCCTTTCTTCTTGCAGCCGTAGCAGACAGCGTCATCTTGATACCAGCTGTTGCCGCCATTGTTCTCTTTTGTCTTCTTCTCATATCTCAAGAATCTTTTGAATTTTCTTGCAAGGAGTGCTTGATCTTCAGCATCAGATTCACTGTTGTCTGAATCATCTTCAGCAGATCTTCTGTGCTGAGCCTTGAAAGAGATCGTCTTCTCCTTTGGTGCAGGCTCTTCAAAGTCTTGTAGCTCTAGTTCATGAGTGAGTAGCTTACCCATGAGTACTTCAAGTGTCATGGTAGTGAGGTCGTTTCCTTCAATGATTGCAGTAGCCTTCGAAATCCAGTTCTTTGTAAGTGCTCGCAGGAGTTTGTGAATCTTTTCATGGTTACTGTAATCTTTGCCTAGGGAGGACAAAGGATTTATAATATCCAAGAATCTCTCGAACATCTGAGTAACTGTTTCGTTGGGCTTCATCTTGAACGCCTTATACTCTTGAGTAAGTCTGCTGACCTTTGATTCTTTGACTTGAGTTGTGCCCGCATGTGTGACTTCAAGAAGTTTCCACACTTCATTTGCAGTTGTGCATATAGATACCCTGTTAAATTCAGTTCTGTCTAAAGCACAAAATAAAGCGTTAATAGCACGTGCGTCAAGACTGGCCTTTTTCTTTTCTTCCTCTGTATATTTGTCATGGGGTTTTTCAGCTAAAACTCCATCAACATTTATACGAGGTGGCTTTTTATAACCATCAATAACAACATACCATAAGTCAAAATCAAGAGATTTCAGAAAGAAACTCATACGTGTTTTCCAATAAGTGTAGTTTGTGCCGTCAAACAGTGGAGGTCTGTTTGTGGCTTGGCCTTCACTTGTGAATTTCACAGTTGCCATGTGTAATGCTGTGATCTATATAAAAATTGAATATAAATGCAGTTTTACCTTACTTTTCCTGTATAACCCGCTCTGATACCAATTGTAGGAACAAAATCGTAAAGCAAAATACTCTAGAGGGGGGGTGAATAGAGTAGGCAGTGGAATATTGCTAATAAAAACTTGTTAGCAGTTAGATCACAGATATAATAATAATCACAAAAGTAAATGACATAAATTAAAAGTGATCAGAAGGCAAACGCAAACACCGAGATTTATACTGGTTTTCCTCTTGTGAGGACTAGTCCAGTCGGAAGAACTCTAGCTTCCAGTTGAATCCACTATTGGAAAATCCCGCAAGTTTTCATACGAAGTCCTTGCAACTTCTACAGACGTGAGCTTTGATACGAAGAACTCGACCAACTTCAATTGTGAAGAGTTGTATCTTCTATCAAGCCTCTGATTACAATCGCTCTGAAACTTCTAGACCGTACCGTACTGGCAAATCGACTAGAGGATTGTAACTGGCTTGGGATTTGGAAATGAAAGCTTTTGAAAACTCTTTGGAAGAATGTAAGCTCAGGAAGAGAAGAGGTTGAAAAGTGAATTGGTGATTTGAAATGATCGAAATACTTTTCTATTTATAGTTTTTCCAAAGACAGAACTCTGACAGAATTCGGGCAAAATTCGGACAGAACTCTTTGTAACAAACCGTAACTGAAGGATGACCAAGTTCAAAAATTCAACGTTCACTAACGTTCCAAATAGCCGAACTCTGGCCGAACTCGGGCCGAGTTCTACTGGGGTTCTGCCAGTTTATTTTAGAAAATAAATTTTAGCTTTTTGAAAAATCCTTCAGAAGCTTTTTGTAAAATGTAGGTCATTTGTAAAAGAATAGGATGGTTTTGAAAAATATTTTCGGATAGCCTATTTGCCAGTACGACTCGGTGTACAATGTATTCCTAGACTCAATAAAATAAAAAATTATATTGCTTAACAGGAAGTACATTCTGAATGGCAAATGGCTTCAGTCTTGAACATTGTTGATATCCATTTGAGCAGTGTCCAAAACGTCGTAGGTAAACATTTGAGTTGACTTGTATTTATATCGAGACAGAGTTTGATCAATTATTAAAATTAGGTTTGACCATGACCAATGGGCCAACAATAAGGTTATAATGATTATTAGTTTAGGATGTGATAAGAGGATTGTTGGTAGATGGTAGGGATTTTCTCAGGATTGATTTGATCTCTTCCATAATTTAAATTTTAATTAGATGTTTAAACTTTAATTAAGCAGAACTAAATATAATATTCGGTAGGGCAATAGTTTAAAATATATTAATATTATCAAAAATAGCATTTTATAGTTATAAATCAAAACTAGATTATCAAATCTCAATCACCATAATAGTTGCAAATATATTCAATAATATCAAATATTATTTAAAATAAGTTTTATAACTTCAAACCTTAAATGTAATTGCGGATAATAAATCAAATAATCCTTAAAAGTATGTTTTCATAAATCTTAAAAAAATCTATTTTAAAATAATTAGAATCAAACCAATTAAACACCGAATCAAACAAGTTCTAGATTTACTCGAAATTAATCTAAACAATAAGACCAGATATTATTAGTAACATTTAACATACATTTAACCAAATCTAACTTAATACTTTGTAAATAATAATAATATTTTAAAATAATTCCTTGAGACAATATTCAAATGTTAAATAATATTTGAAACATATTTTTAAATCGTAAAAATAATTAATAAGTTTAAATATATCGTTTATAAGATAAAATCATATGAAAATAGTTTTCCTTCATTATTCAAAATATCTTTTGTTTGATAACAACATATTTTCTACTATAAATATTTAAACAAACTAAAATAATAATAAAATTTTAAAAATCCGGAAAGAGGAGTTACAAGGTCTATTTGTGGAGTGTCCCTCATTGTGGAATGTGTTGACACTAGGGTTAGTGGCCATGGATCACTCTAAGGGTGTAAATCCAAATCAAGAGAACAAAGCTCTGATACCAATTGTAGAATCCTAGAGGGGGGGGGGGTGAATAGGAAAATAAAATAAAACTAAACACAAGTAAGCTATATCACTGAAATAAAATAAGAGAGAGTGAGAAAATCAAACGCTCGATGTATCCTGGTATCCTCCCTAGAGGCAATCCAATCCCGAAACTCTCTCCGGCTTAAATCCACTATTGAGTAAATAGTACACACGAGTTTGGATCTGATGAACTCGCCAACTTCAACACGAGTTTGGATCCGAAGAACTCTCCAACTTCTTACACACGAGTTTTCTTACGAAGGCTCGTCAACTTCAAAAGAAAAGAAAAAGAAACTGTTGATGTCACCCCCAGTTTTCAAGAACAGGGATATTTTGGTCATTTTTTATTTTAGAATAATTTTAGAATTTTTTTATTTATTTATGATAATATTTTGGGGTTATTTGAGTCGGGTTCGAATTCCAACTCAATCCGACTTGTATCGGGGACTCGGGGTAGCTTTGACTCTAGTAGAACCCACTCATAAGTTAGGCATGGCCCACATGACATTATTTTAGTTAGTGTGTTAGACCAATTATTCATGGATAGGTTTAGTTTGATTAAAGACTTAAAACTAGACTAATTTAGCCTCAACCTAAACCTATTCATATTTTAATTCAATTAGAGACAAGTGGGGGTATTTTTGACTTTTGCCAATGGGGACACATGCCCACACTTGGCCGGCCATGAGTAGATAGGGATGAGTCACTTCTCGTTTCATTTTATCCACAAATTTCTCTCTTGTTCTTCCCCAAATTTTGAGAGGAACTGTAAACACCACTTTTCTAAAATAAGGGTAATTTTGAACTTTTGTAATTATAATCATTTAATAATGGTATTTAAACCATATTATAATTTTTGGTAATTTTTAATTATTTTAAAACTATTTAAAATGTTGAATTGTGATTATGATGATTAACTAGTGTAACCCTAGAGACTGCATGACCTAGAGACTAACCATGACCATGGGGACCTAACCATGTGATTAGGATGACTAATTGTGACTTTTTAGCCTAAGGATATTTTGGTCATTTTTTACTTATTAATGAAAATGAATTTTAATTAATTAATATTGTACTAATTGAATTGTTAGAGACTAACCTAGTTTTGACTAAACCTAGATGTTAATGATGCTCATGGAGGTTTAGTTAGAAGGTTAGAGACTTAATGGTTAAGTTAGATTAACAATATCTAGATATTTCTAAGTAGGATATTTACCCCTTAGGATATTTGTGAAAAAGAAAGCCTTATGACTACTTGAACCAATAGGAAGGCTTGGAATTGGGTGGACAAGCCCTAGCCACTCATCTACATGTAAAACTAACCCTAATTCATCTAATGACCAGCCATCAAGTGTCCCCCCTTCCTATAAAGAATCCTTAAGAAAATCCTTGCCTCTTTTTACCTCTACATAGAACCCTAAGTGTTCTTCCCCAAATTAGAGAGCTTTCCTCTTTGATTTGATTTCCTTTCCCTCACATTCCTCCATCCAAACTTCCCCTAATCCATCCCACACCATCATGGAAGGATTTTATCCAAGAATTTGGGCAAGGTGCAAAGGGAGGTGTCCTTTTGGATAGATCTTCGTATCGGAGCCGTGTCCTAAAGATTTTCATTGGGATTCCACTCCCAATAGGTAAAACCTATCCTCTAACTTGATTTCTTTTGTATATTAATTAGTTTTGAACCCAAAGGATCCACCCCCATGCATGTGTCCCCTTTAGATTTAATTTTGAGACCATTTGGAGTCTATTTGAGGATGTTATAGGTGTGTCTTGGTTCCTACTTGATAGATCCCAAATTAGGACACTCCATGTATATGTATGTATGATAATAGTTTAAATAGATATTTAAATTTGGTTTTAGAATGGTTAGAGAGTGGATTGATCTTAGTTAGGATGGTTAGAATGAGTTTCATTTGGATACCTATGTTGGTATCCAAGTATCTTGGCCAACCTAAATTCGTCATAATATTCATCCACGTTTTTATTAACAAAAGCAACTTAGAAATGTCATAACTTTTAGCTTAGAACTCCGATTTATCTCCCATTTTTTTAAAAGAACCGTATCGAAGTTAGCTTTCTAAATATATATTTTAATAAGCCAAATTCATTCTAAAACTTTCTGTAGAATTATTTGAGTGTCAGCTGTACGAAAGACGAACGCGTTTCGGTGTTCTTGCGATTCCGGGAGCTTCCGGACACGAAAATGCGATCCGTTTAAAGTTTCGGAAAGCTAACACAAAGGACTACGACATACTTTAATCCTAGAATTTAGTGAAGGCCCAATTGGTACAGTATTGGTTTTAAGTAGAAGAGTGACTATACGATATAGGCATTTTATGTAACCTATGAGCCTATGTAGTATGGATATCATGTGAATGTAGGTATCATAGGTTGTCAAGAATATGTATTATATAGTACATATATGTATATATATATTAATTATTGTTATGTAATATATGTTAGTATAGTGTGTGTGTGTGTTTGAATGAGATAAGGAGGTGTGTGGTTAGTGGAGAGAAGTGAGATTGATAGAGGATATGTGCTAGTGTGTGATTGATGTTGTATAGATGGTAGTATAGTGTGTGTTATGAAGGTGAAAGAGTTGGAAGGATCATGCCATCCTATTTAACTTGATGCTAGTGTGGTTTGTTGAGTGATTTGTGTTTTGGTTGAGTGGTAGTGTGTTTGTATATAGATGTGTGTGGGTGTCTTAGAAGAGGGGATGGATTTGGTATATGTGTTTGTGTGTGTGTTAGTATTGGAGTGGAGTGGAATTTAGAAGTTGTATGTATGGATATGTTAGTATGTTAGTGGTTATGTTAGAATCTATGTAGAGGTTAGAGGTATCTTAGAAGTTAGATGGTAATATCTTATATAAGTTAGATAGTTAGTTGTGTTAGTCTATGTTATTGTTAGTTAGAGATGACATATGTTAGTTGGTTAGAGTTAGAGATGGATATATATACATATATGTTATGGTTAGATATTAGTTAGTGGATGTTAGTTGTGTTAGGTTTCTAAGTTAGAATAGATGGTTAGAAGTTATATGTTAGAATGTTGTTAGTTGAGATATTGATTAGATTTTTGATATGTTAGATACCTATGATATGTTAGTATTAACTAGTGTCTGTAGGACCGATTGTAGGAACGAGTTGTAAAGCATAATACTCTAGAGGGGGGGTGAATAGAGTAGGCAGCGGAAATTAACTATTTAAAAATGTTAGTAACAAGATCACAGATAATATATATCACAGATATGTAAATGAAAAGTAGAGAGTAGAGAGCAAACGCAAACACAAGGATGTATACTGGTTTTCCTCTTGTGAGGACTAGTCCAGTCGGAAGAACTCTAGCTTCCAGTTGATTCCACTATGGAAAATCACCACAAGTTTTCATCCGAAGTTCTTGAAACTTCTACAACGTGAGTGTAGGCCTTTAAAAAATGACAGTCACGCTGAGTTGATCAAGACAGAGTCAAAAGTCACGCTCAGTTGATCAAAACAACATTTACGAATCACGCTGAGAAGACAGCTCATCATTTGTCAGAGAGTAATTATGACTGACAGCACAACAGTCGAAGAATGTCTCTTCGTATGCCACGTATGCACAGGATTCGAGAGATCACAGCCGTCTATTGCGTGATTTTCAAAATCTTCTTCAGCAAGACTCAACCTTTGTCAAGTTGGCATACCAAAAGAGCTTCTTGTCATTTAATGTGACTGACAAAAGCAATCACTGTCAGAGATTTTGTGTCAGTCGAGGTACGCCGAATCAAGACAGCTGGCAGTTCTATCCCAAGTCTGTGTGTATTTTGAGTTTTCCCTCAAATCTGCGTGGATTCTGAAGTTTTCTTCTTCCTCAAGTCTGCGTGGATTCTGAAGTTTTCTTCATCAAGTCTGCGTGGATTCTGAAGCTTCTTGCCCCAAGCGTGCATAGATTTTGAAGCTTTCTACCCCGAGTTTGCGTGGATTTCGTCTTCAACAAGTCTGCGTGGATTTCATCAAATTGGAGTACGTGGCAGCCATGCTACTGATCTCTCGCCTGCGTGTCCTGTAACTTGCATACGACTCATGCATGATTGCCATGTGTCCAACAGTTACAGGCCACGTCCAGTAACTGCTCACAGTCTTGCGTATGTTAAATCCTGTGTGATTTTCAACTAAGCACAGACTGTGAAGACAGTTATCTTTTCAGTTATTATTTTTGACTCTATAAATAGAGTTCTTTTTCTCATTCATTGTACAGATACATTGATATCTACTGTCAAAATTTTGAGAGCTTTTCTTCTTCGCATAGTCCAAGGGATAAAGCGATCGTCTTCTAGATCGGATTCCTACAGTTGTAATTTTCCCAGAACACAATAAATAAAAGAATTTATTTATGGAAAACAAATTGGCGACTCTGCTGGGGAAAACCATCTCCTCTTTTGAGATGGCAACAACTCAATGCGATACTTCGTCAATCGGCTCGACGAAGAAGGTGATGACGATCCAATTCGATTAACTCGCCTATGAAGAAATGCAGCGGGCTAAGAGTGGTAAGCCCACTACAGCCTCCATCATCACTGCCAAGTCGAAGGGACACTCTATCTATGTCCCTAAGAATCAGTTGGCAGCCAATGGTGAAGTCTCTGCCACAGTGTCTGCTCCTAACACTGGCAAGAACTCTACTGCAAGCACGCACACTCTTGTGCGCTCGAAGATGACAGCAATCAAAGATCACGCTAACAGTACTGGCTCCTTAGCCAAATCTGTTCCAGTGTGTGTCTCCAAAGTTGAAAGTCACGCTGACAGTACTGGCTCCTTAGCCAAATCTGTTCCATCGTACAATTTCAACCTTAAAAGTCACGCTGACAGTACTGGCTCCTTAGCCAAATCTGTTCCAGTGTGCAATTTCAACCTCAAAAGTCACGCTAACAATACTGGCTCCCTAGCCAAATCTGTTCCAGCGTGTATTTTCAAAGTCAAATGTCACGCCAACAGTACTGGTTCTTTAACCAAGCCTGTTTCAGCGTGTATTTCATCTAAGAAGAATAGCTCTTTAGCTATCTCTTCCTCTTTGCCAAGTTCTACCAGAACTGGGGGTGGTCTTCCACACAAAGTCCCTTCGAAAAGAAATAACTCTTTAGTTGTTTCTTCTGCTCCTGTAGTTTTTACTTCAGGAACAGCTTTGATTGACAATTTTGTTAGTCAAAGAAAAGGAGATGGTCTTTTGACTACTCTTCCTTCTGGACATTCTATGTCTCAAAACTTGAGTGAGTCTAAGAAGAAATATTCCTTAATGTTTTCTTCTATGACTTCTTCGAATTGGGCACAGAATTTGTCTAGAAAAGGTCTGTTACCAACTCCTAATCAAGGGGGTGGTTCAACTCTTCCTTCTCTGCAAATATCCATATCAATGGAAGGAAAACTCCATGTGTCCAAAACCAATGTGTTACCTCCAACTGATCTAAGAACAAAAATTAACACTTCTGGTGTTAAGAAACCATACCAGTTGGAAACAAGGATAAGAGATCCAGATGCAGAGTATACAAGAAACTATGTGGCTCATATTAATCATTCTCTATATAATCAAGAGCCATCAAGACCCAAGAACAGGAAATATACTCCTCAATCTTCACAAACAGATTCACGAGAATATCTTCAACAGAAGAGAAGAAGTGATTCTGTGTCAAAGGACCATGCTGAATGTGACTTCTATCCAAGAGTCATAATTCAATGCAGATGTCAATCAATGGCTCATGATCATGTTGATCATGAATGTGACTTCCAGCCAAGAGTCACAATGCAATGCAGATGTCAAACAAAACGACAATCTGTCTTTAATCGGATTCAGTGTGAACCCATGCCTGATGAAGATGAGCCTTTGTTTGCTTCTGTCAATATGACCTCTCGGGATGCTGGGGGTAGAGTTGATAGTCCAGATGGAGTATATAGAAATACCAGAGCAAGAGTCCTGGCCTCTAGTCAAAGAAATTTGATCTCTGAAGATGATTCTGAATTCCTTGGGGAATCTAACTTCCCACCTCTTTCTACTGGGGGTAGTTCTCCTATAATTGACTTTGATGCACAAAGCAATGATTCAGAACAAACAACATCTACCAGTTCATCAATAATTCCTCGTACAGTCACAACTTATATGGTTGATGGGAATACTGATGAACCTTCTTCTTCCTTGACTCCTCAAGATCAAAGAATTGCTTCTTTAGAACAACAAATGAAGTCTATGGCTGATACTATGAAGTCGATGTATGAACTCATAGCAACACAGATGCAAAATCGACAGACTGTACCAGATGCCATACCAACTGATACTGATATGAGTCCAGTACAAGTTCCTCCAGCAGTACAATCTAATACTCCTGGACCAGCTCAACCAAACCCTAGTCTCTCTGGAGCTGGGGGTAGTGCTTACAATGCTGTTCCTCCTCCCAACTATTCTCTACAAGTTACAACTCCACAATCTTCTGGAATTGTTAATGAAGAATTGAGAAATCTCAAAACTCAATTCGAGGCATTCAAACAGAAAGATGGTTTACAAAGGTTAGGCATCAAACAACCTTATCCGATAGAATGGAAGCAAGTATCATATCCTCCTAAATACAAGCCTCCTACTATCTCATTCTATGATGGAACCACTTCTCCAAGTCAGTTCATTAATCACTTTGAAGTGATGACTGATCAGCTGCAACCAAGCGACGCCCTCCTTACTCGGGTGTTTGTTGGATGTCTCAAGGGAACGGCTTATGAATGGTATAGAAGTCTCCCAGATGGGAGCATTACCTCATTTTCCGGTTTCAAACAGATGTTTCTTGAACGGTTCTATGAAGGGCTCAATGACATGACTATGTCTGCTCTTATTAGAATCAAGCAG
Source organism: Iris pallida (assembly GCA_029216955.1). Classification (NCBI taxonomy): domain Eukaryota; kingdom Viridiplantae; phylum Streptophyta; class Magnoliopsida; order Asparagales; family Iridaceae; genus Iris; species Iris pallida. Next base: position 26,815,483 of record JANAVB010044419.1, read on the forward strand.
AAAAATAATGAAACTACAGAAGAGTACATTGAACGGTTTCGAAGAGAAGCTCTGAAGATGCCTCTTGGAACTCCTGATGCTGTCACCATCAACACATGCAAATCAAACTTGTTGCCAGTCATCAGCATGTGGACAGGATCCACTCAATTCCAAGACTGGCCTTCTTTCATAGTTAGTGCCAAGGCCGCAGAAATTAGTGCTGAAACCTTCAAAGGTTTAGGAGTGCAGATGACTCCTAAAGAAACAGGTCAAGGTACTAACAATAAAAACAATGCTCGGAAAGGAAAAAAAACTCTTGAAGTTAATCTTCAGAGCAAAGATACATCAACTGTTCAAACTTCTCCTACAACTCAACAACCAAGAACACCTCGCCCCAAAGAAGAATATTCTTTCGATGGCGACGATGTCCTTAGTATCTTTGAATGTCTGCTGAAAGGTAATAAGATACAACTACCTGAGATCAAGAAACCTGATGAAGCTGGTAAAACAAATCATCCCAAATACTGCCCATATCACAGAATGCTGGGTCATACAATTCGTACATGTTATGTACTGAAAGGAAAGATCCAAGAAATGATTAAATCTGGAGCTATCTCTCTTACTCCAAAAGAGAAGACCGTCACCTCCTACGTCGTCTCTATGCAATTCGGAGATTTCCCTCCTCAACTCCTTGAAGGTGGGATCGTTCCTATTCCCAAGGCAACTCTTGACATAGTGAATCTTCCTCCTCCATGGTCTAAAGGATTAGTGCCAATCACTTTGGAAACTAGAGAAATCATGTGGATCCATCCTGATCTAGTGGCAGATTTTAAATCGCCTTCTCCTCAAAAGACTACTTCTCGAAAGTCCAAGAAGGCTGGAAAGATTAAATCATGTCATATGACTTCTCTTGGATCTATTCCTGACACAGAGCCAAAAGAGAAAGAAGAAGCACTTGTTAGTGCTACTCGAACGGGGAAACCTTATCTAAAGGATTATTCCAAAAATCCTGAGGATCCTCTTGATATCCCTCCAGCTGATAAAGATGCTTCTAATGTTCCTCCTGAAGAAAAATCATCCACTGAACCTGTTCCTCCCAAGCCTACAGCTCTGGAGAAAGGCAAACAACAGGCTCGGTTTGATAAGCCAATCAAGAAGTCCTCTCCTCTTGGACTTCAGAAACCTTATAATTTTGATATTTTAGCTCAGCTTGCTAATACTCCAGCTAGAATGTCCCTCTTTGAACTTCTACGTCTTTCCAAAGAGACTCGGGAGACATTAAGTGAAGCACTTCTACAAGCTGACTCTTGTCTTGCACAATTGAAGAAGCCAGATACAGAACCTGCCACTTGCTTACATTGCAACAGTGTATTAGAAATTATCCCAAATATCACCTTTATACAAGACGACATGCTATTGGAGGATAATCGACATGATCGGCCTCTCTACTACACCGGTTATATCGATACAATGAAGATAGATCGTATCCTCATTGATCCAGGGTTTGCTATAAGCATAATGCCAAAGAGTCTGTTGGATGAACTAAAAATCCCTCTTCACAAGCTCTCTAAGACGGTTACTACTATCCTGGGATTCAATCAAAGCCGAAGCGAGCCTTTGGGAAAGATTCATCTGAAGCTTCAAATAGGTGATTTCAGATCCAAAGTCACTTTCTATGTGATTGAGATCGTAGGATCCTATAATCTTCTTCTGGGGAGGCCCTTTCTTCATGAAAATAATGTGGTGCCTTCTACTCTTCATCAGTGTTTTAAATACATTGATAGCAATGGAAGAGTACAAAAAGAAGTTGCTGATATAAATCCCTTCCATGGGGTTGAAGCTTATTTCAATGATTCCCGAATGTACAAAGAAGAGTATACAAGGGTTATACAAGCTATGGAGAAAGAGGATTCATAAAGTGAGACCTTAATAATTCCTGTTAAAGGTCGAACTATTCAGCAACAATCTTCCAAACTCTCTGAAGAAGGTTCTTTCATCATTCCGGTGAGTGGACGGATTTCTCCGTTACCTCAGTCGTTTGCTCAAGACATAATAATTATTCCTGTCAGTGGGCGTACTGTAATTCCTGCATCTCCACATATGAAACAGGATACTCTGCTAATTCCAGTTGGAGGGCGGATTATTCTTCCATCTCAAACTTCAAGGGAGCTCACCTCTTCTGAGCCATTTGTTATCGATCTTAATCGAAACAACGCTTCTTCTCGTTCTTCTTCTCCCCCTTTAGTCATTGACTTGGCTAAAATCTCTAAGGCTCAGCCTTCTCCCAATGTAAATACTGCTGCTTTTACATTTAATGAAAAGTCTCCATCTTTGCAGTATGCTGATGTGTGTAATTATGTTCATAGTTATTTACATTTGTTAGATGACTTGAACGCAATAACCATAGGGGTTGTACAGACTGTTCATACAGATGTATCCCTAGAACCTGTACAATCTTTATACTTTCTAGTTCCCAGTAGAAAGCCAGGAGACATTCCAATATTCTTCTATAAAGGGCCTCAAAGTCCTTCTGATTTAGAAGATGAAGACAAAAATGATGACACTGGAAGATTACAACTACGTCGTTATAGTCAGCAATCTAAAGACATCATCAAAAATATGGGCTATGACTTCAGGACTGGCCTCAATAGTGGAAAAGGAAGAAAAATGCCTGTTCGTATTCCTCCTCTGAAATATGAAAGGACAAAATACGGATTGGGCTATATAGCTCCTACTCCTTTTATCAATATTATCCATGAAGATCCCGAGTCTGACGAAGATAAGAGATCTGATTCTTCTAGTACCACTTCTTGGGATTCCGATACAAGTATCGGGGATTTCTACTGCAATATTTTGTCTTCCAACATGGTTTCCATTGACCATTCTGAAGAAAGTGATGAAGACGAAGAAGAGTTTGAAATCTCACCTGAATCGGAACAATGGGCCCAAAGATTAGATAATCAATGGGAGTTCCGTTTCGAGCAAAAAGAACCTCCGACTGAAGACAAACTTGTTCAAATAGATGTTGATGAAGAGGGATCTCCCAAACCAATATTCATTAGTGAAAGTCTTTCTGAACCTGATAAGCAAGACATGATCAAACTCATTCGTGACTATATCGACGTCTTCGCTTGGAGTTATGAAGATATGCCAGGACTTGATCCACAAATTGTAACTCACAAGCTCAATATCTTGCCGAATGCTAAACCGGTCAAACAACAACAGCGACGATTTCGTCCAGATATTATGGATGCAATTGAAGTTGAAGTCAATAAACTCATAACCTCCGGGTTTATTAGAGAGGAATAACATCCCGATTGGGTGGCTAACATAGTTCCTGTCCTTAAAAACACTGGCAAGATCAGAGTATGCATAGACTTCCGCGATCTCAATGCGGCATGCCCTAAAGACGAATTCCCTCTACCAATCACTGATGTCATGATTGATAATACCTGTGGATTTGAGCGGATGTCATTCATGGACGGGTATTCTGGATACAATCAGATTAAAATGTTTCCAGATGACGAGAAGCACACTTCTTTCAGAACACCGATCGGTACATACTGTTATACAGTTATGCCATTCGATCTCAAGAATGCAGGAGCAACTTATCAACGAGCTATGAGCACTATATTCCGTAAATATTTGTGGAAAACAGTCGAATGCTATGTTAATGATATTGCAGTCAAAAGTCGATAAAAGGAGGATCATATCCAAGATTTGAAGACTATATTTGATCTAATGCGTAAGCATCAATTAAAGATGAACCCTACTAAGTCCTTCTTAAGCGTCTCTAGTGGTAAATTTCTCGGCTTCGTCATTACCTCTAAAGGTATACACGTGGATCCCGAGAAGATCAAAGCCATCCAAGAGATGCGTCCTCCATGCACCTTAAAAGAGCTACGAGGATTTCAAGGAAGGGTCGCTTATATCAGGAGATTCATCTCTAATTTATCAGGACGCTGCAGACCATTCAACAAACTTATGAAGAAATGTGTTTCTTTTGTCTGGAATGATGAATGTCAGAAAGCATTCGATGATATAAAACAATATCTGATGAGCCCTCCAGTATTGGTACCTCCCGTTTCAGGAATTCTATTTCTCCTATATACTCGAGCAATGAGTCATTCATTGGGTGCATTATTCGCTCAAAAGAATCAAAATGGTCATGAACAAGCCATCTACTATCTCAGTCGTACTATGACCGGAGCTGAACCTCGATATTCATCGGTCGAAAAAGAATGTTTAGCCTTGATGTTCGCTGTTCAAAAGACACGACATTATATCATTGGCCAGACTATTCATGTCATCTCCAGGATCAATCCTATACGGATCATGATGAAGAAACCCAGTATTTTGAATTCTCGATTAGCTAACTGGGAATCCTACTTGCTCAGTATGACATGCATTATATTCCTCAGAAGTCAGTCAAAGGACAAGCTTTAGCTGATTTTCTGGCTGCTCATTCAATTCCAGAAGATTCAAAACTCTATGACGAAATTCCAGATGAGGTCCTAGATTCAAACCAAATTGCTGAAGAAGATCCTACTTGGCGTCTATTCTTTGATGGAGCTTCAAGGATAGGTCCTAATGGTGATATTGTCGCTGGAGTTGGAATCGTTCTTGTATCGCCAGAAGGTCTTGCCATCCAAAGAGCTTATTCTCTCGATCAGCCATGTTCAAACAATGTAGCTGAGTACAATGTATTACTCATTGGTCTTCAACTCGCTAAACATCTAAATATTCAACATTTGGAGGCGTACGGAGACTCTAAACTCATTGTCAATCAGATAAGGGGTACTTATGAAGTCCGCCATCAAGATCTGGTTCCTTATCATAGATCAGCTATAATTATGGCTTCTTCGTTTGAAGAATTCTTCATCGAACATGTTAGGCGAGCATGTAACACAGAAGCTGATGCTCTAGCTAATCTTGCAGCGGTGTTGGCTATCCCAATTAGACGACAACAAATGATTATTGTTTACAATCGAGAATTGTTCCTTCTTGAAAATAACCTGACCCTAGGACTTCCAGTTGACATTGAAGAATCAACATCTCATGACGTCAACACAACAAGAGGATTTGGATTTAGTCGTAAATCTTTATCATCTTCATCTGATTCCAGCATGGAATTCATCTTCAGTAATTCGGCCGAGAATCAAAATATGGATACGGATTGGAGACTTCCTTTCTTAGATTTCGTATTATATGATATTCTTCCAGATGATCTGAGTGAAGCAGCTTCTATCAGACGACGATCATTCCGATTCTATTATAATCATACAACAAAGAACTTATATCGTCGAGCCTATGATGGTTTACTTCTCCGATGTGTTGCCGGTGACGAGGCTCAACAAATTATTCGTGAAGCACATGATGGAATCTGTAGAGCGCATCAGCCAGGACCAAAACTTTAAGACCGTATTCGACGTATGGGTTATTATTGGCCTACTATGGTATCAGATGCCATCGAATATGCAAAGAAGTGTAAAGCTTGTCAAATCCATACAAATTTTATTCATCAACCTTCGGAGTTCTTACGTCCGACGGCAGCATCATGGCCCTTCGAAGCTTGGGGCATGGACATTATTGGTCCGATCAATCCGCCGTCATCCAAGGGTCATCGGTTTATTCTTGCAATAACCGATTACTTCTCCAAATGGGCCGAAGCCATTCCTTTGTCTGAAGTTAAGACGTCCAATGTCATTTGCTTTATTAAGCACCACGTCATCTACAGATTTGCTGTTCCTCGACGCATTATTCATGATAACGGACCACAGTTCGTCAGTCAGAAGTTTACTCGATTCTGTGACGATCACCGGATCAACAATGTAGCTTCTACCGCATATAATCCAGCAGCTAACGGATTAGCAGAAGCTTTCAACAAGACCATCATCAAACTCCTAAAGAAGTTTGTCTCTACTAACAAACAAAATTGGAGTGGGAAGCTCGGTGAATGTTTGTGGGCTTATCGTACTACAGTTCGTAATGCTACTAAATGTACACCCTTCTCTCTGGTGTATGGTTGCGAAGCTGTTCTTCCATTAGAGATTCAAATTCCTTCTTTAAGAATAGCAATCGCTAATGAACTCACTGCAGAAAATAATGATCATCTTCGACTTCAAGAATTAGAAGCTCTGGATGAAAAGCGATTATCTGCTCAACAGAATATTGAATTCTATCAAGCTAGAATTTTAAAAGCTTTTAATAAGAAAGTCAGAATTCGGGCGTATCAAGAAGGAGAACTTGTTCTAACTGTCAGACGTCCTATGACTATGACTCATATGAGCAAGGGCAAATTTGACGCAAAGTGGGAAGGACCCTATATTGTGAGCAAAGTTTTCTCAAATGGAGCTTATCAACTCTCAGAATTGGATGGTCGGAAAGTTTTGATGCCTATTAATGGCAAATTCCTTAAAAAGTACTATGTATAAATGTAAATGCTTGTAATCATCAGACAGTTTCATGTTTAGAAATAAAATTTTTATTTTATTTTTATCATGAATGATGATACATGATATTAAAGAAGATCACTATCATCCTTTTCTACATATGGATGTGGTCCACTGCCGTTCTTCTCGAAGACATGATCAGCAAAAGAGTCGAGAACCTCCTTGCTAGAACCCACGAGGAACTTGCAAACGGCCATCCTCATGGCTTCTTCTTCTTCAGTCTTTCCTGATTCGAGCAGGAAATCCAGAATGTCCTTTGGTGGCTTGGGTGCAGACGAACCTTCACCTGCTTCCGTCTTCTTCGATTGAACTGGATCAGCAAGGTGTTCTTCAGTACTTTTCTGAACTTTTAAGGCAATTCCAGTTTTCTTGAATGCTTCTTCAGACGACATTTTTATGTTTGAAAGAAGAAGTGTTCATTCTTGTCAAATTTCTGCTATATTTATAGGCAGAAGTTCTACAAATAATGAAACATCACGTTCATCCGACGGTTCATCCATCCATTAATTGCGTTCATCCGACGATTCATCCATTTATTTATTCGTCCGTTCATGATCTTCTATCAATTTATTAAAGTGGGGATTCGTTATTGATCATGTTTTCATAACCTCTGAATCAATTCCGAATCTACTTACTCATTTGTCATTTTTGACCTCTGCATAGAAATCAATCTATTTTCTTTTGAGTTCCTACATATTATCATGTCCATAATACCTATGATAATATCATATACTCTAAAACAGAAAAGAAGATTTCATTATCTATCATGTCCATAATTCATCCACAAATACAAATCTTTGAGTATAGAAGAATTATCATTTCCATTCTCATTTCACCACAAAAAGTCTATTACATTTTCTTAGACTTTCTTACAAATCATAATGGAAATCTATCACAAATCTTGGATTTTCATTCTACACCACAACAATAACCTAATAGAGATCTATCTTCTTGTTTGGATCTTCTCCGTCGGACCTTTTCCGTCAGGTTCGTTGTTGGTAGCAGTTTCTGACTGTCTGGGTCCCAGTCACGACCAGATCAGCAGGAATCAAACTCTGGTCTTCTCTCTCAAACGAGAGGAGAACCATAAAGTATGGCAGCCCGAAGTCGTGGTGCCGCTAATACAACTGGTGGATTGGGGGTAACCTCTCAAGGAAGACAGAAATGTATCCAAACCTTGGAATACAATTCCTAGTTCTCCCGTGAAAAGAACTCTACTACTCGATTTCTCGGGGTAGAGTTGACTCCACCATCCAACTCTCGTGTATAAAGGCTCTTCCTACCATCTGAGGAAGACCCTTCTATCCCACGAAGAGTTCTGAGTTGTCTGATTTACGCGTCAAAAGCGTATGAGCTCCCTGATGTAGATGTCAGCAGGATATTCTCCACAACATCCACATCCCCAATGCCAGTTCTGAAGAAAATTTACAGCCAAGTTTCTGCAGAAATCATTAAGAGGAAAAAGATTAGATCACAGAAATCATTCAGCGTGTATTTATCAAACAGAGACAGGCGTGTATTGTTCAAATCAGAAACAGAAAGCTTATTTTCAAACAGCAAAAATAGTACACGTATTACATTGACTTACCTTCAAGTTTGGTGCTAAGGATTGGCAGACTCATGTTTGATACAGTGCGCAGAAGTCAAACATTAGAAAACATTGCTTTCCTGTTTGAGAGTGAAATCTCCCGAAAATTTCATTCTCAGAAGAGGAATGGGAGATGAGTATCTGTGAAACTCTTCTATCTATTTAAAGGGCAAAGTACAAGTCTATTTCTTGGAAAAGATCCGCATAAATAGCGCTCGTAAACCGTAGAATGAGTGTCACGTGTGCTTTGGAAGACAGAGCAACATTGGAAATAGTCAAAGGGTGCTAATTAATATTCTTCATTAATGCACGCAGATTAAACACAGAAGTTATACTTCATTCTCCATGACAGGCACTAATGGCCTTACAAAAGACAAAACAAAAAGAGTACAACAAAAGCACAAAAGACACGCTCTATTTTCCAGAGCGACTGAGCTTGGTACCTAGTTCTTCTACGCTCCTAACTCCCAGACGGTGCAACAGAGCCTTAAACACTTCACGCTGTTCTATAAGGCTGCGCCCACCAGAAGAGGACGAGCCATCCAAGCCAAAATAGCTCAAGAAATTCTTGGCTAGTTGCAAGGGATCATCTTTGAGTTCGAAGACAAGGGGCTCTGGCTCTTCACCCCCAAAAGTGGGGTCACCATGGGAATAAAAGCCCAACTTGCGTGCTTCTTCCTCAGCTTTCTTCTTTGGTGTCATGTTGACGTAAGATGAAGATTAAAAATGAATCTTCTCCCTGTTTATATAACAGAGCTCGCCGGCGGTTCATATTCCACCATAAACTGGATGCAATCAGTCTCGGAAAATAAAGAGTCATCATGACATTTAATAAGTTCATTTGGATATTTTCAAAGAACTTCGAAGTCTTTCCGACTTCCAAAAATATCTTTTTGAAGTCATCTCAGCGTGACTGATTTCATTTTATCATCTTATTTTCAAAGTATTTCGAAAATTTTGAAGTCTTTTTCAATTTTTCGAAAACTTTGAAGGGGGTCTTGTAGGCCTTTAAAAAATGACAGTCACGCTGAGTTGATCAAGACAGAGTCAAAAGTCACGCTCAGTTGATCAAAACAACATTTACGAATCACGCTGAGGAGACAGCTCATCATTTGTCAGAGAGTAATTATGACTGACAGCACAACAGTCGAAGAATGTCTCTTCGTATGCCACGTATGCACAGGATTCGAGAGATCACAACCGTCTATTGCGTGATTTTCAAAATCTTCTTCAGCAAGACTCAACCTTTGTCAAGTTGGCGTACCAAAAGAGCTTCTTGTCATTTAATGTGACTGACAAAAGCAATCACTGTCAGAGATTTTGTGTCAGTCGAGGCACGCCGAATCAAGACAGCTGGTTCCCAAGTCTGCGTGTATTTTGAGTTTTCCCTCAAATCTGCGTAGATTCTGAAGTTTTCTTCTTCCTCAAGTCTGCATGGATTCTGAAGTTTTCTTCATCAAGTCTGCGTGGATTCTGAAGCTTCTTGCCCCAAGCGTGCGTGGATTTTGAAGCTTTCTACCCCGAGTTTGCGTGGATTTCGTCTTCAACAAGTCTGCGCGGATTTCATCAAATTGGAGTACGTGGCAGCCATGCCACTGATCTCTTGCCTGCGTGTCCTGTAACTTGCACACGACTCATGTATGATTGCCATGTGTCCAACAGTTACAGGCCACGTCCAGTAACTGCTCACAGTCTTGCGTATGTTAAATCCTGCATGATTTTCAACTAAGCACAGACTGTAAAGACAGTTATCTTTTCAGTTATTATTTTTGACTCTATAAATAGAGTTCTTTTTCTCATTCATTGTACAGATACATTGATATCTACTGTCAAAATTTTGAGAGCTTTTCTTCTTCGCATAGTCCAAGGGATAAAGCGATCGTCTTCTAGATCGGATTCCTACAGTTGTAATTTTCCCAGATACACAATAAATAAAGGAATTTATTTATGGAAAATAGTGAGCTTTGATCCGAAGTACTCGACCAACTTCAATTGTGAAGTGTGTACCTTCAATCAAGCCTCTGATTACAACCACTCTGAAACTTCTAGACCGTACCGCACTGGCAAATCGACTAGAGGATTGTAACTGGCTTAGGATTTGAAAATAAATAGCTCAGAATACTTTGAAAGAAGTAGTAGGCTTATAGAGAAGAGATATGAAAGTGAATGAGTGAATTGAAATGATCGAAATCCTTCTCTATTTATAGTTTTTCCAAAGGCAGAATTCTGACAGAATTCGGACAGAATTCGGGCAGACCTCTATGAGAAAATCTCGGTAGGATCCGTAACTGCAGGAGGACCAAGTTCAAAAAGCAACGTTCACTAACAGAACTCTGGCCGAACTCTGGCCGAATTCTGGCCGAACTCTGGCCGAATTCTGTCCGAGTTCTGTTAGAGTTCTGTCAGGATTTTTGCAAATTGGTTTTTGGGCTTTTTGAAAAGTCAGGCAGTTAGGAAGTAGTTTGGGCTTTTGTAAGTGGGCTTGTTTTCAAAATGAAAGGGTATTTTGAAAACGTTTCTTGGGTAGCCTATTTGCCAGTACGATGCAGTGTACATCGTATTCCTAGACTCAATAAATATGAAAAATTATATTGATAGAATAGGAAAACCAAGAGCCCTTTGCTGACGCCTTTCTTCAAATATTTGAGCAGACTTGAAGACGCCTTTTTCACTTGACGGCAATCGTCCAAAGATAAACAGATTTGGAAATCTGAATACCTTTCGGAGGCTTCGCCAACACCGTCTTTGGCCCATTAATAAATCTCTATTGTATATGTTCTGGTTTGACAAAGCTTGATCATGCTTACAGCATGTCTATAAATACATGTTAGACAAACAAAACCAATATGATACAAGCATAAGAATATGTAACATTAGGACAATGCTAAGTTTAAGTCGTAACATGATAGTGATTACATGAATATTAGTGATGTTTATTATGTTAAACTTAATTGATTAGCCATATTCAAAAATATGATATAATCATTGGGCTAACAATCTCCCCCTTTTTGATTATGGCAAATCCTTTAAGTTTAATATATATACAATAGATGCATGTATCACTAATAAACACATAATACTGGAATATTGTGTGCTGACTTAAACTTATTTCTCCCCCTTTGACATGATCAAAAAATAAGCTCCCCCGTAATTAGAGCTAAAATGAACTCAAACATAAGTAAAAGAGGAAAGCAAAAATAATCATGATCAAGGATTAGGAGAACAATGAAACGACAAGTTCAGAAAATTGCATAACAATAGTATAAAAATAAAACTTATCAAAACACAACATAGTTGGTAAAAAAAATCAATCAATAAATAGTTTACCAACTAGAAATCAAAAAATGATTTCAAAACATTGAAATCAATCAATCAATAAATGGTTGAACAAAATGTGTTTTGAAATAGACCAAAAAAAATATATCAACATAGTAGGAATCAATCATTGGTCATAAATAAATCATGAGGAATAGAAATTCGCAGATCTAGTATATATAAAAAAATCAAGAATATAATGCGACTTTTAACAATGATCACAAAAAAAATATGATTCATAATTTGTCCATACAAATTAGTGAATCAATTCCATAAAGAGTATAATCATCGAAAAGAAATCAAAATATGTATACTAGAATTTATGCAAAATCTATACCAAAGTTCATGCATTTGAATTCAGTTACCATAGCATGATATAAATCCATCAGATAAATATGAAGGTAATGAAGACAAAATACTTGAGAAGGAGAAATTCAGTCGACTTGAATGCTCCCCCACAAAGTATGATCAGTCTAAATATAGATAATCATGAACTTTGAGATAAAATCTTAATAAGAAATACCAAATCAGTTTAAACGCAAAAGGAATATCAATAAATTAAATTAATTTTGGCAGGATAACTTTTAGAAACTCGAATGAGAGAATTAAAAATAAATAATAATAATCATATATTCTCTCATCTGATACAAATCCAAATAACATGAACAACTCAACAAGATATTTAACTAAGACAATATAAATCATATGTCCTCAGCAATACAAATCTAAATATCATGAGAGAATTAAAAATAAATATTAAAAACATATATTCTCTCATAAAACCAATACAAATCTAAATATCATGAATAACTCAGCAAGATATTTTAAGTAAAAGAATATATGTCCATGATGAACTAGCTATACCACATATTAAGGGCATAAAAGAATTGAAACAATTAAATTTGCTCCCCCTTAAAATATGCGTATATAGTTCAAAAATAATTTATATGCATAAAATAGATAAAATAAATAATCACAAGATCTAAGAGATATCCAAGATATGGATCTTTTCTTTCCTTTGATCAAATGCATATAAAATTCCAAACTCAAAACAAATATCATCTTTAGGCAAATAACAGAAATATCCAATAAATAAATGTTTAAAGATGAATAAACAAAATATATCTCCAATATATATATATATAAAAGAAATATTTCAAGACATTAAAAGATTTTGAAAACTGTCTTTAATAATAACATTTGAGTACCGGACAGATTCAATAAATCAAAAAGAAATCAAAAAGACTTTTCAAAAAAAATATGAAATTTATTACGAAAAATCTGTCTTAATAAATGTTCGAATGCGTCCATTTAGTCCTTAGACTGAAAGCTGGCGATTCGAATCACAAACTCAATTTCAATAAAAGAATCCATAAATCATAAATAAATCCATTTGAACAAATAAACATAACTAGATAAATGTCCAAAGAGAAATGTATTCTAGATATATGGCATGTCAAGGGGATAATTGATTTGAAACAATTAACTGCTCCACCTTTACATGGCTATATCCAAAAAGTAATAATATTGACAAAATTTTAAAATAAAATTCAGAGACATATTTCAGAAGTAGAAAACTAATCCAAAAATATTAGGTCTTCTTATCAAAGTTTATTTCTTCCCTTTTTAAAGCCTTAGCACGGTTTCCACCTGACAACCGTGAGGTTAAAGAAAAAAAACGCTTTGAGAGAGAGACATTCAATATGCATGACTTCTCCCCGCAAAGAATTACTATTGTAGACAGTAAGTAACTTGAATAAGAAGATAATAATATAAAGCTCAAAAACATGAATATTACGAATATTACACAAGCTAAAGATGAAATCACAATACCATAATATTCAATGAGTAGTCACGAATACAAAAAAAATCATCTTTTAGACAAAAGAAGAAATATCCATTAAATGAACATTTAAAAACAATCAAAAGATATTTCAAATTAGCAAGATGAATAATCGTATAAGTCAAAAGATGACATAAATTGATCTATGCTATAGAATCTCACAATTGACAAGATAGATCAACATATGCTACCTTTTGTAAAATTAAATCATTAAATAATATTATCCATCAAATCTAAAATTCAAAATCCATCAGATAACAATTGCAACTAGATTTCAATAAATCTTTAGTTTATAAAGCGTTGATCAATCTTGGGTTAGCTGTAGAGGTACTGTCCCAGCTAACGGAGGTTCACCGGAGAACACTTAAGTACCGCTTCACTTCGACCGTAGTCGTGGTGACAGACAGTCCCTTTATAGGCTTGTACCCAAAACAAATCTCTTCTTTAATAACCGAGGATTTTAAGAAGAATTAGTACAATATAAAAAAATATGTTCTATGGAAAAATTTTAGAACAATGTAGCATACAGCATAAGATGTATGAATTACATTTATCCATATGTGCTACAAAATCATTGGGTAACAATAAAATATAAAACATTTGTAAATCAAAATGTAGGACTAGATACGTTGATGTATTTTGGAATCTAGGGGACTGGGTTCAGTACCTTGGATCCAAAACTAGACGATAGTTGCAAGTACACCTTAATAAATCTTAAGTCTATAAAGTATTGATCACTTCGGGTTAGCTGTAGGGGCCGGTTCCCAGCTAGCGGTAGTCCGAAGACTAGTGCACCGTATTGCTTCAGGCTATTTACACCTGTATGACAGAAGGACCCTTTCGGCTTGTTCCCTAAATGATTTCTACTCTTCAGAACTTAGATTCAAAGGAATATATGCAGTATCATCGAACATCGTCGAAATCCAGAATCCTTAAAAGTAAATACCCAAGGAATGATTTATCAAGTTCAAGATAAAAAAATATCATGTATCCAAAATGTCAACCAAAAAGCCAAGAAAATAAAAACATCATTAAAAGAGGCTTTGAGGAAGAAACAGATAAGAACATAAATTTGTTCAAAGTAATCAATAGCTAAAGTATGAGATAAGCACAAGTTTGAAACTACTTTTCAAAATAATATAATATAGAACTTGAACTTAACTCATATATCCCATAAAAATATTTATACAAAAATATAAGAAACATATGAGCAATATATGAATGATAATAAATTATTCATGTATCATTAACAAGCATAAAAAAATATCATAAGATCAAAAATATGCATAAATATGCTTTGTCAGACAAAGATTTAATTGATTCATAAGAAGGTAAAAATAAAATATGAGAATCAATAGTGAAGTATATTATGCAAGCACAAGGTTAACATAAAAAATATATGTATATACTTTTCAAGTAAATAGCAGACTTGTGCTAAACGTACATACTCACAAAATACTGATCAAAGTAAATACAACATGTTAAAGTCAAATCGGTAAGAAGTGACCATTAAAAAAATATTAAAGACAAAGAGTCAAAAGCATATTAACTCAAAAAAAAGCTCCTATGCATGCTTCAAGAATAAGACTAAAATAAAGAGCATACATAGATAAATGTGTCACACTAATAGAAAATAAACACTATATAGTATGAACTAATCATTTAAGCTAAACAGCTAGTCATGCTAGGATTATATCTCACATTGATTTAAAATAATAGATAATTTAAAAGACATCAATGAAAGCTAATAGTAAGAAATCAGTAAGAACATGCTAGATATTAAAAACTGTTTAGGAAGCATGTTACCGAAGTGGTTCTAGTGACCACACTTCTGTTGGTGCAATTGCTTGGAAGATGACCTTTGTAGCTTTGCAATCACCAACATGCTCCATGGTTCTATTTGATATGAGAAGTTTCACCTGCAATATTAGGTAAAGACTTTGGTATCCAATACTTGGATCCACACTTGTTAGCTTTGGGAACCCATTTGCACAAGTTCATATCAATAAGTTTTCTAATCTGACAATGATTAGAAACATGTCCATTCATACCACAATAATGACAGAAAGAATTAATATTAGTACTATGTGCAGCAGTATGAGAACGTGCAGTAGGATGAAATGATGTGCGTGGATACTTGTAATAGAAAGCATAGTTATGTGAAGCTTTAGCTTTGCTTGCTTCCTTAGTAAAAGATCTGACGTGTGTGACTTTGTGATGTGCTAAGTGTCTTGTGTTAGACTGAGTCGTAGGTTGTACTACCTGCTTTTCCAGTCTAATCTCTAACTTTTTAGAGTTAGCACAGATCTCATCATACTTAGCAGAAAGCGCATCAATTCTACATGAAGCAATAGAATACTTCTTCTTTTCTGATTCTAATTCCTCCTTAAGTTTAGCATTTTCTTGAGTGCTTTTCTCAATGCAATCAAGTGCCTCATGCAATCTAAACTTCAGTATGGAAATCTCAGTAGAATTATCAGAAGGAGAACTATTTCTAGCATCATTCAATAAGCAAGTAAGCTTTTCATTCTCACGCTTATAGAATAGAATATCCTTTCTAGCTTGCTTATACTTATCTAATACTTTCTTGTGTTCTTCTAATAGATCATTGAAAGTATCAGATAACTCATCATAAGAAAATTCACTCTCTTCAGAAAAAGAATTATTTTGTACCTCGTTAGATAATGCCATTGAGCATAAATTTGCAGCTTGATGAGGTCTCTCTTCTTTTTCAGAATCTGTTGCTTTGCTTTCACACCATATGCCCGATGATCTTCTTTCATTTGATTATTCGTAGTGACTCTCCTTTCTTGTAGTAGTACAATCTTCTTGGATATGGTCTATCTTCTTGTAGTTGTCACATACAAGCTCTTCTTCGTATAGGGGATTGTGTTGTACCTTAAATCCCAATTCTATCATGTACATATTTGTATCATTATGAAGACTATCCTTCTCTCTGAAGTTGCCAGCTTTGCTTTCATACCTGCACTCATAAGTAGCTTCAAGAACTTTCCAAATTTTGTGAGATGTTGTGCAAGTAGAAATAAGATTGAATATTTTTGTGTCTACAGCACAATAAAATATATGCATAGATTATGCATCAAGGCTAGCTAACTTCTTCTCTTCCTCCGTGTAACTATAATAAGGCTTGTTGATTATAGAGGATGTGAGAATAGAAGTGATAGTAGGCTTCTTGTAGCCGGTGACAACAATTGACCATAAGTCAAAATCTAGAGACTTCAAGTAGAAGCTCATCCGTGTCTTCCAATAGCTATAGTTTATTCCATCAAATAGTGGGAGTCTATTTGAGGATTGCTCTTCAGTTGTGAAGTACATACTTGACATATGTGATATAGTGATCTATATAACAGCAGTTATATAATAACAATATTACCTCGCTTTACCTGTATAACCCGCTCTGGTAGTGAGGATCTGCTCCAAAGATATTAAGCCAAATAATAGAGGCCTTGCTAGGATACCATTTGAAGGAGCAATTGGTATAAGCAATAATATCTCTATAAGGAGCACCTGCAATAATATTTCTAGAAGGAGCACCTGCCCTCTCGATGGAGCGCTGGCTCTGATACCAATTGTAGGACCAATTGGGATCAGAATATAATACCTCTGGTTGTAGCACTGGCTCTGATACCAATTGTAGGACCGATTGTAGAAACGAGTTGTAAAGTACAATACTCTAGAGGGGGGTGAATAGAGTAGGCAGCGGAAATTAACTATTTAAAAATGTTAGTAACAAGATCACAGATAATATATATATCACAGATATGTAAATAAAAAGTAGAGAGTAGAGAGCAAACGCAAACACAAGGATGTATACTGGTTTCCCTCTTGTGAGGTGTAACGCCCCAGTCCCAAAATACTTGGGACTAGATACGTACAATGCCAGCTGTATATATACGAGTAAATATACGACTCGTATGTACACATAAGCTGTAATTGTAGAAAGCCAAGACACTAAATCTCATCCACAAAGATAAATAATAATATAAAGTAATTTTGAGTTTGTCATGTATACAATAGTTGGGCGGAGACAAAGTCCACTACCAACCAAATTAAACATGGAAAAATATACAAGGAAAGAATTTAGCAAGCGAGAGCAAATAACGAGTCCAAGTACAATCATTACGAAGGAAGGAATGGCCTTAGCTAGAGCACCTGCAAGAAATCATGAAACACACACCTGGAGAGATCACCAGGTCCTCAGAGGGACGTAACAAGACACATAATATCATGCCAATAAACTGAATAATAAAGCTCAACAGAAAAGTATGCATGAGTAAAGGTTCCTAACCATTCTATGTGATATGCACTTTGAGGACAACGTTCTACGCAGGGACTGTAACGGATTCACGCAAGCAAGTAATAGAGAGTGGCCGTCAAGTAGTGCTCATCCGAGACACTATCGGCCCTGGGCAGAAGGTAGTGCTCATAAGAGTCACCCTCGGCCCAAAATGTGTATAAAAATAAAATATAGCCCCTACACTAATAATTGTCCCCTCCCCCCCAATGATACTATACATGTGTCGACTCCACGACACTGTTCAATCCTTAATAACTGCCAAGTCTTTTATATAATTTATTAATAGTTATATCCTAACGTACGGCCGGTACACGCCAATGATCAGTCAGCACGCAAGTCCGCATCTATATGCGACTCACAACTCGCACACAATCCGTGGCACATCGTGACAGTTTATGAGATGCACTAAACATACGGTGGTCCCTTAACTCTAAGCTAATTGCATAAAATATAATAATTTGCATATATATATAATTTTGAAAGAACAACATAAAGAAAAAGCATGCATAATATTGAGCAAGAAATTAAACAGTAAAGGCAAGGTGTCTTGCCTGGTGTGTCGCCTGATGTGGTGCGATACTCTGACAAGCCATGAATGTCCCATATCTATGATCAATGCGTAGAGGTCCGAAATCGGGAAGGGAGTAAGAGTACGATTAGTCATGATGAAGAATTGATAAACGATGGCTTTGTGTAAATAATACAAATATTATTTTATAAAAATACTTGAAAAATATATATCATTAGTCCAAGGTATTTTAGATAAAATACATACTTAAAATAAGTTTTTAATTTGAAAACTACCATTTTTATTAGTCAAAAATAATTTTAGAATAATACTTAAAAAGTAAAAATTGTTTTAGGCAAAAAAAACTCTAAGTTGTCCAAGTAAAAATTTAGGTAGGAACTATATTTTACTATTCTTGGTCAATATTCGAAAAATAGAAATCCTTTTAAGGTAATACTAAATTTTGGCAAACAAAATTTTAGAATCCAAAAGTCCATATTTTAAAATAGCAGAAGTAATATAGGAGCATATTTTAGAACTTTCAAGGTGCAGAAAAAAAATAAGTGTAGGACTCAAGGCCCACTCCTAAATAAAATTAAAAATATTAAATATATATTACTAATAACTAACAAAAGAATAAATAGGTAATAATGATACTAATGAATAATAATAATAAACCTAATGAATAATAATAATAACAATAATAATAATATAGTAATAATAATAGTATTAGATAATAAATGATATTACTTATAACAGCAACTGCTGTTCTTCCTCATAAAGTAGAAATGAAAGAAAGTAAGAGAGTGGAGAGAGAAAGAGAGAGGTGGTGAATAAGGAACTCACCGATCGGTCCGGTGGAGTAGTGCCCGTGCGCGGAGGCGGCGCGACGACCGGAGATGGGTGGAAGTGTACCGGCGATCTCGGCGAGGCTGGAGCGGGAAGTCGGTGGAAGCGGAGGCTTCACCAGCGGCGCGGAGTTTATCTAGGGTTTCGATGGCGGCGCTAGGACGGAGCTCCGGCGGGCGGCTCGTGAAGGCGGAAGGGCACCGGGGGTTTCGCGGAGGAGGAGGCGGCGCCGGAGAGGATGGGGGCGCCTGGCGCGCAGGCGGCTGGTCGGTGGGCTTCGAAGGTTTTCAGCGGGGTCCGGGTGCGATCGACGGTCGGAGGAGTTCGGCGCTCGCCCCGGCATGGCAGCGCTCGACGAGGCACCACCGGCGGTCGAGGTTAGGCTTCCCCCGCCCCTCTTTTTCTTTCTAAAATTTGGAGGGTTGATGGTGGTGGTGATCGGCGTCAGCGGTGTTGGTGGCTGCCGATGGTGGCAGTCAGTTGACGGGGTTGGGGAGGAGTACTGGAAAGGGTGATGATGGGTGTCGGGACAGGGAGAAGGAGGAGGAGGTAATGGTGTCAGCGATTGCGAGAGGAGTACGTCGAGGGAGGTCGTGGAGGAGACGGGCTGGGATCGACGACCGAGACGGCGCCACAGTGCTCCGGATAAGGTTTAGGGTTTGGTGCCGTCGTGTTGGGGCTGTCCTACACGACAGAAACGGGGTCGGAAGAGGTATCCTGCGCGACACGGGACAGGAAGCGTCCGGGTTTGTCGGACGAGTAAAAAAAATTGTATATGTATAAAGGAACAATTAGTGGATGGGAGGGCACACGGACACGATGCACAGATTTTTGGGTTGTGGAAATTTTTTGGATGTGAGAAATTTATGGAGGAGTACATGCCTATTTATTGGATGGAAGAATTCCCATTAGGATAAAGATTGTGTGGATTTTAAATCTCCATAGATAATTCATAATTTAAATCAAATTCAATAATTTTAAATCCAAATATAAATCAATTTAAATCCAATTAAATATAAATGATTCCAGTCTTTAAATTAAACTTATTTAAATTAATTAAAATATAATCAAAGTTTAAATTAACACAATTATTTCCAAATATCTTTTCTAAAAATAATAATAAATAAAATTTTGAAAATCCAAACAATTATTCAATTATTTAAAATACTTGTTAAAATAAATAAATACAATTAGCTTTCGAAAAATAAAATATACGCTAATTAAATTTCACGTACTTCGCATATGATAGAACATTATTTTAAAAAGGAGAATATCATTTCTTAAGTTAAAATAAAATAAAAACTTTTATAAAATTAATAAATTATTTTTGAACTTTTGATGCTACGTTTTCCACAAATTTAAGTAAATAAAGTAATTACTATATATTATTTTAAAACTATAAAATAAAAAAAATATTTTTCTAAAAATATGTACGCTCGCACATATTCGCATTCGTCGAACAATTGCGAAATACGTCTTTTGTGCACAACGTACAATACGAGTACGTGACGTACAATACAAAAATTTTAAATCAGTATCAAAATCGATAAAAATATAGTAGAAATTCAGGAGTTTTACATCCTATCCAACTTACAAGAATTTCGTCCTCGAAATTAAGAATAAGTAGGGGGTGAGAGGTACGAGGGTAAGGCAACACAAATAATTGGGCGGGGCAATGAAACGACAATTATGCTTTAGAAAAATTGTGATTTTGATAATGACGAAATAATTCGCGATTTTGGAATTGAACGAGGGTTGCTAGTCAAGGGAAAAATCATGATAGTACGAGGGGAGTAGCTTAAGTGGACATTTTGGGGACTTGGGGGATAGGGCTCTTCGGAGAAGGTTGCATGGTAAGTGTCTAGGTTGAGGGCACAAATGAAAGGATGATAGGAATCATTCAAGTGAGAAGATATAGGGTCGGAGAATAGGACGAAAAATTTTAAGACGAGGATATCACCATGGGTTGGTAATGGCTAACTATACGTCGTCATAGGTGATAGGGAAACTAAAGGGGATGTCAAGTATGAGTTTTTGTCATTCTAATATAGGCGAAAGACGAATAATAAAGAGTTTGAAGAAGATATTATCGAATACTAATAAGTGGTTCAAAGACGATAGAAAAATTTTAAGTAGAATTGTCAAGACAGTCGTGGATGAGACTCTAGGGCCAAGTTTAACTATGTCTCTATCCACGTTGAACAATATACAAAGAGTGAACCAAGTGCACTATGGTTGATCAGACCATAATACGTCGGTTCTGATCAGACAATGTATTAGTGGGCGCCCACATTAAACATATGTCATGATCAAGCTTGATAAAGAATAAGCTTGCAAAACTAAGCTATTTTAGCATCATAGGTAGATAAAATATTAAGTAAAGGGTAATGATGAAAGAATCAAATAGCCCAAGATCTTCTAAAGTCTCAGTTCCGCCCAAAATTTGGGCCTATGAAGTCGGCTTGGTTGACTAGATAAGTTAGCGTCCTCTAAGTGTTATAGTCCAAATGAGCATATCAATATGGTTCACTAGGATCAAGGGTTTGTTAGGTAGTGAGATATTCTACCCAACTTAAAAGGATTAAACTAATGGTGTCATGGGACGATAGGCCCAACAATCAAGATAAAATGCAAGGTTAAGCATGTAAGGAAAGTAGAACAAAATCATATATCGGGCCGAAAGAATTGAGTCGAGGTCGAGTCTCATCTATAGTTAAAAAGTATATTGGTTTCATGGTAGGGATTAGAATCCAGTCTTTTTGATCCGAAAGTCGTAACATAAAATTTGGGTACAAGGAGGCGTATTTTAGTGGCAAGTGATATACCTACATGAAGGTGGGCTCGTCTAGGTCTTGCATGTGAAATTTGTTGGAGGGAAAAGTCTTGTGTTGTGCTCCAAATATCCAAGTCACAGTAAAGGTCACAAAAGAATTTAAAATAGAAAGTGGGAGTTCATGAGATAATGACTAACGCACAAAATAAATGACCAAGCTAAAGCATGAAATAAAGATAATTAAGGTCTCCAGTAAAATAATTTAGGGATACAATTCTAGAGAGAAAATAGTCTATTAGATGAATACAGTCAATGAACAATCATATTATCTTCCCAATTTTAAACGGTTGGAAGGCACCACAAAAGATCTAGATTTGAGAGAAGGTCGAGTGTGTCAAGATAGAGATACAGTCATGTAATTTGGTAGATGACTAACAACACTGTGTATACTACGTGAGTGTTAAATAATTAGGATTGGGTTGGACCGGTTAGTAGGGGAGACCGAGACTACTAGGCTAGTGTTAAATAATTGGGACTAAGCAGCAGTGAATGAAAAGAAAACTGAAAACTTTTCTTCTCATTCTCATGTATAATTGTTGTGCACATTTTCATGTATGGTGATTCTGACATAGGTTACTCCCATTCCATAATATACATCTTCTTTATTGTACTGACTTTTGAAATTTGAAATTGAATGATTTATGCTAGGGGTTGTTGGTTGGCAGCTGTTACTTCCAAATCGGACAAAGTCTATTTTTTTTTCCATCTGATTAACTGGAGTTCCACACAACAACATAAGCAACAATACCTAACTTAATGGCAGTCCGTTTTTTTCATGTGATCAAAACCGACCAAGTCGGACCGAACCAAACCGAACCAAGTCGGTCGGTTTCAAAACCGAACCGACCAGTTGGTTGGTTTGGTTCGATTGAGATTACTTTCAAACCGATTAAACTACCATGGTCATGAGGGATATGGCAATTAGTATGGAATACTCCTAACTCATTAGAGTTATCTTAGTGGCCTACAATAAAAATTTTAACTAGATTTTCCTCACAAAAGTTTCTTAATAAAAATTTTTAAATTTTTTTTTACCACCAAAATTGTATTTACTCTAAGCTGTTCAATTAAACCATGGCTAACAATTTAAATCGCATTCATAAATCTCGAAGCAAACTTTTATCACGTTACTACTAACCTTTTTCCAAAATTAACGTTTAAATTCAACTATTTAACTCAAGGGTTCATAATTTACGAATCCATAAAAATTTCACAACCAATCAAAAATTTAACACTCTAGAATTTTCAAATAACTCCTAATAAAACTCTTAGCATATTAAAAGCAATCTCAAAATTTAAGCTCAATGCTCTCATCAATTTTAACTTCTATTCATGCTAAGTTTTTCCAACAAAATCATGACTTTTAAATGGTAACTTCCTTTAATCAATCAAAATAACTTTCCATCACATCATTCAAAATTCTTCCAAAATTTTAATATTAGCAATCCCTCATTAAAGTAAATTTTCAAATAATCTTATCAGTCAAAATCTTTTTTTTTTTTACCAAAAATCTAAATAGAATTGTAAATCCTCAATCTTAGGACACCATTTAAAATAAAAATTTCTCCAAAATCGTTTTCATAACTTTCAAATATTTTAAACCAAAATTCACCGTCATTACTTTCACTTAAAATTCAAAATTTAATAAACACGAAAATCGCAATTTGTACAACTCAAATTTAAATAATTCCTATGGCCATTTTTAAAAGCTAAGATCATTTTCAAACCAAATTATAACTGTTCAAAGGTGTATAACTATAATACAATAAATCATAAGCATCAAAACTCGAAAATCAAATAAATTTTATATTTGTCAAAGATGTATATCTATCACCCAAAACTCATAGATATCACAACTCGAAAAGCAAATCAATTTTATACTTATGCAAGGATGTATAACTATAATCCAATAATTCATAAATATCAAATCTTGAAAATCAATCACCTTCTTAAGCCAAGTATGAAATTCTTTAAATCCTCTAGTGTTTACTATTTAGAAATCTCAAGGTTAAAACTTTCCGTGGTAATATCCTACTTTACCAATTACTAATCATTAAATCACACTAAAAAGCCTTTGTAACTCAATTAGAGTCTTGAATGTATTCCAATTGCCAATATGACCATTTTAGCCGTGTGTTTGACCTATGAGCATATACTAGTGTAGTCTTCTTTCTAGTTGACACTAAGCACGAAAATAAGAATCACGGTAGAAAAGAATCAAGCAAGATACAATTCAAGAAGTCGAACGAGAGTTCAAAATTTGAAGTCAAAGGAAGAGGTCAAGCTGTATGGATGAGATTCCTAGATTCTAATCCTGTGTTGCAGGCTCACATCGGTACAATTACGTAACCTAAGTGACAAACTGGACCTGCATGGGCCACCACAAAAGCATGTAACGCCCCAGTCCCAAAATACTTGGAACTAGATACGTACCATGCCAGCTGTATACATACGAGTAAATATACGACTCGTATGTACACATAAGCTGTAATTGTAGAAATCCAAGACACTAAATCTCATCACAAAGATAAATAATGATATAAAGCAATTTTGAGTTTGTCATGTATACAATAGTTGGGCGGAGACAAAGTCCACTAACAACCAAATTAAACATGGAAAAATATACAAGAAAAGAATTTAGCAAGCGAGAGCAAATGACGAGTCCAAGTGCAATCATCACGAAGGAAGGAATGGTCTTAGCTAGAGCACCTGCAAGAAATCATGAAACACACACCTGGAGAGATCACCAGGTCCTCAGAGGAACGTAACAAGACACATAATATCATGCCAATAAACTGAATAATAAAGCTCAACAGAAAAGTATGCATGAGTAAAGGTTCCTAACCATTCTATGTGATATGCACTTTGAGGACAACGTTCTACGCAGGGGCTGTAACGGATTCACGCAAGCAAGTAATAGAGAGTGGCCGTCAAGTAGTGCTCATCCGAGACACTATCGGCCCTGGGCAGAAGGTAGTGCTCATAAGAGTCACCCTCGGCCCAAAATGTGTGTAAAAAATAAAATGTAGCCCCTACGCTAATAATTGTCCCCTCCCCCCAATGATACTATACATGTGTCGAATCCACGACACTGTTCAATCCTTAATAACTGCCAAGTCTTCTATATAATTTATTAACAGTTATTTCCTGACGTACGGCCGGTACGCGCCATTGATCAGTCAGCACGCAAGTCCGCATCTATATGCGACTCACAACTCGCACACAATCTGTGGCACATCGTGACAGTTTATGAGATGCACTAAACATACGGTGGTTCCTTAACTCTAAGCCAATTGCATAAAATATAATAATTTGCATATATATATAATTTTGAAAGAACAACATAAAGAAAAAGTATGCATAATATTGAGCAAGAAATTAAACAGTAAAGACAAGGTGTCTTGCCTGGTGTGTCGCCTGATGTGGTGTGATACTCTGACAAGCCATGAATGTCCCATATCTATGATCAATGCGCAGAGGTCCAAAATCGGAAAGGGTGTAAGAGTACGATTAGTCATGATGAAGAATTGATAAACGTTGGCTTTGTGTAAATAATACATATATTATTTTATAAAAATACTTGAAAAATATATATCATTAGTCCAAGGTATTTTAGATAAAATACATACTTAAAATAAGTTTTTAATTTGAAAACTACCATTTTTATTAGTCAAAAATAATTTTAGAAGAATACTTAAAAAGTAAAAATTGTTTTAGGCAAAAAAAACTCTAAGTTGTCCAAGTAAAAATTTAGGTAGGAAACTATATTTTACTATTCTTGGTCAATAATCGAAAAATAGAAATCCTTTTAAGGTAATACTAAATTTTGGCAAACAAAATTTTAGACTCCAAAAGTCCATATTTTAAAATAGCATAAGTAATATAGGAGCATATTTTAGAACTTTCAAGGTGCAGAAAAAAATAAGTGTAGGACTCAAGGCCCACTCCCAAATAAATTTAAAAATATTAAATATATATCACTAATAACTAACAAAAGAATAAATAGGTAATAATGATACTAATGAATAATAATAATAAAACTAATGAATAATAATAATAACAATAATAATAATATAGTAATAATAATAATAGTATTAGATAATAAATGATATTACTTATAACAGCAACTGCTGTTCTTCCTCATAAAGTAGAAATGAAAGAAAGTAAGAGAGTGGAGAGAGAAAGAGAGAGGTGGTGAATAAGGAACTCACCGATCGGTCCGGCGGAGTAGTGCCCGCACGCGGAGGCGACGTGGCGACCGGAGATGGGTGGAAGCGCACCGACGATCTCGGCGAGGCTGGAGCGGGAAGTCGGTGGAAGCGGAGGCTTCACCAGCGGCGCAGAGTTTATCTAGGGTTTCGATGGCGGCGCTAGGGCGGAGCTCCGGCGGGTGGCTCGTGAAGGCGGAAGGGCGCCGGGGGTTTCGCGGAGGAGGAGGCGGCGCCAGAGCGGATGGGGGTGCCTGGCGCGCAGGCGGCCGGTCGGTGGGCTTCGGAGGGGTTTCAGCGGGGTCCGGGTGCGATCGTCGGTCGGAGGAGTTCGACGCTCGCCCCGGCATGGCGGTGCTCAGCGAGGCACCACCGACGGTCGAGGTTAGGCTTCCCCCGCCCCTCTTTTTCTTTCTGAAATTTGGGGGGTTGATGGTGGTGGTGACCGGCGTCGGCGGTGTTGGTGGCTGCCGATGGTGGCAGTCAGTTGACGGGGTTGGGGAGGAGTACTGGAAAGGGTGATAACGGGTGTCGGGACATGGAGAAGGAGGAGGAGGTGATGGTGTCAGCAATTGCGGGAGGAGTACGTCGAGGGAGGTCGTGGAGGAGACGGGCTGGGATCGGCGACCTAGACGGCGCCACAGTGCTCCAGATTAGGTTTAGGGTTTGTTGCCGTCGTGTTGGGGTTGTCCTACATGACAGGAAAGGGGTCGGAAGAGGTGTCCTGCGCGACACGGGACAGGAAGCGTCCGGGTTTGTCGGATGAGTAAAAAAAATTGTATATGTATAAAGGAACAATTAGTAGATGGGAGGGCACACGGACACGATGCACAGATTTTTGGGTTGTAGAAATTTTTTGGATGTGAGGAATTTATGGAGGAGTACCTGCCTATTTATAGGATGTGGAAATTCCCATTAGGATAAAGATTATGGGGATTTTAAATCTCCATAGATAATTCGTAATTTAAATCAAATTCAATAATTTCAAATCCAAATATAAATCAATTTAAATCCAATTAAATATAAATGATTCCAGTCTTTAAATTAAACTTATTTAAATTAATTAAAATATAATCAAAGTTTAAATTACCACAATCATTTCCAAATATCTTTTTTAAAAATAATAATAAATAAAATTTCAAAAATCCAAACAATTATTCAATTATTTAAAATACTTGTTAAAATAAATAAATACAATTAGCTTTCGAAAAATAAAAATATACGCTAATTAAATTTCACGTACTTCGCATATGATAGAACATTATTTTAAAAAGGAGAATATCATTTCTTAAGTTAAAATAAAATAAAAACTTTTTATAAAATTAATAAATTATTTTTGAACTTTTGATGCTACGTTTTCCACAAATTTAATTAAATAAAGTAATTACTATATATTATTTTGAAACTATAAAATAAAAAAATATTTTTCTAAAAATATGTACGCTCGCACATATTCGCATTCGTCGAGCAATTGCGAAATACGTCTTTTGTGCACAACGTACAATACGAGTACGTGACGTACAATACAAATATTTTAAATCAGTATCAAAATCGATAAAAATATAGTAGAAATTCAGGAGTTTTACATGAGGACTAGTTCAGTCGGAAGAACTCTAGCTTCCAGTTAAATCTACTATAGAAAATCACCACAAGTTTTCATCCGAAGTTCTTGCAACTTCTACAACACGAGCTTTGATCCGAAGTACTCGACCAACTTCAATTGTGAAGTGTGTACCTTCAATCAAGCCTCTGATTACAACCACTCTGAAACTTCTAGTCCTTACCGCACTGGCAAATCGACTAGAGGATTTTAACAGGCTTGGGATTTGAAAATGAATAGCTCAGAATACTTTGGAAGAAGTAGTAGGCTTATAGAGAAGAGATATGAAAGTGAATGAGTGAATTAAAATGATCGAAATCCTTCTCTATTTATAGTTTTTCCAAAGACAGAATTTTGACAGAATTCGGGCAGAATTCGGGCAGAACTCTATGAGAAAATCTCGGTGGGATCCGTAACTGCAGGAGGACCAAGTTCAAAAAGCAACGTTCACTAACAGAACTCTGGCTGAACTCTGGCCGAATTCTGGCCGAACTCTGGCCGAACTCTGGCCGAATTCTGTCCGAGTTCTGTTGGAGTTCTGTCAGGGTTTTTGCAAATTAGTTTTTGGGCTTTTTGAAAAGTCAGGCAGTTAGGAAGTAGTTTGGGCTTTTGTAAGTGGGCTTATTTTCAAAATGAAAGGGTATTTTGAAAACGTTTCTTAGGTAGCCTATTTGCCAGTACGATGCAGTGTACATCGTATTCCTAGCTAGACTCAATAAATATGAAAAATTATATTGATAGAATAGGAAAACCAAGAGCCCTTTGATGACGCCTTTCTTCAAATGTTTGAGCAGTCTTGAAGACGCCTTTTTTACTTGACGACAATCGTCCAAAGATAAACAGATCTGGAAATCTGAATACCTTTCGGAGGCTTCGCCAACACCGTCTTTGGCCCATTAATAAATCTCTATTGCATATGTCCTGGTTTGACAAAGCTTGATCATGCTTACAGCATGTCTACAAATATATGTTAGACAAACAAAACCAATATGATACAAGCATAGCAATATGTAACATTAGGACAATGTTAAGTTTAAGTCGTAACATGATAGTGATTACATGAATATTAGTGATGTTTATTATGTTAAACTTAATTGATTAGCCATATTCAAAAACATGGTATAATCATTGGGCTAACAGTGTCTAGATATTGAAAACCTATTGATAGTTAGTATCCTATCTTAGTATCTTAGGATACTAAGAGTGGGGTCTTAGATTGGCTAGTTGACCTAGACTTGGTTAAACTAGATTGACTATTTTGACTAGACTTGACCTAGTTGACTTTATGTGACCTAATTTGACATGGCATGACCTTGTTTGACTTAGATTGATCTAGTGTGACTTAGTTTGGCTTGGTGTGAGTTAGTATGACCAAGTTGGACTCCTAGTTTGACCAATCTGGACTTGTTGACCTAGTTTAACCTAGCCAGTTGACCAGGTTTGACTTAGAGTTAACTTTGGTCTAGATTGACTTAGAAATCATATAGATTGCATCATACACTTCAATTACCTTATTTCTTAATACATCATAACCTATTTTTACTCTAAATAGGATTCTGTGACACCAGTTCGAACATCTATTCATCTCAGTCATTCAGGGTGACAGGCGAGTACATTCTCTGATCGTTTTATATTTGTCAGGACTTATATTCTAGCTCTAGATTACTTTACTTGATACTGGCACGATTGTTATCACGGATTGGTACTATATGGATCTTCTCTTGCGATGTTATCTCTATTGTTCAACAGATACATATTGTTATATGCGTTTTACGAACATATTATATTTATTGTACACCCCTATTTATGTATACTCATTATGCATCTTGTACTCTCATGATCACATGAGCTTCATGGAGAACTATTGTACAAGGTAGCGTAACTGGATTGGATCCTTGTGTATTGATTGGAGAGGGTGAGTAGAAAATGGTTATGTGATAAAATTCTATATTGTACGACTATTGTACGCATCTATTGTACACTCACGTATGATGGAGCTACCTATTGTTATTGTATAACCTAAGCCGTTTACATAGCCATATTATGCTCTAAATCACTAGTACTTGCAGTTTTACTTATTCTGTAAATATTTTCAGTTATAAATTCTCTTTCGTTTTTATGTACATCTTTTTACAGTTCATGTATCTTACTCTTTTGTATGCTTTATATTTTCTAACATGTTATGAAATGCGTGAGATGTATTGTGCTCGCTCCTGTCCTAACTGGACCTGTTGAAAATATTACAGATGATGATGGTGACTGCCCTACTTTCTATGGGGCGCATGAAGGTGACACTCGGAAGCCCGAGGAGCATCTAGCTCAGTAGAGGGTGCCTAGTCTAGTCTAGTATTTATAGATCTCCCACTAGAATCTACCGGAAGCATAGCCATCTCTTGCCCGATCAGTGAGAGATGTGCCTGATACATACAGCCGTTTGCATGTCGACCTCGGTATTTTAAAACACACTGTTAGATTATAGTTGGACTCACCCTGGATTCATTGATCACTGTTGGACTCATCTTGTACCGGAAATTATCTGGTATCAGATTATATGGACTGGACTCACACTGGGATTACATTAGACTTATATCGTACTGTCTGGACTCACACATGATATTCTAGTTCAGTTAGCTTTTATTACAGTCTTCATTGCCATGATTCTTCTCTTATTTTAGTTATCTTTCTTTTCTTGTATCTTACTGTTTCTCTATGCCATCATTACCTGTATAAAACTGCCATGCTCATCAATAAAACTGTCTATAACTGCTTTATAGTTCTTTGTCATTTACTTGGGTTTTTCTAGATGAGTTGTACTCGTTTCCGTCCTGATTGGACCTGTTGAAAATATTACAGATGATAATCCTGAGGACACATGCACTGCTTACCATGGACCTGGCGAGGGATTAGCTACCTTTGGTCCCGACTCTCAGGAGTGATTCAGGAGATTAGCTAGTAGACTACTTTAGCTTTCATGTTTTGGCTTGTTGTATTAAAGTTAAGATATTGAGTCTGTATTAAGTTGGTTTGAGTTATTGGTGTATTATTTTAGTAGTTAGTTGTTGTTGTCTTTAATTCCTTAGGTATAACTTTTGTGTTATCTTTTCGTGTTTAGACTGTGTTTGAGTAGATCATACCCTTTACTTGCACTCCATTCGGAGCTGATATCTGGACAAGTACTTTTTATACTCACTGCATGAGATTAGTTAGCAACCTAGGACAGCTTACTACCGCCGACACTGCGGCATAGGCTGGACGTACCCACTTCTCGTGCCTCTATACCGGGTGCGGGTCGTGACACGTTTTTAGTGGTGGCCCATGCAGGTCTCGTCGACTAAATTGTTTGGTTACGTTATTGTACCAAGCATGCCTGCAATTAGGAACTTAATGTAATTAGACAATATTAGGAATGACGCTTAGAACACCTAGAGGAATACTAGGATTGCAACATAGGAAATACATCCCATGCTTGCTATTATAATTAGATTTTCTTGTATATGATTGTTTTGCTTTAAAGAGTCCTTATAAGTCTTTTTATTGTAATTAGATGGTGCTTACTCGTTCATCCCGGTATGTCTCACCTGAGAATGACACGCTCCCCATCCAGTCAGCTGACCAGTTGACTGATACACCTCCACCTCCACCTACCACATTCCCCCACTCCACAGATCTACAGACCCAGATGCCACAACCACCTTCCATATCACAGGCCCAGCAGGACCCAATACTTCCACCACCCCCTATCACTATACCTACCCAGGCTTCTGTCACACTCGACGGAAACCAACTGCTCATTCTGATCCAGGGGTTCCTAGCAACTCATCAGGAGCAGACCACCCTACTCCGCCAGAGCATGGAGCATTCCGAGGAACGTACCGTGATCACACCACCTGTAGAGCCGCGGCAGAGAGCAGGAACGATCAAGGACTTCATGGGTCTGAATCCCAAGGAGTTCTTAGGGACTGAGGGCATAGTAGTAGCAGATACCTGGTTAGACTCGGCAGAGAGGAAGCTCATTGGAGTTAGGATGTCGGATGACCTCCAGGTCGAGGCAGCAGGATTTTTTCTGATAGACTTGGTAGGAGTTTGGTTCCGGAATGAGCCATTGTTTGCGAGAGAGAGAGCCACTTGGGATCAGTTGAAGACCCAGTTCAAGAAGAAATTCTTCTCGACCATCGCTAGGGTAGCCATGGGACTACGATTCCAGAACATCCAGCAGGGGAACCGTTCTGTCGACGAGTATGCGGCAGAGTTTAGTCGCCTGAGCCGTTTCGCTCCTAGTCTGGTTGCTGACCCTGAGGAGATGACACGTAGGTTTTGCCATGGTCTAGTTCCAGACATTGGCATTCTTATAATGGCAAACGGTATGACTGACTACTACCAGAGCTTAGAGTTAGCCCAGAGTATCGAGGAGCGTCTTCTATCTTGCAAGAGGCCGGCTTCTGTATACATTGAGGGACCCTCCAAGCGTCAGGCTTTCCAGCAGAAAGTGCCGACGCTACACCAGCAGACATATCATCCACCCTCACCACATCATTCGACCCCGCCAGTTAGAGCCCCGGAACCCCGGCAGCAGAGGCCATTTCAGCAGGTACAGCATTAGTATCGAGGTCAGGACCCGAAGACGATCAATTGTTCATACTGCAGGAAGCAGGGACACATCAGGGAGCAGTGTAGGAAGAGGCTGAAGGTTTGCTATACCTGTGGGTCTATTACTCACTAGAAGATGGATTGTCCTGTTGCACCTCCTTATATGGAGGCTAGGCCACCTGTAGCTCAGCACCAGAGGGGTGGAGCTTTTGCGATGACGGTCGAGGAGACCAACGCTGCAGGTGACGGATTAGCAGGTTTGTCTTTTCTGTCCTTCCTTTCCCATCTTGTTGTATGATTCCATTAGTACCTGTCAGGATATGCTTGTGATATACTAGATAGTATAGTTACCCTGTTCAAGACTGTGGAATCACGACCAGTAGGACTATGATTGCATGTTATCTTTTGACTCTGATTGACTGGGGGTTTGACCTAGGAGGAGTACGACTATCTTAATTTCGAGGACGAAATTTCTCTAAGGAGGGTAGACTTGTAACACCCAATTTCTGAAATTGGGGTATTTTTGAAAATTTATTATTTTTATTATTTATTAATGGTGTTTTAGTCATGATAATTTTTGGTGATTTTAGTTAATTTAAAACTATTTTCTAAGTCATGGCTTATGACTTTATGATTTTACTAGTATAACCCTAGTGTAAACCCTAGAGATTTCATAACCTAGAAACTAACCATGATCATGTGAGCCTAGCCATAGGTTTAGAACATCAAATTAGGGCTTTTTAGCCTAAAGGGTATTTTGGTAATTTTCTAGGATTTATTAGGAATTATTTAGATTTATGTGTTTTTATTATTATTTAATTATTTGATTAGTGTCATATTAGCCCCTAACCTAGTTTACCCTAACCTAGAGATTAGTCACTAACCTAGGAGGCTAGTGTTAGATGTTAACCTATGTGTAAATATCTTAGGTTGGAAATATCTAAGATATTACTTTCTTAGATATTTTAGAAACCTAGAAATATCTATCTACCTAGTCAAAGCCTTAGGAGCTAAGTTTGCTAAGGTGGATGAACCCTAAATATCTACCCCTATCCTAACCATGGCAGCCAACCCTACCCCCCACCATATATATGCACCCCCCCTTCATTCATGTCATTTTTACATACACTAAAACCTATTTTTCCTACAACTTCACACCCTCACCACTTAACCATTTCAAATCCAAATTGAGCCTAGTTTCTTGCATTGGACTCCCCTATACTAGAGGATACCAATTGTGGCTTGCTAACAAGGAATTGTGGAGCTTTGGACATTGGGAGTCGAAGGAGGATTTCATTCAAATAGGCCTATATTTGAGGATTTTGCACTCATAGGTTAATGTCCCTAAACCTAGTTATTATTGTGATTTTTCTTCATAAATGCATGCATATAGGTATACCCTAACTGTAGGTCAAGTTTGGTAGGAAATAGGCTTGGTTTGGTGTCCGTATCGGACACGTGTCTGTGTCTTAATTGCAGTGTTTGGTGAAATGTCACTATGGTTTAAAAGTTGTTGTTTTCCAAAACAAATTATATTTTCGGGTAGCCCTAGACTTGTAGATCACGAAACCCTATGACTGAGCACATTTCCGAGTCGTGTCCGTGTCCAAACGGACACGAACTCACTGTACGATACATACGAACAGTGCCCTGCTACCACACTGTTCGTGCTCACTGCACAGAGCACTTCGACACGCCAATTTGGCATGGACACGGGGGCAATGTCTGCAAACATGCCCCCAAAATCTCATGACTTCCCGTGTCGTGTCGAGTGAGAAAACTCACTCGTACGGGACACGCACTGGACACCTACACGCACGTTCAGTCGAATTTTTGACTAGGACACGAGCCTCGTGTCCCACGCACACGAGTCGTGGACATATCAGGCTGACACATGTGTAGCCCATCATTGGGTGAACCCCAGGACACAAGCACGTGGTGTGTCGTGTCCTGTGTCGTAAACACGAGACACTCGACCGCGTGCACGA
>JANAVB010044419.1:27018865-27238287 GCA_029216955.1 Iris pallida
GTCTATGTCTAGGTTGTGCATAAATAGAAGAGGGCCTTGGATTAGATAATATAAATATCATTAAGATAATAAGATATAATATATGAATTTGTGCTATTGGATAATGTGTGTCCATCTTTGCAGAATTATTTCTAAATGGATATGAATTACTACTTGCGGTGTCGTTCATGGATATATAATCGTCGTCCTGATGACATATGTGGTGTGCGGGATGAATACATAGCAGGAGTAGAGCAGTTCCTGCAGTTTGCCAATGTGTTCCCTCAGTACATGGACGGTACCAAAATTAAGTGTCTGTGTGTGAAACTTCATAACGCGAAATATCATCCAGAAGTGAAAGTGACATATCATTTGTACTTGAGGGATTTCACACCTAATTACTATCAGTAGATCCCATACGGAGAACTTGTGTCTTTAGCATCAGAGCCATAGCCTTATGTAGAGCCGTATATGCATGCGGGGCTTAGTTTCATTTTGAATAATCATACATGCGACGACGAGTGCGTGAACATAGTTTTCGACGCTGTGGGGCCTAGTTTCGTTCCGAATAATCATAATGCAGTCGAGGAGGCACTGAATGTCAATGCTGCAGAGTTCATGGAGTTGCTGGAGAATGCAAGCACTTTACTGTATCCTGGTTGTGAGCACTACCAAAATTTTACATATTAGCGACGCAAAAAAAGTCGCTAAAACGAAGAAAAACGTCGCTAAAACTTCTCAGCGACGTTTTCTGCGACGTTTTCACGCTTGTCGTGTTTACAAAAGTCGATGTCAAGGAAAACGTCTCAAAACATCGTTGTTGCGACGTTTTACAGTGACGTTAATGCGTCGCTTAATCAGTCGACGTTGACCGACTCTACATCGGCAATTTAGCGACTTATATGTAGTCGATAAACGTCGGTTGATTAAGCGACATATGTACAGTCGGTAGACGTTGATAGGTTTAGCAAGGTAACTTTAGTCGGTAAACATCGATAGACTTAGCAACGTAACTATTACCATTACCGACGTTTATCGACTGCATTCTGTAAATAAATTTCTCTAGATTTTAGCATCGTTTTGTGTCGTTTTGCGACGTTTGGCGGCTTCTATGTAGTCGCTAATCCGCGTCGCTAAACGTCGCTAAAATGTGCAAAAAAAGAAAATTGTAGCACCCAGTTTTCTGAATTTAGGGTATTTTTGAAAATTTATTATTTTATTATTAATTAATAGTATTTTAGTCATGATATGATTTTTGGTGATTATTAATGTAATTTAAAACCATTTTCTAAGTCATGACTTATGACTTTGTGACTTACTAGCTAAACCTTAGTGTAAACCCTAGTTTTCCTTAACCTAGAAGTTGCCATGACCATGTGAGCCTAGCCATAGGCTTAGAACATCAAATTAGTGATTTTGCCAAAAGGGTATTTTGGTAATTTACTAGACTTTATTTGAGATTATATGATTTTTAATATTATTTAATTATTGTTAGTACCATGATTAGTCCCTAACCTATCCTACCCTAATCTAGGGGTTAGCCACTAACCTAGAAGCTTTAGGATGGATT
This sequence comes from Iris pallida, assembly GCA_029216955.1. Classification (NCBI taxonomy): domain Eukaryota; kingdom Viridiplantae; phylum Streptophyta; class Magnoliopsida; order Asparagales; family Iridaceae; genus Iris; species Iris pallida. Next base: position 27,020,415 of record JANAVB010044419.1, read on the forward strand.
TTTGGTTAAGGGTTAAAGTGGTATAAATATCTAGATATTACATTGTTGATATTTTCCTTAAACCACTCCAAATATCTCACCCCTTTACACAAAAGTCTTGCCTTAACCTAGAAGAAAGGCCAAGGACACCCCCCCATGCCATGGCCGGCCAAGGGCACCCCCCTAGCAGCCACACATTGCTATATAGTCCCATTGCATCATTCATGAACAAATTTACATGAATTTAATCCTAGAAAATCCTACTTCTTCAAACCTACACAACTTGATCATTATTGATCCAATTTCACTCTAGTCTTTTGCATTGGGACCCTACAACATCAAGGGTGCTAAGGGAAGCTATCAATCAAGAAATTGGAAGCTTTGGGCATCATCAAGTTGAAGGACACACACCCCCCTTTTCATTGATTTTCCTTGGAATTGCACCAATAGGTAAATTCCCTCAAACATAGTTAAAACTCTATTTTTTTTCATAAATGCATTCATATAGGACTACCATAACTGTGGGTAAAATTTGGTGAAAATTAGAGTCGGTTAGGTGTCCGTATCGGACACGTATCCTAAGCTAGAAACCCATGTTTGGTGAAATGCCACAGAGGATTCAATTTTGTTAAAATGTAAAACAAATTGCATAATCATGTAGCCCTAGACATGTAGGTCACATAACAACTTGACTGAGCACGTTTTCGTGCTGTGTCCGTGTCCAAAATGGATACGAACCCGCTGCACGAGCACGCGCGTGCGTGCCCTGCTACCCCACCCTTCGTGCGCACTGCACAGAGCACTAGGACACGAGATATTTGACTTGGACACGAGGGCAATGTCTGCGAACATGCCCCCAAAGTTTGGTGTCGCGTCGTGTCGTGTCGAGTAAGAAATCTCACTCGCACTGGACACGCGCTGTCAGCGCACACGCGCGCGGGGGCAACTTCGAGCGTGTCGTGTCGCACGGACACGATACTTGGGTGTCTCGTGATGACACGAGCGTGTAGCCCTATACGTGGCGTACACGAGGACACGACCACGAGACGTGTCGTGTCTCGTGGTGTGTCCACGAACGTGTGGAACGCGTGCACGACACTGTGGTTGTGTGTGCGTATCAGAGTTTACCCGTATGGTGTTTTCGTGTGTTTGGACACGTTAAACCATGTCGTGGTGTCGTGTCAGGTACCTAGGACACTAGGGTATGTATGGGGCACCAGTTACCAACCTAGAGATTCGAGCCATAGCTCGGTTTCGTGTGAGTTTTTGGGTTTACCTGTTTTCGAGTGTACAGTGCACTTATTTCAGATTTTGGGTATTTTCCAAATTTTTGAAAACGAATTTCAAACCTAAATTTGATATGTTTTATACATTGTATTAGTGTATTTTAGTATGTATATACGTAGTATATATGTATATGTGAGTGTGGGTGAGTTTTGGGGATAATTGGTTGTGTGTACAGGGAGTTGTGTGTATATACATATATATGTTTATATGTTACTGTGTGTGTGTGTTTGGGGGCTGGATTTTGGTTCCAGAAAATCAGGAACCCCCATCCCCCTACTGTCCAGCATTCTCTGTCCTGTTCTCTCACTGTCCCTTTCTCTCATTCTCTCTCTCTCACTCTATGTCCCTCTCTCTCTTATCTATATATATATATATGTAATATATAAGTTGATATATATATATATATATATATATATATATATATATATATATATATATATATATATATATATGTATATATATAAATGATATATATATACATTTTGTATTAGATCTCATTATGTCATTATATATATATATGTGAGTGTGGGTTGTATTATATATAGTATTTACATATTGGTATTTGGGTAGTAGATAGATAGAGTATATATATATATATATATATATATATATATATATATATATATATATATATATATATATATATATATAACTTGTTAAGTATAGGTCTATATAGAAACCTATGACAATGGCATATGGCCAAGATACTAGCCTATGGTTTGGGGCTAACCCTAATGACCTAAAAACACTACTAGTGACCCTTGTTGACTAAGGGTTGACCAAAGTCAACCTTAGGTCAAAGTTGACCTAGTTAACCTAGAATTGACTAGGAATGACCTAAAACAACTAGTTAACTAGTTGACTAGTAGACGTAGTTTGACTAGATAATTGACCATTGTTGATCAAAGTCAACTATAGGTCAACCAAGACCTAATTGACCTAGAAATGGCTTGGATAGACTTAAGAGGACTTGTTGACTAAGTTTTGACTAAACCCTAGGCTATTAACTAGTTGGGTTAGGGTTGACCTATATATGAGTATACTATTATGACTCGGGTTTTCTGGAAGGACTTATGTAGATTAAAATATGTATGGGTTAAGTTAGATACTTAGAGTCAAGTCATGACTTGAGATTGGAATGTGGGATTAGCTTGAATATAGGATTAAGGTTGGTATTATATATATATGTATATATATGTGTGGTATACTTGTATAGGTATTGGTTATACCTTAACCTTGTGGTATTGACTTAGATAGTTGACCATTGACCTAATCACCTTGCTGACTAGTCTTTGTTTGACCCAAAACCTTAGTTGGTCTAAGTTTGACCTAGACTTGACCCAGATTGATCATGTTGACTAGTATTTGACTAGTTTGATTAGAATGTTGACCAAGAGTTGACTTTTGACCAGATTGACCTAGAATCATGTAGTATGCATTGTATACTCTAATTTTACCATTGTGGATATATTGTGATCTATTTTACTCTAAATAGGACTCTGTGACACCAGTTCGGACATCTATTCATATCAGTCATACAGGGTGACAGGCGAGTACATTCTCTGATCTTTTCATACTTGTTAGGATTTATATTCTTGCTCTAGAATACCTTACATGATGCTGTCACATCATTATCACGGATTGATACTATATGGATCTTGTCATACGATATTATCTCCCTCGTTGTGCATCAGATACAGTTGTCATATGCTTTTCACGAACATCTTGTATTTCATGTACACCGCTTTCATGTATACTCTTGTGCAATCTTGTACTCTCATGATCACGTGAGCAAACATGATAAAAACCTCTTGTATAAAGTAACGTAACTTGACTGGAACCTTGTGTATTGATTGGGGAGGGTGAGTAGGAAATGGTTATGTGATCAAATCCCATCTTGTACAAATTCTTGTGAAATCTTGTGAAATCTTGTATATGTCCTAAACCCGTTTATATAACCATATCATGCTCTAAATCACAGGTTACCTACAGTTCTTACTTATCATATATATAGATATTTTCAGTTATTAAATCTCTCTCGTTTTTACATATATTCTTTACAGTCCATGTATCTTACTCTATGCATGCTTTACATTTCCCAACATGATATGAACTGCGTGAGATATATTGTGCTCGTTCCTGTCCTGACTGGACCTGTTAAAAATATTACAGATGATGATGGTGACTGTCCTACCTTCTATGGGACACATGAGGGTGACCTTCAGGAGCCTGAGGAGCATCTAGCTCAGTAGAGGGTGCCTAGTCTAGTCTAGTGTTTATAGTTTTCATTTTGTATCGGATTGTTCCGATTGTTAGTTGTGACTTAGTTATATTTCAGATCTTGTACTTATTTGTGTTGAACATCTACTTTGTGTAGTATGATAACTCTATTTATATTTCAGTTCCTTTCTTTCGTCTGATTCCATATCATGTTCTATCTTTATCTTTCCTAGACTTGTGTTGAGATATAGAGTTGAGATGTTATATTATACCTCCGTGCGGAGATGACAGGTTTATATATCTTATTGTTAGATGTTAGATAGTTATAGATGACCTATACAGCATTCTACCGCCGACACTGCGGCGTAGGCTGGACGTACCCACAGTTCTCGTGCCCCTAATCCGGGTGCGGGTCGTGACAAAAACAGAATGACATATTCTACTTGTGTAGTATCCCTGTAGTTTAATAATGAACATTTAAGATGAATAGACCCGGAGCAACCCTTCGTTGAATTCCCTGGGTTCGTCGACCCCTTCGGTGGAACACTCAACACCGGTAATGGCACATACAGTTGAAACGAACAACAAAATAGAATATGATAAACATTAATTATACATTATACAACCAATATCCAATGACCAAGTCTAATGTATACACAAAAATATCCACGGAGATGGTCTACACAACCAATCAAACACGAAGATAAGTCTACACAAACCCAATATCATGGGTCAACACACAAACAAACACTCTACACAAAAAAGCAATAAACAGTCCTAACTAGGCCCTACGGATCTGGAGCAGGAGGGGCACCGCCGCGCCTAAGGATAAGAACAGCTCATACTCCTCCCGTGAAATCGATACCGATACAGGTGGAGTCGATGACGATGAAGGAGGCAGTGACGTCGGTGATGATGAAGAAGCACCGGAGGACGTATCTGCTCCAACGCTGCTAGTCGCTGGTTGTATGAATCTATGGAAGATAATAGCCTCGTACTGCTATCAACCATCGAATCCTGCATCAACGTCAGTCTCTCATCCATGGACAGCTGTGATGCCTGTAGCTCCGTCACGTTGCATTGTGTCGACGCTCTAAGATCAGTGACGCCACGCTTTATCCTCTCAGTCATGTCCCTAAGATTCATGATGCTACGATCAAGCGCATCCAATTGTGCTAGGAGCGTAGCATCGTCCATATGTTGCTGATCCTGGATCCGTCGCAGCATCTTGTCACCGATAGATGCAAGCATCTCCTGGACTCGGGCAGACTCCTATGAGGGTTGTGTACCATGCACACTTGCAGTAGAGGCCCTAAAGGACTGTGTCACAATTAGGGCGCCATAGGATCTCGTACCGTAGTACGTACCCCTATGGAGACCACCAGCGGCGGTCACCCATAGCTCGTCCGCCGACGGAGCTTGAGTGGGCTGCGGGGAAGTACCGGCCTCTCCCGTAGTACGTGCACTAGCTGCCGCCCGCTCTTGAAGATTAAGACAGTCGGCGTAGAAAGTATGGATACTCTATAATTTCTAATGTCTAATGTACTTATTATTCCTAACTACATGAATATTTATTTGCATGCATATTTGCTAAGTTATATTAAAATTAACACGAAGTATTTAAATTAATAAATAATATTGTAATACTTACATAGGTCTGCTTGGCCCTCTCGTCAATAAGCTTTTCGCCCTTCCGATGGGTGGCCAGGAAGACGGTCACCATGTTGGCGTCACCACCCTTCCTTACCTGTTAAAAATATATTATTTAGTACTATTTATGAAATTAATCGAACTTACATTAAAATAATATTTCTGAAATAAAAAAAACATACCAAACGACGAAAGATATTATAAAAATATTAATATTAACCAAGGTTCACAGTATCGGTATCAGAAGTAAAAAGTTTTCGATTGGTGGTAGGTCGAGCCAGAATCCTTTGACGGAGGCTTCTCCTTCAAAGGATTGTTAGTGGGGCGAGCCAGGATTCTCCGTCAAAGGATTATGGCTCGTCCCACCACCAATCAAAATCTTTTTACTTCTAGGATACTCTATACACTCTTGATTTCAGGCTAACACGGATACTTAACATAAGAGATAATTATATCTCTGTCGTCATGTGTTCCTTGTGATCCCACAAGAAATACTTGACCTCGGAGTGTCCAAGCTAGCACTTACCATGAAATACTTAGCGATACCTAGCTAGTACTTACCTACATACCTAGTATCTTGACATGTCTTGACACTGTACCAATCATACCTACACTTCTAAGATACTCTATACACTCTAGGTACTAGGATACTCCTTAGCATAATATTACATATCAAAATCACTTAGTAGCCTCTTTCTATCGATACTCTATACACTCTATGTACACCATCTATGAATTCATCTACTACTAGACACTCATATACACTACTAAATTTTATAAATTTAGGGTCCATCAACACATATAACAATTCCATGATATCGTGTCAATACCAACTCAAGTTAACGTGTATGTATCATATCTTAACAACGTGTCCGTGTTATACGATTATAACATATATACAAATTTTATAAATGTATACTCACAAACATAATAGTTCTAATTATACGTGTAATATACAAAATTGAACCAATTGGTGAGGGCTAGTATAGAATTTTAGGGCATCGACATTTGGGGTGTAGGACTTTGGATCCTATTCTTCATGTGAGGGCTGCTGTGGGTAGAGAAGTTCGTGTGTGTGTATGTATTATGTTTGTGTGTGTGTGTATGTGTCCTGCCGACAGGAAGATGGAGATGGAATACACAACATACAGTAAAGCTACCGCTAACACCAATATTGTGTGCATCACAAAAAATCGACAAAATTCATATAGGGTTAGGGTCTGTCTTATGTCCCATGTCATATCGGTGTATGTATTCATGTCGTATTCGTGTCTATGTCATGTCCATGTCAAATGGCTAGTAGATATATAGGGTTAGGCTTTACCTAATGTTGGGGTTGACCGAAGAAGGGGATAGTCGAGAGGAGGAGTTGATCGGCGCACGTAGGCGGTTAAGGAGGAGGAGCCCGAAGAAGAGAAGGAGGAGCTCACAGTGGAGGAGAAGGAGGTTGGCATGCATAGGCGGTTGAGGAGGAGGAGGAGCTCGCAGTGGAGGAGGAGGAGGAGGTCGGCACGCGTAGGCGGTTGAGGAGGAGGAGCCTGGAGAGGAGGAGGAGGAGGAGCTCGCGATGGAGGAGGAGGGGGTCAATGGAGGAACAGCCCAGAAAGGAGGAGTAGGAGGAGGAGCTCGGTGGCAGCGGAAGAGCGCTGGAGGAGGAGGAGGGGGTAGTGAAGTAGCTCTGGAGGAGGAAGGGGAACTAAAATTTTTGAGAAAATTTTCGAGTGAGAATGGGGGAAAAGGAAAACTCGATCGGAATATTGAAAATAAATTAGCGACGTCAGGATACCACGTCGCTAAACGTCGCAATATTCTAAAAAAATAATGACGTTGTACGTTAAAGTCGCTAATCGTCGCTGATAATAAAAAATAGCGACGTCCAGCGACTTTGTAGCGACGTAAAATTTTGTCAAACTATTTGTAGTCACAATATGTCGTAGATAGTTGCTACTAGTGACGTATTGCGACGTCATTTCACTCTGTCGCTAAGTTGCATAATATTAGTGATGTTTTATCTTAGCGTCGTTAATCGCGTCGGTGATATGACTTATTTTGGTAGTGGAGAATCATTCGTCGTTGGAGGTGGTTACAAGACTGTTAAGCAATAAGTTAGATTTTAACATGTTGCAAGAATACTACAATCGAGTAATGGAGTTGATTATAGAGATCTTGCCGGCGGGGGCTAAGTTACCTAAAGACGTCTACCGGTCTAAGAGGATGGTGAGAACGCTCTGGATGGGATATAAGAAAATTGATTCTTGTCGCAACGGGTGCATGTTGTACTACAAAGATGACAAGGATGTAGATATGTGCAGGTTTTGTGGTGATGATCGCTATAAGGCAAATAGTACAGGAAGGTCTACCGGTACAAGAAGGTCGACTGATTCAATGCACTACTTGCCTTTAACGCCGCGGTTGTAGAGATTATTTATGATGAAAGAGACTGTAAAAAATATGAGTTGGCACAGGTAAGAACAGATTGAAGGAGTGTTGGATCACCCATCCGATGAAGAAGCATGGAAGCACTTTGATCGAGTGTATCCTGATTTTGCTTCAGTTCCGCGTAATATAAGGTTGGGGCTATCTTCTGACGGTTTCACTCCTTTTGGTCTTTTGGGATCCCAGTATTCATGTTGGCCTATAATTGTCACTCCGTACAACCTACCGTCTTGGATGTGCATGAAGACTCGGTACATGTTTCTAACCGTTATCATTCTTGGTCCGAATAATCCCAAGAGGAACATTGATATGTACTTACAGCCCTTGATAGATGAGTTGAATCAGTTATGGAAAGTAGGCGCCAATACGTATGATATTTCTAGGAAGCAAAATTTTCAGATGAGGGCAACCCTTATGTGGACCATCAACGACTTTTCGGCCTATAGAATGTTATCTGGATAGAGCACTCATGGCCGTCTCTTGTGTCCGTATTGTATGAACCGTACTAAGACTTTTCGTTTGAAATACGGAAGAAAACTGTGCTTCTTTGATTGTCATCGACAATTTCTGTCGAAAGATCATCTGTTCAGAAGGAACAAGAATGCGTATCGTGTCGGCATTGTGGAGAAGGGTGATCCACCGCCAAGGTGGTATAGAGACACGATATGGGAGGAGGTCAAAGATTTTTCAAGTGCTATCGAAGATCCTACAACGGGGTACAAGTGTGATGGATTTGGTCGAGATCATAAGCAGACGAAGAGGAGCATATTCTGGGACCTGCCATATTGGAGTACCAATCTGATTAGACATAATCTTAATGTCGTGCATATTGAGAAGAATGTGTTTGATACCATAATTAATACTGTGATGGACGTAAAGAAAAAAAATGAAAGACAATCCCAAGGCCAGGTTTGACTTATAAGAAATATGCAAACGCCCTGCGTTGCATTTGATAGAGGACAATGGAAAACAGTTCCTGCCGAAGTCAATTTTCTTACTGGACAAGGAGGACAAAGTAAGACTTTATCGGTAGATCCAGGGTCTAAAATTTCCAGACAGATACGTGTCGAATCAGAGAAGATGTGTTAATCTGAAGGAGAACAAACTGACGGGTATGAAGAGCCACGACTGCCACGTATTCATGGAGAGGATAATTTCGATTGTATTTCAAAAATTCTTACCGTAGGGAGTTTGGGATCCATGGACTGAGATTAGCATCTTCTTCAGGAATCTTTATTCTAAGAAATTGCTCGTCGACCATCTAGAAAAGAAAGAGAAGGACATTATGGTAACACTGTGCAAGCTAGAGAAGGTGTTCCCTCCTGGATTCTTCGACTCTATGGAGCATTTGTCGATTCATCTTTCCTATGAGGCACGTATTGGTGTACCTATCGAATATCGATGGATGTTCTCATTCGAGCGACACCTGAACCACCTAAAAAGAAAGGTGAAAAATAAGGCACGAGTCGATGGTTCTATTTGTGAAGCATATGTTCTCGAAGAGATTACAAACTTCTGTTCGATGTATTTCAAGCCTCATATTGCAACTAATAGAACAAGAGCTCCCAGAAACAATGATGGAGCTCAGGATTCTAATGATACAATACTAAAGGTATTCAGTGCTCCAGAAAAGCCATCGGATAAAATGAAGAAGAGATATCTGAACGATGACGAGCTAAGGGCTGCTCAGGTGTATGTATTACTCAACTGCGATGAGGATGAAGTGGGGAAGCTCAAGGGGTAAGTAATTAATACAGGGGTAAGTCATTTTAATAGTATTGTTTTCAGCATATTTAATGATGTTTTGTTGTTTTCAGCACATTTAATGATGCGGTGAGGTCGAGTAGGCCACACATAACAGAAGAAGAACTAGAACAAGAAATAAGATATTATTTTCCTTCCTAGTTGAGTGTATATATAAGGAGAACTCTGTAATTACCTTTTTGTATCTGCACTTAAGAATGAACTTAATTTCTTATATTGTGTAGTCGATCGTCCACACGCAAGACTTGAGAATGAGTCCATTAGAACTCTAGCCAAGGGACCAATTTATACCGTAAAAACCTGGCCAAGCTACTATATGGGTTTAGGTTCAAGTCAACAACTTTCCCGATCAGAGACAACTTTCTGGATCTCTATTCCATCAAAAACAGTTGTTTGTGTATCAGATCTTCGAACTACAAAGATGTTGATACGGGCAATGATTTCTATGTCGTCCTACGGGAGATTGTGGAGTTGACATTTAGTTATGGAATAGAGCCTGCTAAGATTGTGTTATTCAGGTATGATTCGTTTGATCTGATAGAAGGTCAAGGTTGGAAAATAGACAAGCATTGTAGATATAAACTATCGGCGTCGATATCAAGCCTATGAACCATTTGTCCTATCAAGTCGGGCTCAACTAGTGTACTTCACAAGTTATCCTTGTAACTGTCTATTTTCAAAAAATGAGGGTAAATTTGTCATTTTTTATATTTCTATATTTTTTAAAATATTTATTTATTATTATTGTATTTTGGGGAATTGTTTAGTTGGGCTGGAGTTTCGTCTAGTTTTAACTTGTGTTAGTGGTCCGGGTAGTTTAGCCTCTAGTCGGGACCCAAAGATTAAATAGGCATGGCCCACAAACTCATCTCATTAGGTTAGTGCATTTAGACTAAACCCACATGACAAGTTTACTCATTTAAAGATTAGAAACTTGACCCTTTTGATCCCAAACATTTGCATGAGTTAGATTAACCAAAGGGGACCTATTAGGGGCATATTAAACATTTCCTATTGGCCCAAACCTAACCCTTATGGCAGCCAAGAGAGGGTTCCATCTCCTTTTTATTTGTAAAGTAGCCTCAATTCTCATTCTAGTGTTCTTCCCAATCTTGAGAGCAAATTCCATTGATTCATCTCTCAAATATTCTCTTTTCTCCACCAAATTCTTTCATCCTTGCAAGGAGAGGGAGCTACAAGGATTGTGGAGCCAAAAACAAGGAGGGGCGTCCATTTGCTAGAAGAGTCCGTATCGGATTCGTGTCCTTTGGTTTGTTCATTGGGAATCAATTTCCAATAGGTATCTCTCTCTAAACCTTCTCTATTTCATCATTCACTTGCATATTTGTTAGTTTTGAACCCATAGGAACCATCCCATGCATGAACCACCATTAGAAATATTTTAGAGGCTCTTTTGAGTCCTCTTTAAGAGTTTGGGATAGGTTTGGTGTCCCCCATGGAGAGATTCCAAAGGGTGCACACCATATGTTTGTGTTTTTGTCCCATACGCTTATTTGTCTTCTACTTTCAGATTTTCATGTGTTAGAGAGTAGATTAACCATGGTTAGGATGTTTATGTTTGTTCTCATTTGGATATCAATGCTTGAATCTATGCATTATGGCCTACAAGTTCGATTTTTATGTAAAAATATTAAATATTGTTATATTTATGGATGTGGATTGATTTGAGGGTTTTTGTATTCTATATATATATATATATATATATATATATATATGTGTGTGTGTGTGTGTGTGTGTGTGTGTGTGTGTGTGTCTTGTGTGTATGTGATAGAGTGTGGGTGTGTTAGTGTTAAGTTAGTGAGTTAGATAATCTAGTTAGTATCCTAGATAATATAGTTAGTATGTGTTTCTTTTGTCCAAAACAACCCAAATTCTTGATAATTTTTATCCACGTTTTTAGTAGCCAGAGCAACTCAGAAATACCATAACTCCTAGCTCATGACTCCGATTAATCTTCCTTTTTTTTAAAAAAAACCGTATCGAAGTTAGCTTTCCAAATATATATATTAATAGGCTAAATTCGTTGTAGAACTTTCTGTAAAACTGTTTGACTGTCAGCTGTCCGAAAGACGAACGCATTTTGGTGTTTTTTGCGATTCCAGGAGCTTCCAGACACGAAAATACGATCCGTTTAAAGTTTCGTAAAGATAATACGAAGGGCTACGACATACTTTAATCCTAGAATTTAGTGAATAGGTCTAATAGGTACAGTATTGATTTTAAGTAAAAAATTGACTATACGACATGGACATTTTGTATATCCTATGAGCCTATGTAGTATGAATATCATGTGAATGTAGGTATCATAGGTTGTCAAGAATATGTTTGATATAGTACATATATATATTATTGTTAGGTAATATATGTTAGTATAGTGTGTGTGTATGTTTGAATGAGATAAGGATGTGTGTGGTTAGTAGAGAGAAGTGAGATTGATAGAGGATATGTGCTAGTGTGTGTTTGATATTGTATAGATGGTGGTGTAGTGTGCGTGTGTTGTGAAGGTGAGAGAGATGGGAGGATCATGCCATCCTATTTGACTTGAGGCTAGTGTGGTTTGTTGAGTGATTTGTATTTTGGTTGAGTGGTAGTGTGTTTGTATATAGATGTGTGTTGGTGTGTTAGAAGAGAGGGGGTGCATTTGGTATATGAGTTTGTGTATGTGTTAGTGTTAGAGTGGAGAGGAATTTAGATGTTGTATGTATGGATATGTTAGTATGTTAGTGGTTATGTTAGAATCTATGTAGAGGTTAGAGGTATCTTAGAAGTTAGATAGTGATATCTTGTATAAGTTAGATAGTTAGTTGTGTTAGTCTATGTTATTGGTTAGTTAGAGATGAACATATGTTATGGTTAGATATTAGTTAGTGGATGTTAGTTGTGTTAGGTTTCTAAGTTAGAATAGATGGTTAGAAGTTATATGTTAGAGTTGGTTAGTATCTTGTATTAGAGATATAAGTTAGGATATAGAGTGATATCTTGAGATACCAATGTGGTATCTTAGGATATTTTGGATATTTGTCTATTATCTTAAGGTAATGTATTTACCTACAAGGTAAAGGGAACTTACCTATAAGGTAGAAGGGGTTTACTTTATACTAAGGTATTAGATACTAAGGTATCGTCTATCTAATATTTTAGGGTGAATGGTTAGAGGCTAGATATTTAAAGTATTAGTATTAGAGGTTAAGGTATTAGTTTCAAACCAAGGTAATGGTTTACGTTACCTTAAGGTAATGGGTTTACCTTATTACAAGGTAAGGTATTAGGTTTACCTAGGTAACTAAGGTTAGATATCTAAGTTATTGGTTAGCTAGTAGCTTAGGATAGATATTAGATATCTAAGATTGGTATCTTGGTAGTTAAGGTATTTATACCTAGACTTAGGTATCGGGTTCAACTAAGGTATTGGTATTAGGATATCAATAGGACTAAGGTATATGGTATCTTGGGGTAAGATATAGCTTGGTATCTTACTAGTATCTAGTATCTATGTTAGTGTCTTAGGATGTAGATGAGTGGGTATCCTAAGATACAAATCAGTATCTTAGAGGGTAAATTAGTAGGCTAAGGTAATCTCTAAGGTATTGACAAGGTAATGGGGATTACCTATAGTCTAAGGATAAGGTATTGGTAGGATATTGAGATAGATTGTTAGATATTAGTCTAAAGTATTAGTAGGATCTATTAGCCTAGGTTAGTGAGTTATCTACTAACCTAAGGTAATATATTACTAAGGTAAGGGTATTACCTAGTATCTAAGGTATTGGATTATCTTGGTAGGTAATGGTTAGACATGGATTATCTTGGTAGGTAATGATTACACTTGGAATATCTTGGTAGGTAATGGTTAGAAGTGGGTTACCTTGGTAGCTAATGGTTAGACTTGGGTTATCTTGGTAGGTAATAGTTAGAAGTGGGTTATCTTAGTAGGTAATAGTTAGAAGTCGGTTATCTTGGTTGGTAATGGTTAGAAGTGGGTTATCTTTGTAGGTAATGGTTAAAAGTAGATTATCTTGGTAGGTAATGGTTAGACTTGGGTTATCTTGGTAGGTAATGGTTAGAAGTTGGTTATCTTGGTAGGTAATGGTTAGAAGTGGGTTATCTTGGTAGATAATGGTTAGAAGTGGGTTATCTTGGTAGGTAAAGGTTAGAAGTGGGTTATCTTGGTAGGTAAAGGTTAGGAATAGGATACTTGACTTAGATTTTACCATGTTTGACTAAGGTTGACTATTTTGACTAAAAGTCAACTGTGAGTCAACCATTAGCCAGTTTGACCTAGATTGGATTAGAAGTTGACCAGAGATGACCAGTTGACCAAAAGTAAACTATAGGTCAACCTTTGACCTAGTATGATCTAGATTGACTTTGTTTGACCTTGTTTGACCTAGTTTGACTTTGTTAGACCTAGTATGACTTAGTATGACTTAGTTTGATTTAGTTTGATTTAGTTGACTTGGTGTGACTTAGTTTGACTGAGTTTGACCTAGATTTGCATAGCATATACTAGAATATCATGCCATTCACTGTCAAACTAATTAACTCATGATATCTCATCTTTAGGTCTGTGACATCACTCTGAGCATCTATTCTCACTAACAGCTCAGGACCGCAGGCGAGTACATTCTCTGATAGTTTTTATTGTCTTGATATCTGCTATATCCGATTCAGTTGTAGTGTCTTACTTGAATCCCTACATGATGGTACACGAACTAGTATATGTTGGATCTTGTCATGAGAGGTTATTCTTGCTTTACCAAGTATATGAGTACATTGCTCGATCTTATTTCCTGTACTTATATATACACCGATTGGGAGTGGACTGACCCCCTGTTCTTTAAATCCTGTGTCATGACGTGTCATGGTTGGATCCATTATACTACTCGGGGATGGAAAGTTATTAGAGGTTATGTGATCAATACCCCTCCTGTATTTCTGTTACTACTTGCATCATAGCTTTACCCTCGCCTCACGTATGGTAAATCCTGACCTGTGTTACTACTTGCCTCATAGCTTTCCATTGTGGCCGGCCTGATTCTTGTTTTCTTGTATTTCCTGACTTATAGTCGGTCAAATGGAAGAGCCTGATCATGTGTCCCAAGCCGATCACATAACACTCTAATATCTTAAGGCACCATTTATGTTTACATTATACATCAGATATTCTTGTATTGTTATACATTCCAGTATTTTATACCCTGACATGATATCTAGTTTTACATATCATGTTTATATTCCAGTCTTGATATTTTATATTGTATTTCATTATAATTGTCTCTTATAGAATTTGTCAATTCACTTGGAACTGCTGTTAGTGTTTGTACTTGCTTATATCCTGATAGGATAATCCCGTTGATGTTTACAGATGATATAGATGCTGACTGCTCGACCTTCTATGGATTTGGCATAGATGGTGAGTACTACATGGACATCCATGTGGAGCCGTTATCCATTGAAGACGTACCGCCTGCTTAGACTTAGAATAGTTAGGCTTGACTGGACTGTGATCCAGCTAGTACTTGAGACTTGTGGTATACTTATTATTTTAGAATCTTGTGTTATATTTTGAACTCTAACTTGTGTTGGGATCTTGCATCTATTTTCAGTTATTTCCTTCTATCATATCTTATCATATTTCGTGCTATCTTTCTTAGATGTCTTTGTGATTGAGTTGTGACTTTATATACCTCCGTGCGAAGATGATAGGTTTATATATTATGTCTAGATGTTGTATTTGTAGACGACCTATACAGCGTTCTACTGTCGATACTACGACGTAGGCTGGACGTACCCACGTACTCGAGCCCCTAAACAGGGTGCGGGTCGTGACAATCCTAAACGAGGAACAACGAGGTCGGACTGGTGGGCAGTATACAAGACCAAAACTAAAAATATCTTTGAGGTTGACGATATAACTTATCAAGAGGATTAACTACCTCTTGTAACAAATATTGTAGAAGTAGACACAACGAAAGTTTCTCATTACACATCTAATTGTATAGAAGAGGTAGAATTATCCGAAAAGGAAGATGTAGATGAAAGTGAAGATGAGGAGGAAGAAGAAGAAGATGACGAACTAAGTGAAGAAGATGAATTTTCAGTAGAAGATTAAATTTGTGTATTTTCAGAAGATGAATACTTTAGTGACACTTTTGTGGATCCTCCTACTTTTGTGACTATGATGTTTTTCATAAATCTGTGATACTTTTCATATAAATATATGATGCTTTTTATATAAATATGTGATGTTTTTCATATAAATATGTGAATTTTTTCATATAAATCTTTGTATTTGTTTTATCATCATATGTTATTATCAGGTATGGTAGGTAGAGCAGGACGACGCGGAGGTAGATATGTTAGACAGTCCCGTGTGCCTCGGCCGGTAGCGGATTCAAATTTTGTACCCTCATCTTCGAGGACCCTATTGTACCATACTATTCCCGATCCATCGACGGCGCAGGACATGACGATGCAGGCATTGCTCGTCCTAAGACGAGTAGTTCCAGTAGGTTCGCGACTACAACCAGTACTGATCTCTCATCCTGCATTCCTTCAGCCGACGGAGCCCCGATCCGTAGTGTAGAGGGACGATCTGTGTAGCTCCCCTTCCCGGAAATTTTTGAATTATTTATTTATTATTTATTTGAATTAAATGGTAATTTTATAATTTTATAAATGATTATTTAGTTAATTATTACGGTAGATGACTTTAACTATGGTTGAGTTTTAAAGTACCAGACGACTAGAAATTATGGCACGGATAGTGCAGTGGCATACCTTGACTAGTGTATTAGACATGCCAAGGAAGACCCAGCCATAAGTGTTATGCCCCAGAACCAGAATACTGGAAAGCGGGGGCAGACATAGCCAGCTACGTATAATGAAATGAAATCCATCTCACCATACGGTCACGGCTGTCTAGATATATGAGAGTTTAACTACAAGCCATCAGTCTCTTAAGGTCAATAACAAGCCTAGTGTCTCAATCTCAAGCAATTAATGATAATAACAAGATGAAAGATCACCAAATATACAATAGTAACGCATCCTAAATATTACATATTCAGCTGATCATGAAGCTAGTCGTTACAAAATATGAGGACTAGCAAGAGTTTTAGTCATACATGATCAACCCTAGGTTGCCAATCATGTTACAGCCCGTAGGCAAACAGTAAAAGTAAAGGTACAATACGAGCTAACAGGTGCTCGTCGGCTAAACGTCCTCAAAAGTGTAATTTTACAATAGAGTGGGAGAGCCAAAATAAACCCACTTGTTGCCCTGGTTACGCCTGGTGGTCACCATCATGCTGGAAATTCGGTAGATCCTCTGGAGCTGCTCTGGTACCTGGCCATACAAAACCAGCTGGGTCAGATCCCAGAAAGAGCAAGTGCCACAAAGAAAGCTTCACTTAGGAACTAAAACCAGCAATCAGCACAAGAGTACAATTATATAATAAAGACAGGAATATGGAAAAGCATGACAGGATGATATATGATGAGGTAACCATGGGACTATTCAGATAACCAGATTATAACCCGTGAACTAAACAAGGATCGGAGTTGTAACCCTTCATCTGAACTGGAACTTGGTTTCTCACCATTTATCGGCAAGGTAAATGTAAGAAAGCTGGCCATGTAAATAATCATGATATTGAAGTAAGGTAAAGCAGTCGGGCATGTCATGGGGTACAACAAGACAATAAACGAAGAGAGAACACAGAACTGTTCTGGGAGCCAGGTTACAATCCGTAAACCAAATAAGGACCGGGGTTGTAACCATTCGCCTGAACAGAACTGGTCCCCTGATCTTTTATTGTTTAAGGCAAGCATAAGTAATCATATCATGTCATAATCTTGTACAGGATCAGGACGAGACAAAGCTGGACTAGACTCCATCCAATCAATCACGGCATAGCAAAGAGTACGGCTTGATACTTTAACTAACAAGGGTTATCACAGGCCTAGTTACTAGAAAGATGCAGTGAGATTGTTCCACAGCCATAAGCCCTGCATACCATCCAGGTTATCCAGGTAGAATATCTTGTTCATGGAGGGTGCAACATATGGCAGTGTGCTGGAAATGTGTCCTACTCGTCGGCAGGCTACAAGTCCTTTGGTGGCCCATGCAGGTCTACGTTAATCACTTCGGTTACGTCACTGTACCGTCGTGAGCCTGCGAATAGGATTAGACACTTAGGATCTCATCCACATGTCTTGACTCTTGTTCATCCTAAATTCTTGATTTCATTGAATCCTTGATTTGCATCTTGCTTGAAAATCTCTTCAACGGCTAAAGTATTTTCTGTTGTTACAGATTAAAGATGAACTCTCAAGACAGGAACAACGCTGCACTGAACACTCCACCGGCTACAGGAGGCTCTTTCACGTACATGACCCCGCCAATACAAGGAGGCCATCTCACTCACATGGGAAATCAGCCGCAGCTCTCGAGATTCAACAGAGGCGATATTCCACCACCACCACAGTTTCCTTCCGCAGACTCCACTACCGGTACCCAGTCTGCCACCAGCATCTGTCCTACTGCCAGGAGTTCCACGTCCGGTACCAGCCATGCACCCAGCACCAACAATGTATCCTACATTTGCCATGCACCCACCGCCGGCGATGTATCCATCCCCAACGATGTATCCAGCACATGTTCTGCCTCCGCCACCAGTACTGGATAATGTCACGCTCCTCGGGATCATCCAGCAGCAGGCCAACATGTTTTCGTGATACTTTAAGAGAGGTTCTTCAGATTCGAGATGCTCCGTGACAGCGTCCGGGGAATCCCAAGCACTTCATGGACTTTAGGCCCATGCCGTTCCATGGGACAGAGGGGATCGTCTACGCTGATGAATGGCTGGATAACGTGGAGAGGTATCTAAAGATGGCCCGAGTTCTAGAAGATTTGAAGATTGAGTCAGTCAGTGGACAGCTTTTCGATATCGCGCGGATATGGTACCAAGGCGAGCCCCGATTTTCTAGCTCCAGACGTGACTTGGGTGGAGTTCAAGCGACTGTACAAGAGGAAGTTCTACCCATACGTAGCACGAGAGGCATTGATTAGACAGTACGAGCACCTAGAGCAGGGCAATCGCACCGTCAACGAGTACATATCAGAGTTTTCTTGCCTCAGCCGCTTCGCGGGGAACTTGGTCAGCACCCCTGAAGATAAGGCACGACGATTCAAAAAGGGACTATCTCACGAGATTCGTATAGCCATCGCCACCAGTCGAGCCGCCACTTATGAGGAGATCCTAGGAGTCGCCCAAGCTGTAGAAGAAGAACTTAGTCACAAGACAAAGAGGAGTCGAGACACATTCGGAGGAGGCAACAACCAATCAGCACCAGCGAAATGCCCCAACATTTCCGAGAAGACCCCAGCACCGCAGCATCAACAGCAACCACGAGCAGCCCCACAACAAGTCCAAGATGCACCCACCTGCCACTATTGCAAGAAGAGAGGCCACGTCCAAGAAAACTGCCAAAGATGGTTAGGATTGTGCTACACTTGTGGATCCAACTAGCACTTATCTCGAGACTGCCCGAAGAAGAATGCGACAGCACTGCCCGTACCAGCCGTCCAGGGGGGACAAGCCTATGCCATGAACACGGTGGATACGACACTACCACAGGGAGCAGCTGGCGAGGACTTTCAGTAGATATTGGCAGTATCATAGATAGGCCATATTAGATTTGATTTATGAACAATTGGAATTCTTTTTGACTATTTACTCTAGTAGATCACCAGCTCCTTAAATTTCGAGGATAAAATTTGTTTAAGAGGGGTAGAGTTGTCAACCCCTTGACCAAATTTTATCCTCGCGGATTTTTTTTATATATTTATTTTATCTTATTTATGTCACATACATTTGCTATGATTATTATTGGTTTTATTTAAAATGCAATGGAGGGACCAAATAGGAAATAGTGAACTTTCAGGGGCCTTGGTGAAATTGTCACCAATTCAAACTTCTTTTAAAATAGAATGTACACTATTGCAATTCAAATTGATATCGAGTTCGAAATACTCTCAGGAGCAAATCCAGTTTAAACTCAAATTTGAATTCCCTCTTCTTATCCGAGTTTGATTCAAACTCATAGTCGATTCTATCACCTCTCTTGTATAAAGGATCCAATGGTTGGCTATCTGCTCAGAACCCTAATCCCTTCTACCGCCGTTGTCTTCTTCAAGCCGAGATCAATTTCGAGGAACCTGTGGAGAGGAGGCATTTGAACTTCTTGACAGGTAAATCATCTTTTCCATGATCCCAGATCATACGATTCCTAAAATTTTATCATGTTCTCTAGGTGTTCTTGACAATTCCCAAGAACAGTTGGTATCACATCGACCTTGGTATCAACTTGATACTGATACCCACCCGACTCGTGGTATCCGATTGGTAGTAACTTTACAATAGACCCTAGTATCAGTAATGATACTTCTGGCCTTGATCGAACACAAAGGAAACCCACGGATTCTAGGGACTCTTGAGAACAGGTAGCCAAACCAAGTCATATTCAATATACTATTAGCATGACCCATAGGCAGGACCTGTACTCAAGGGAAGAGAACAGAGAAGACAGGGCACGGGTATCCACCTTTGGCTACATGTGTGACATATTTTGGCCTAGTGATTAGGGTTAGAAGGGTGAGTATTTGATTTTGGTCAAATATTTGAAGTATTAGAGTGATATTCGATACAACTCCCCTCAAATCAGATTAGTTCCTTGACATCACAATTCGACTCTTGCATTGGATTATATACCAAGCCCATATACCTAGGTGTCCATACCAATATACCTGGACATTCACACTTGGTATCGGGTTTGATGATGGTTATTAAGATGTTGTATGACTTGTCATATCCTGTCTCTATGGTGTTCAGTCAATAGGTATGAATGAGCATCATGTGTCAAAGCAGTACAGGTGTTAGAGTAGGTACCAAAGTATCTTGGTGTATGCCAGGTTAGAATTTATTGGCCAATAGGTAGCCCCAGACCCCAGCTTCTATAGTCCTTTTGATACAAAGATGAATGTGATAGGATGCACAGTCAACATATGACTATATCAGTAGTACAGGTTGTACCATAGATGTACCAATAGATATTACTCTATAGTCTGTACCAATAAACAGTAGATATTAGTTGCAGAAGCAACAACATGAGAATTGTATCCAAGTGCAGGCATTCACTTGAGTTCAATAATGAACCCAGTGGTTCATTGGTATTCACCCTGGGTTGCAGACATAGTTGAGTATCCTGCATACCATTTGAGTAGATTTTGATACCTGTATTTATGAGTTCAGTTTGGTTTGTCCTGCACCCTAGCATGTACTGTCCTAAGCTGATTTGGAAGGTTAATATTAAATGGAGATTTGTTTGTCCCTGGGATTGATCCATTGCCTATTCTCTGTATTCATTACTTTTCCTACTTGTCTGTTTAAACCAGCAACTCGGAATCACTTGGAAACTTACATTGTGTTACTCCAAAATTAAGCTCTTCATTGTATACCTCACTTTACTTCATGCATCACTCCACTGCATTCCAAATTGGCCATTACACATGTGAGCATTGCACCATATTCACATGTCCTGCTCTACATATTTTGGTTCAGTTCCTAAATAATTGGATTAGACCTATCTATGTTGTCCTGCCTATTTCATTTGATGCATACCTTGAGAGTTCATGTTCTGTGCAGCCTCAGTATTGAGCTACCCACCTATACTGACAAGGGCAGATAGCTACAGGACCCGTGCCTTGGTTTCCATACCTGTGTCTAAGTTGACACTTGATATTTGAGTGTGAATTCCTGGCCTTCTAAGTGTATTAACAGAGGATTAGAGTGGAGTATCTTGTACTCTACAAAATAGGTATAATCTAACCGAGCATCAGCTGCAGGCACACCTATAGTATTCAGGTTTATATTGCAGAAGCAGAGATGGGCCCTGACCTGTGTATCAGTACCCAGAGTAGCACAGGTTGAGAAATACCCAGGTTTAGGGGTAAGTCATCCATACTACTACTATTTCGCTGTTGAGCCGCATGAGACATATGTCGCAGTTGGCCGCATAGCATGTCGCTGTTGAGCCGCATGAGACATATGTCGCAGTTGGCCGCATAGCATGTCACAGTTGAGCCGCATGAGACATATGTCGCAGTTGGCCGTATAGCATGTCATAGTTGAGCCGCATGAGCCGCATGTCGCAGTTGGCCGCATAGCATGTTGCAGTTGCGCCGCATGAGACATATGTCGCAGTTGGCCGCATAGCATGTCGCAGTTGAGCCGCATGTGCCGCATGTCGCAGTTGGCCGCATAGCATGTCGTAGTTGAGCTGCATGAGCCGCATGTCGCAGTTGGCCGCATAGCATGTCGCAGTTGAGCCGCATGAGCCCATGTCACAGTTGGCCGCATAGCATGTCGCAGTTGAGCCGCATGTCGCAGTTGGCCGCATAGCATGTCGCAGTTGAGCCGTATGAGACATATGTCGCAGAATAGGTCGCATAATGCATATTTTGACTATTTCTAACTGTTATATGTCCTAATTGACTGAATTATGGCTCGAATTTCTCCCAACTCCCAACGTGGAAGTTGTAGATCATTTCCTTGGCATCAAGAATATGTCACTAGTTATTTTATGCAAGTTTCTCTCATTCATAATATTGTAAGAATAGAACACGATAGTGGCCCGCTGTGGCACACTCTTGACAAGTAAACTGACATGATATATTTCGACATGCTGTTACGACAGCTAGCCTGACATGACAAGTATGAAAGACTTGGACACCGTGGGCGATTGTGTTTGTACAAATAAACTAGTACTGTCTTGTATCATGACTAGGATGGGGACCCCTGAGTACCACGGTCAGGGGTACCTACTGAAATTAACTAAGGCTAATTAACTAGAATGATTCAGTAGTCATGAAGAGATTCCCAGCTACAGGCAATCCCATTTTCTGGGCACATTCAGTGGACTTGTAGCCTACCGACGAGTAGGGCACATTTCTAGCACACAGTCATGTGTTGCATTCTTCCTAAACGGACATTCGACCTGGATAACCGGATGGTCTGCAGGGCTTGTGGCTGTTGGGATAATCTCATTGCATCTTGATAGTAACTAGGCCTGTGATAATCCTAGTTAGTTAAAAGTATCAAGCCGTACTTTTGATTGGCCGTGATTGATTGGATGTAGTTTATTCCAGCTTAGTCTTATCCTGATCCTGTGCAAGATTGTGACATGACATGATTATTGATGCTTGCCTTAACAATAACGATCGGGGGTCCAGTTCTGTTCAGGCGAAAGGTTACAACCCCGGTCCTTGTTTGGTTTAAGGGTTGTAACCTGGCTCCCGGAGCAGTTCTGTGTCCTCTTTTCGTTTATTGTCTTATTGTAATCCCATGCCATGTTCGTCATGTTTTACCTTACCTTAATACCATGATTATTTATACTAGCCTTAGCAATAAAGATCAGGGGTCCAGTTCTGTTCAGGCGAAGAGTTACAACCCCGATCCTTGTTTGGTTTAAGGGTTGTAACCTGGCTCCCGGAGCAGTTCTGTGTCCTTTCTTCGTTTATTGTCTTCACTGTACCAATAGTATTTGAGACGGGTTTCTATTCAGGTGAAGGGCTGCAATCCCGGTCCTTGTTTGGTTTAAGGGTTGTGACCTGGCTACTTGAATAGTTTCCTCGTACTCAGTTTACTGTTGTTATCTCTATTATTATCAGTTCTTTATTTATTATCTTTAATATTCTATTGTGATATGCTGGTTTTAGTTTCTAAGTGAAGCCTCCTTTGTGGCACTTGCTCTTTCTGGGGTCTGACCCAGCTGGTTTTGTGTGGCCAGATATCGGAGCAGCAACAGAGGATCCACCTGTCTTCCAGCCCGATGGTGACCACCAGGCATAACCAGGGCAACGAGTGGGTTTCTTTTGTCCTCCCACTCTATTTGTAAAATTATTCTTTTGAGGCGTTTAGCCGGCGAGCACGTGTTAGCTCGTATTGCACCTTTATTTACTGTCTGCCTACGGGCTGTAACATGATTGACAAATCCTAGGGTTGATCATGTATGACTGAAACTCTTGCTAGTCCTGATATTTTGTACGACTAGCTTCATGATCATCCAATATGTAATGTATGGGATGCCTTACTATTGTAAATTGATGCTCTAATATCTTGTGACTGTTACTACTTGCTTGTGATTGAGACAATAGGCTTGTTCTTGACCATAGGAGACTGATGGATTGTAGTTAAACCCTCATATATCTAGACAGCCGTAACCGTATAGTGACGTGGATTCCATTTCATTATACGTAGCTGGCTATGTCTGCCCCCGCTCTCCAGTATTCTGGTTCTGGGGCGTGACATGGTTTTAGTGGTGGCCCATGCAGGTCTTGTAAATCAAGATATGTGAGGGTTTACCGAATAGATGTCTCAATCAGTATTCGTCCTTGATCTCTGCTCGTATCTTCAAATCCCTGAGAATCTTGACCTGTTCACATACTTGTATTGTTGATCTGTCATGGTCCTTCCTTATTGTTCCCTATGTCGTCTTCTTCAGCGGCATTGTTCCTGGACCTGCCGATCAGCAAGGCGGTGCACCTCCCGCGGACCAGCAACAACCTGGAGATCAAGCCCAGCATTCAGGAGTAGCCTCCAGAGTCATGCCTACCGAAGGAGAACCCCCAATTCAGCCCGTCCAGCCTGCAGAGCCTGATGATGGCACTTTGGTGGGTCTTATCAGGTCCCTATTAGCTTCCCAGGATCGTCGCGGAGATGCCTTGCACCAGGCGGTGGCAGACGCTTTGACCAGAGGAGGTCATCTGGGTAATAGCGCGGCCAACAGCTTCAAGCGCTTGAACCCTCCCTTCTTCGACGGCAGTGAGGATGCGATCGCTGCAGATGCAAGGCTTCAGGACACAGAGGTGATTCTAGAAGCAGCCAGGACTCCAGAGAACGAGAAGGTGGCCGTGGTGTGCCTGTAGCTATTGGATCTTGCTCGCAGCTGGTGGGCAGCGCAGGCCGATGGATTAGTGGCCCCTATTTTATGGACAGTATTCAGGGAGAGATTCCAGACCAAGTATTTTGATGCTGTAGCTCGATATGATCTACAGACGAGGTTCACCAATCTGAAGCAGATGGGCAGGACGGTCGATGGATATGCGACCGAGTTCTCCAGGCTTAGTCGGTTTGCTCCCACCTTGGTGGCGTCCGAGTTTGATAGAGCCCAGCGGTTCCAGCAGGGGCTCCACCTAGAGATTTTATTGGCGGTAGAGCAGTTTGAGCATCAGACTTTTGATGCAGTGTTGAGAGCAGCCCGGAGGCATGAGTATACCTCCCAGAGGATCGTGGATAGGACCGGAGGTCGGAAGCGATCTCACGGGCAGATGAATCAGTCATCAGCACCAGTCCCGGCAGCCAGGGCTTTGACCATTGGAGCTCCGAGGCGGGCGGCCTCAGTGACGTCGGTTCAGCATTCCATCCCGACGCACCCTCAGCAGCAGAAGCAGAAGCAGTCTTCCGCAGTGGGATGTTCACACTGCGGGAAGCCAGGACATGTGGTGTCAGAGTGTCGTAGAGCACAGGGTTTGTGCTTGGTTTGTAGTGCCCCGGACCACAGGATTGGGAACTGCCCAAACAGGGGGAGTTCATCCGCTTTCTTTAGTCCTTCAGTTAGAGGACCAGCACCAGTCCAGCAGCAGCAGCAGCTGCCGTACCCATTTCCGAGGCCATTGTCGACGCAGGCCCAGGCATTCCAGCAGCAGAGACCGCAACAGTATGCCCAAGCCCAAGCCCTGATCCAGAGCAGGCAGAGAAATTTTTAGCAGAGGGGACCCGCACCTAGAGGACATGGTCAAGTGCTGGCTTTGACCATGGGAGAAGAAGGAATAGTACCAGGTGAGGTGGTGGCAGGTACTATTCTCGTCAATACCTTTCCAGCTTCAGTATTATTTGATTCTGGTGCCTCGTATTCATTTATGTCTGCACGATTTGCGACATAAGTAGGATTGGAGCCCGAGTCATTATCAGTGAGGCTCAATATACTTACTGGTAATGGACTTGTGGGAGTAGATAGAGTGTTTTCCTCGTGTCGGATCGTAGTTAGCGGTAGAGAATTCCCCGCTAGATTGATAGAGTTTCCGATGGCCGATTATGATGTGGTCTTAGGGATGGATTGGTTGAGGAACCAGTATGCTAGGATAGACTGCCACATTGGCAGGATTATTTTTAGCATTCCAGGCGAGCCGAAGTTTTCCTTCTCCCGAGGCGAAGTTGAACCTTCTCCTCCATTATTGCGAATGGCAGTAGCAGCAGTGCAGTTACCTCGGATAGTCGAAGAGTTTCCAGATGTTTTCCCAGAAGAGCTTCCAGGGATACCGCCAGAGCGAGAGATCGAGTTTACCATCGACTTGATTCCCGGGACAGCCCCAGTGTCAGAGAGAGTCTACAGGATGGCGCCGTCAGAGTTAGAGATATTATACAAAATGATTGAAGAACTCAGAACCAAGGGATTCATTCGTGCTAGTGGATCGCCTTGGGGAGCCCCGATGCTTCTTGTGAAAAAGAAGGATGGTACATCCAGATTGTGTATTGATTATCGTACCTTGAACTCAGTGACAATCAAGAACAGATATCCTCTCCCGAGGATAGATGACTTGTTTGATCAACTCAAAGGGGCGTCAGTATTTTTGAAGATTGACTTGCGGTCAGGATACCATCAGATCAGAGTCAAAGAGCAGGACATCCCGAAGACTGCTTTCAGATCTAGGTATAGGCATTGGGAGTTCCTTGTGATGCCATTTGGAGCAACCAATGCGCCGGCTGTATTCATGGACCTCATGAATTGTATCTTCATGCCTTATTTGGATCAGTTCATGATTGTGTTCCTAGACGACATCCTGGTCTACAGCAAGAGTGAAGCGGAGCATGAGCAGCATCTCCGAGTTGTCCTCCAGATTCTCAGAGAGCACCAGTTATATGCCAAGTTTAGTAAATACGAGTTCTGGCTCGATCGTATTTCGTACTTGGGTCATATCATCACCCGAGGAGGAGTTGAAGTGGATCCCCAGAAGATCGTGGCCATTGAAACGTGGCCGGTACCTAGCACAGTGGCAAAAATTCGCAGTTTTCTTGGCTTGGCCGGCTACTACCGGCAATTTGTTTCAGACTTTGCTCGGATTTCTGCACCATTGACCCAGTTGACCCACAAGGATGTGCAGTTTGCTTGGACAGCAGAGTGCCAGAATTCTTTTGAGAGGTTGAAGCGAGGCTTGATGACGGCTCCTATTCTCACGCTTCCAGATGGAACTGGAGGATTTTCAGTATATTGTGATGCTTCGGGCAGAGGTTTAGGATGTGTTCTGATGCAGCATGGGAAGGTAATAGCTTATGCATCGCAACAACTTCGTGATCATGAGAGGAATTACCCAACCCATGACTTGGAGCTGGCAGCAGTAGTGTTTGTACTTAAGTTGTGGAGGCACTACTTGTACGGAGATAGGGTAGAGATCTTCACCGACCACAAGAGCCTGAAGTATGTTTTCACCCAGAAGGATCTCAACATGCGTCAGATGAGATGGCTGGAGCTGCTTATGGATTATGATGTCAACCTGTAGTATCACCCAGGGAAGGCTAATGTTGTTGCAGATGCATTGAGCAGGAGAGCCGAAATTTATTTCCTAACAGCGCAACCAGAGCTGTTAGCCGATCTTCAGAAGATGGGAATAGAAGTTGTCCTCCCTTCCAGTGTGGCATTGATGGCCAGCATGCAAGTTTAATCCACTATAGTCGAGAGGATCCGGATGGCACAGTCAGCAGATTCCAAGATTCAACGACTCAGAGCAGAGTGTGAGGCAGGACGAAGACCAGAGTTATGCATTCATGAAGACGGTACACTTCGACATGGTAAGCATCTTTGTGTACCCAGTAGAGATATCAGACAGAAGATCATGGCAGAGGACTACAGTTCGCAGTATTCCATTCATCCCGGTGGCACGAAGATGTACCGTGATATTCGTCAGCACTTTTGGTGGAATGGCATAAAGAGGGAGATAGCCAGGTTTGTCTCTCGTTGTTTAGTCTGCCAACAAGTTAAGGCTGAACATCAGAGACCAGCTGGACTACTTCAACCATTGCCAATTCCAGAGTGGAAATGGGAGCATATAACCATAGACTTTGTGACTGGATTGCCTAGAACCCCGGCTGGCAGAGATGCTATTTGGGTTGTCATAGACAGGCTCACGAAGGTGGCTCACTTTCTTCCGTTCAGAGTTGGTCAGTCGACGGCTCAGCTAGCGAAGATGTATCTCCGACAGATTGTCAGATTGCACGGTGTACCAGTCAGTATCACCTCGGACAGAGATTCCAGGTTTACGTCGCACTTTTGGCGTAGCCTACAAGAGAGTTTGGGGACTCGCCTTCAGTTCAGCTCAGCGTATCATCCACAGACAGATGGCCAGTCAGAACGTACGATCCAGACTCTTGAAGATATGTTGCGGTCATGTACACTCGACTTCGATGGTTCGTGGGAAGATCACCTACACCTGGTAGAGTTCTCGTACAACAATAGTTTCCAGGCCAGTATCCAGATGGCACCGTTCGAGGCACTGTATGGTAGGAAGTGCCGATCCCCGCTAGCCTGGGATGATGTTGGAGAGAGGCAGATGCTTGGTCCAAAAATGATTGCTCAGACCGTTGAGGTGGTCAGGAGAGTCAGAGATCATCTTCGAGTTGCCCAAGATCGCCAGCGTCATTGGGCCGATTCTCATCGGCGCCCTCTTGAGTTTTCTGTCGGCGATCATGTATTCCTGAGGATTTTGCCTAACCGCGGCGTCATTCGTTTCGGCGTACGAGGAAAGCTTAGTCCTAGGTATATAGGGCCGTTCGATATTTTGGAGCGAGTAGGTGATGTGTCCTATCGTCTCGCTCTTCCGTCGTCGCTACGTGAGGTGCATGACGTGTTCCATGTATCCCAACTACGACGGTATATCCCGGACCCGAGCCACATCCTGGATCATTCAGAATTGGTTGTTGGTACCAACCTTTCGTATGAGGAGAGGCCCGTGTCTATATTGGACCGAAGAGAGAAGACACTCAAGAACAAGACTATCAAGTTAGTCCGAGTTGCTTGGGGTCATCACTCTTTGGGTGAGTCGACGTGGGAGCGTGAGGATGATATCCGATCGCGATATCCCGACCTGTTTGACTCGTAAGGTATAATGTCTTCCTTATGTCTTATGCTTTCAATTCCTTGCTTGAATAAATGACTGCATAATAGACTGCTTGTTATAGCTTACGATTAGTATAGCTTGTCCTTGCAATTCTAGCCTCTTGATTAAATTCCGAGGACGAAATTATTTTAAGGTGGGTAGAGTTGTAATGCCTGTGGTTCGTATTACGTATCTTGGTATACGTGTACGTATTCTTGACTCGTATTGCATATTTTCCTGCATGGTTATTTGGGCATGTCATTGGTTATGGCTTAGCTTGGTTCGGCTTAGCTTGGTTTGGTTTGCTTTTGGGTTCACCATGAACCAAAAGAAAAACCCCACCTACCACCACCACCCTCATTTATATTTCTACCTAACTCTCTCTCTCTCTCTCTCTCTCTCTCTTCATTTATTCTTCTCCTTCACTTCTTCTTCTCTACCATTACTCTTCTACCTACCAGGGAAGAGAGCTAGGCAAGTGTAAACTTGCTTCATGTTGGATCTCAAGTTTTATTGTTCCTTTCTCTTCCTTACTTGATTTTAAGACTCTTTAGAACTTGGCCTTTTTTATTTTGATGGATAATTTTTTGTAGATCTAAGTTTATAACTTTTTGGTTTTCTTGGTTTTGATCTCTAAAACTTGGTTATTTTCGAAAACTAATGGTTCTATGCTGTAGAGAATTCAATTTCATGCAGTTTTGGCTTTTGTTTCGCTTGATTTCGACTTCGGATGAGGAAGTTATGGCCAAAATAATTTTGGTCAAACTTCTATGTTCATCTGCAGCATGAGACATATGTCGCAGTTGAGCCGCATGAGACATATGTCGCAGTTGAGCCGCATGAGCCGTATGTCGCAGTTGGCCGCATAGCATGTCGCAGTTGAGCCGCATGAGCCGTATGTCGCAGTTGGCCGTATAGCATGTCGCTGTTGAGCCGCATGAGACATATGTCGCAGTTGGCCGCATAGCATGTCGCTGTTGAGCCGCATGAGACATATGTCGCAGTTGGCCGCATAGCATGTCGCAGTTGAGCCGCATGAGACATATGTCGCAGTTGGCCGCATAGCATGTCGCAGTTGAGCCGCATGAGCCGCATGTCGCAGTTGGCCGCATAGCATGTCGTAGTTGAGTCGCATGAGACATATGTCGCAGTTGGCCGCATAGCATGTCGTAGTTGAGCCGCATGAGCCGCATGTCGCAGTTGGCCGCATAGCATGTCGCAGTTGAGCCGCATGAGCCGCATGTCACAGTTGGCCGCATAGCATGTCGCAGTTGAGCCGCATGAGACATATGTCGCAGAATAGGCCGCATAATGCATATTTTGACTATTTCTAACTGTTATATGTCCTAATTGACTGAATTATGACTTGAATTTCTTCCAACTCCCAACGTGGAAGTTGTAGATCATTTCCTTGGCATCAAGAATATGTCACTAGTTATTTTATGCAAGTTTCTCTCATTCATAATATTGTAAGAATAGAACACGATAGTGGCCCGCTGTGGCACTTGACAAGTAAACTAACATGATATATCTCGGCATGCTGTTACGACAGCTAGCCTGACATGACAAGTATGAAAGACTTGGACACCGTGGGCGATTGTGTTTGTACAAATAAACTAGTACTGTCTTGCATCATGTCTAGGATGGGGACCCCTGAGTACCACGGTCAGGGGTACCTACTGAAATTGACTAAGGCTAATTAACTAGAATGATTCAGTAGTCATGAAGAGATTCCCAGCTACAGGCAATCCCGTTATCTGGACGCATTCAGTGGACTTGTAGCCTACCGACGAGTAGGGCACATTTCCAGCACACAGTCATGTGTTGCATTCTTCCTAAACGGACATTCGACCTGGATAACCGGATGGTCTGCAGGACTTGTGGCTGTTGGGATAATCTCATTGCATCTTGCTAGTAACTAGGCCTGTGATAATCCTAGTTAGTTAAAAGTATCAAGCCGTACTCTTGATTGGCCGTGATTGATTGGATGTAGTTTATTCCAGCTTAGTCTTATTCTGATCCTGTGCAAGATTGTGACATGACATAATTATTGATGCTTGCCTTAACAATAACGATCGGGGGTCCAGTTCTGTTCAGGCGAAGGATTACAACCCCGGTCCTTGTTTGGTTTAAGGGTTGTAACCTGGCTCCCGGAGCAGTTCTGTGTCCTCTCTTCGTTTATTGTCTTATTGCAATCCCATGCCATGTTCGTCATGTTTTACCTTACCTTAATACCATGATTATTTATACTGGCCTTAGCAATAAAGATCAGGGGTCCAGTTCTGTTCAGGCGAAGGGTTACAACCCTGGTCCTTGTTTGGTTTAAGGGTTGTAACCTGGCTCCCGGAGCAGTTCTGTGTCCTCTCTTCGTTTATTGTCTTCACTGTACCAATAGTATTTGAGACGGGTTTCTATTCAGGTGAAGGGCTGCAACCCCGGTCCTTGGTTGGTTTAAGGGTTGTGACCTGGCTACTTGAATAGTTTTCTCGTACTCAGTTTACTGTTGTTATCTCTATTATTATCAGTTCTTTATTTATTATCTTTAATATTCTATTGTGATATGCTGGTTTTAGTTCCTAAGTGAAGCCTCATTTGTGGCACTTGCTCTTTCTGGGGTCTGACCCAGCTGGTTTTGTGTGGCCAGATATCGGAGCAGCAACAGAGGATCCACCTGTCTTCCAGCCCGATGGTGACCACCAGGCGTAACCAGGACAACGAGTGGGTTTCTTTTGTCCTCCCACTCTATTTGTAAAATTATTCTTTTGAGGCGTTTAGCCGGCGAGCACGTGTTAGCTCGTATTGCACCTTTATTTACTGTCTGCCTACGGGCTGTAACATGATTGACAAATCCTAGGGTTGATCATGTATGACTGAAACTCTTGCTAGTCCTGACATTTTGTACGACTAGCTTCATGATCATCCAATATGTAATGTATGGGACGCCTTACTATTGTATATTGATGCTCTAATATCTTGTGACTGTTACTACTTGCTTGTGATTGAGACAATAGGCTTGTTCTTGACCATAGGAGACTGATGGATTGTAGTTAAACCCTCATATATCTAGACAGCCGTGACCGTATAGTGATGTGGATTCTATTTCATTATACGTAGCTGGCTATGTCTGCCCCCGCTCTCCAGTATTCTGGTTCTGGGGCGTGACACTGTGATTCTAGATTGTCGTGACTTGAGTATAGACAGCATATTACCGCCGACACTGCGGCGTAGGCAGGACTTGGACACGTTTCGTATCCGAAAAGCGGGTGCGGGTCATGACAAGTCCACATGCGCACCCAGATAACGGGATTTCCTGTAGTTGGAAATTCTCTTCATGACTACTGAATTATTCTAGTTATTAGCCTTAGTTCTTTTTAGTAGGTACCCTGACCGCGGTACTCCGGGGTCCCTGTCCTAGACATGATGCAAGACAATATTGGTTCATTTGTACAAGCACAATCGTCCACGATGTCCATGTCATTTATTCTTGTCGGGTTATGTCATATCATTGTCATGTTAGCCGTCGTAACAACAATTCGAGATACATTATGTCAGGTATACTTATCAAGAGTGCGCCACGACGGGCCACTATCTTGTCAAGTCATATCATGTTACTTGTCTAGAGTGCACCACGACGGGTCACTATCATGCATTATCATGTCGTGCCCATGTATCGTGTCAGGTTCATGTATCATGTCGTGTTCATGTCACAATTATCCCATATTACACTAAGGATCAAGAGAAACAACACGGATAGGGTAACAAGATTTGTCATGGAAAAATAATGGTACAAGAGATAAAAAGGGGTACCAGGGACAGCATGCACCAGCAAACAGCATGTGCCAGCAAACAGCATGCGCCAGCAAACAACCAGCAACAGCATTCACCAGCAAACAGCATACGCCAGCAAAACAGCATGCGCCAGGACAGCATGCACCAGGACAGCATGCGCCAGCAAAACAGCATGTGCCAGGACAGCATGTGCCAGGACAGCATACGCCAGCAAAACAACATGTACCAGCAAACAGCATGGCAACAGCTTTTTGCCAGCAAATAGCATGTACAAGGACAGCATACGCCAGGACAGCATACGCCAGCAAACAGCATGTGCCAGCAAACAGCATGGCAACAGCTTTTTGCCAGCAAACAGCATGCGCCAGCAAACAGCCAGCGACAGCATGCGCTAGCAAACAGCATGCGCCAGCAAACAGCATGGCAACAGCTTTTTGCCAGCAAATAACATGCTTTACTCATCTTCCCCAACCAGCCTCTAATGGCCATGAAAAATCCATGGACCAAAAGACCATAAATCACTCAAAATAAGTCGAAATCAGGACTTCCAATAGTCTAAATTAGGTAGAATCAAATTTTCTACAACATGGAACCATCAAAACTTGAAAACAAGAAGGTTTGATAGATCAAAATATACAAGAAAATATAAAATGGCAAGAACTTAAGTGGATTAGAAGGTTGCATAGAAGAGTTTAGAACAATAAAAATGGTGGGTTCCTTCATGAAGCAAGTTGCACTTGCCTAGGCTAGGGTTCTCTTGGTTGGTGGTAGAGAGTAAATGAAGAAGGAAGAAAGTAATAAGGAGAGAGAAAGGGGAAGGAGTTATAAATAAGGAGGGCGGTGGTAGGTAGGAAGGTTCACCTTTGGTTCATGATGAACCAAAGCAACCAAGCCAAGCCGAACCAACCCAAGAATAAACCAATCAGTGAAATGCTAGAATAAATCAAGCAGGGAGACATACAATACGAGTCAAAATACATATACGTATACCAAAATACGCAATACGAACCACAGGCATTACAACTCTACCCACCTTAAAAGAATTCCGTCCTCGAAATTTAATCAAGAGGCTAGAGATTGCAAGGACAAGCTATACTAATCACAGGCAAGCTATACTAAGCAATCAATCATGCAATCATGTATGTAAGCAAGGAAATTGAAGGCACGAGAAGAGTGAAGACATCCTGCTAGGAACCTCTCTGCCGGTTCTGAATCTGAGCTTGGACCAGGGCATACTACTGGGGTCTCTGTTGCTGGAAGGCTTGTGCCTGAGGCGACAATGGCCTCGGAGGCTGGTACTGCTGCTGAAATATTTGGGCCTACGACAACAATGGCCTCGACAATAGATACTGCTGCTGCTGTTGGACTGGTACTGGAGCTGGTCCTCTCACCGAAGGACTAGTCTGGGCCGATGAGGAGGAACCGGCTCTATTCGGACAGGATCCTATCTTATGATCCGGTGTCCCACAAGCCAAACACAATCCCTGTGCTCTACGACACTCCGAAACAACGTGTCCTGGCTTCCCATAATGAGTGCAGCCCATTGCGGAAGACTGCTTCTGTTTCTGTTGCTGAGGGGACGTGACCGACGTCACTGAGGCCACCTGCCTCGGAGTTCCAATTGTCAAAGCCCTAGCTGCCGGGGCTGGTGCTGTCGACTGGGTCATCTGGCTATGGGATCGCTTCCGAACCCCGGTCCTGTCTACGATCCTCTGGGAGGTATATTCATGCCTCCTGGCTGCCCTCAATACCGCATCGAAGGTCTGATGCTCAAACTGCTCCACTGCCAGCAAAATCTCTAGGTGGAGTCCCTGCTGGAATCGCTAAGCTCGGTCAAACTCGGTTGCCACCAAGTTGGGAGCAAACCGACTAAGCCTGGAGAACTCGACCGCATACTCATCGACCGTCCTGTCCATCTGCTTCAAATTGATGAACCTGGTCTGTAGATCGTATCGAGGTACAGTATCGAAATACTTGTTCCGGAACCACTCACGAAATACTGTCCAGGCAATAGGTGCCACTAGTCCAACGGCCTGCGCTGCCCACCAGCTACGGGCTAGATCTAATAACTGCAGGCGCACTACGGCCACCTTCTTATCTTCTGGGGTCCTGGCTGCTTCTAGAATCACCTCCGTGTCCTGAAGCCAAGCATCTGCTGCAATAGCATCTTCGCTGCCATCGAAGAAGGAAGGGTTCAAGCGCTTGAAGCTGTTGGCCGTACTGTTTCCATGATGTCTACCTCTGTTCAGAGTATCTGCCACTGCCTGATGTAAGACATCTCCTCGACGATCTTGAAAAGCTAACAATGATCTGATAAGACCTACCAAAGTACCATCATCAGGCTCTGCAGGCTGAACTGGCGGCTCCTGACCTCCAGTAGGCATGACTCTGGAAGCTACCCCTGAATGCTGGGCTTGATCTTCTGGTTGCTGCTGGTCCACGGGAGGTGCTCCGCCTTGCTGATCGACAGGTCCAGGAACAATGTCGCTGAAGAAGACGACATAGGAAACAATAAGGAAGGACCAGGACAGATCAACGATACAAGCATATGATCAGGACAAGAATTCCAGGGATTCAGAGAATACGAACAGAGATCAAGGACAAGTACTGATTGACACATCTATTCGGTAAACCCTCACATATCTTGATTTACAAGACCTGCATGGGCCACCACTTAAACCATGTCACGCCCCAGAACCATAATACTGGAGAGCGGAGGCAGACATAGCCAGCTACGTATAATAAAATGGAATCCATCTCACCATACGGTCACGGCTGTCTAGATATATGAGGGTTTAACTACAAGCCACCAGTCTCTTAAGGTCAATAACAAGCCTAGTGTCTCAATCTCAAGCAATTAATGATAATAACAAGATGAAAGATCACCAAATATACAATAGTAAGGCATCCCAAACATTATATATTCAGCTGATCATGAAGCTAGTCGTTACAAAATGTGAGGACCAGCAAGAGTTTTAGTCATACATGATCAACCCTAGGTTGCCAATCATGTTACAGCCCGTAGGCAAACAGTAAAAAAAGGTACAATACGAGCTAACAGGTGCTCGCCGGCTAAACGCCTCAAAAGAGTAATTTTACAACAGAGTTGGAGAGCCAAAATAAACCCACTCGTTGCCCTGGTTACGCCTGGTGGTCACCATCGGGCTGGAAATCCGGTAGATCCTCTGGAGCTGCCCTGGTACCTGGCCATACAAAACCAGCTGGGTCAGATCCCAGAAAAAGCAAGTGCCACAAAGGAAGCTTCACTTAGGAACTAAAACCAGCAATCAGCACAAGAGTACAATTACATAATAAAGACAGGAATATGGAAAAGTATGACAGGATGATATACGATGAGGTAACCATAGGACTATTCAGATAACCAGGTTACAACCCGTGAACCAAACAAGGACCGGGGTTGTAACCCTTCATCTGAACAGAACTTGGTTTCTCACCATTTATCGGCAGGGTAAATGTAAAAAAGCTGGCCATGTAAATAATCATGATATTGAAGTAAGGTAAAGCACGTCGGGCATGTCATGGGGCACAACAAGACAATAAATGAAGAGAGAACACAGAACTGTTCCGGGAGCCAGGTTACAACCCGTAAACCAAACAAGGACCGGGGTTGTAACCATTCGCCTGAACAGAACTGGTCCCCTGATCTTTTATTGTTTAAGGCAAGCACAAGTAATCATATCATGTCATAATCTTGTACAGGATCAGGACGAGACAAAGCTGGACTAGACTCCATCCAATCAATCACGGCCAAGCAAAGAGTACGGCTTGATACGTTAACTAACTAGGGTTATCACAGGCCTAGTTACTAGCAAGATGCAATGAGATTGTTCCACAGCCACAAGCCCTGTAGACCATCCAGGTTATCCAGGTCGAATATCTTGTTCATGGAGGGTGCAACACATGGCAGTGTGCTGGAAATGTGCCCTACTCGTCGACAAGCTACAAGTCCACATGCGCGCCCAGATAACGGGATTACCTGTAGCTAGGAATTCTCTTCATGACTACTGAATTATTCTAGTTATTAGCCTTTGTTCTTTTTAGTAGGTACCCTGACCGTGGTACTCAGGGGTCCCTGTCCTAGACATGATGCAAGATAATATTGGTTCATTTGCACAAGCACAATCGTCCACGGTGGCCAGGTCATTCATTCTTGTCAGGTCATGTCATGTCATTGTCATGTTAGCCGTCGCAATAATAATTCGAAATACGTCATGTCAGGTATACTTATCAAGAGTATGCCACGACGGGCCACTATCATGTCAAGTCATGTCATGTTACTTGTCTAGAGTGTACCACGACGGGTCACTATCATGCATTATCATGTCGTGCCCATGTATCGTGTTAGGTTCATGTATCATGTCGTGTTCATGTCACAACTATCCCACATTACACTAAGGATCAAAAGAAACAACACGAATAGGGTAACAAGATTTGTCATGGCAAAACAATGGTACAAAAGATAAAAAGGGGTACCGGGGACAGCATGCACCAGCAAACAGCATGCGCCAGCAAACAGCATGCACCAGCAAACAGCCAGCAACAGCATTCTCCAGCAAACAGCATGCGCCAGCAAAACAGCATGCGCCAGGACAGCATGCGCCAGCAAAACAGCATGCGCCAGGACAGCATACGCCAGTAAAACAGCATGTGCCAGGACAGCATACGCCAGCAAAACAGTATGCGCCAGGACAGCATGCGCCAGCAAAACAGCATGTGCCAGCAAACAGCATGGCAACAGCTTTTTGCCAGCAAACAGCATACGCCAGGATAGCATGCGCCAGGACAGCATATGCCAGCAAACAGCATGCGCCTGCAAACAGCATGGCAACAGCTTTTTGCCAGCAAACAGCATGCGCCAGCAAACAGCCAGGAATAGCATGCACCAGCAAACAGCATGGCAATAGCTTTTTGCCAACAAACAGCATGTTTTGCTCATCTTCTCCAACCAGCCTCTAATGGCCATAAAAAATCTACGGACCAAAAGACCATAAATCACTCAAAATAAGTCGAAATCAGGACTTCCAATAGTCTAAATTGGATAGAATCAAATTTTCTACAACATGAAACCATCAAAACTTGAAAACAAGAAGGTTTGATAGATCAAAATCATAAAAATCCGAAAATGGCTAAAACCTAGATCTACAAGAAAATATACAAGAAAATGTAAAATGGCAAGAACTAAAGTGGATTAGAAAGTTGCATAGAAGAGTTTAGAACAATAAAAATGGTGGGTTCCTTCATGAAGCAAGTTGCACTTGCCTAGGCTAGGTTTCTCTTAGTTGGTGGTGGAGAGTAAATGAAGAAGGAAGAAAGTAATGAGAAGAGAGAAAGGGGAAGAGGTTATAAATAAGGAGGGCGGTGGTAGGTAGGAGGGTTCACCTTTGGTTCTTGATGAACCAAAGCAACCAAGCCAAGCCGAACCAACCCAAGAATAAACCAATCAATAAAATGCTAGAATAAATCAAGCAGGGAGACATGCAATGCGAGTCAAAATACGTATACGTATACCAAGATACGCAATACGAACCACAGGCATTACAATAAGTGTGTGCTAACTAAAAAAACTAGGCCAAGTTGCGACTTGACCTCGAAAGATATTTTAAAATTATTTATTAATTATATTATTGACTTGTAGGAGACTCGATTTTTGTCGATTTAGCACGGACTAGACCCGAACCAAAATCGAGCCCATGTAATCTTGTAGTGAGACTAAAGACGTCCATGTAGACGTACATATTGCATTTATTAATTTTGATTGTCCAAATAGGCATTTCATATATAAAGGATTTATATACATATATATATATATATATATATATATATATATATATATATATATATATATATATATATATATATATATATATATATAACATATTTTATTGTTACTTAATTGATATTCTATCTTTAGAAATGGGATAAATACTTTTATATTATTATATTGACGCATTTTTGGATAAATATATGTGTATACATTTATAATTTATTTTCACCTTTATATATATATATATATATATATATATATATATATATATATATATATATATATATATATATATATATATATATATATATATATATATAAGAGAGAACTAATTAAAACCCCACCTCAGCCCGAGCCATGGAAACCCAGGCCAGCCTAGCAGGGCCAATAGGCCACAGGCCCACCCGGAAATCCCATCCCCTTTCGAAATCTTGACCCCCATCGTTAATATATATATATTTTTTTCCATCGTTAATATATATATATATATATATATATATATATATATATATATATATATATATAAGAGAACTAATTAAAACCCCACCTCAGCCCGAGCCATGGAAGCCTAGGCCAGCCTAGCAGGGCCAATAAGCCAAAGGCCCACCCGGAAATCCCATCCCCTTTCGAAATCTCGACCCCCATCGTTATTTATGTGCGAGAGAGAAGGAGAGAACAAAAACCCTAACGCCTTGCTCAACCCAAGCCTCGTCGACACCCCAGCCCTTCACGCCACCCTGGCCGCCGCCACGCGCTGCCATGACCGTGCCACAGCCGCGCACCGCAGCAGCAGCAGCAGCAGTACGCACGAGCAAGGTACCACCTTCTTTATCATATTTTCTTGCATATATTCAACGGAATTTGATTCCGTAAAAATCCTTTTGAATGCCTATATAACCATCTCGGATCCCTGTGAATTAGTTCTTATTGAACTTATTTGTATTCGATGAGAATTCATCGCAAACATCGCAGAAAATTTGTTCCAAAATAGAGTACAAGGCAGTCTCTCGACCCAACATGGAAGACATAAATAGGGCTCGATAGTCAGTATTTTAGAAAATCAATTAAACACAGTGGAAGACAATATAAAGGGCTAAAAAAAACTTTTTATAGATTTAGTTTTGATATACTGTACACAGATTAATTCGATGATAAAGTTTAGCAAAAACCTGTTTTTAAAACAGTAGAAATATTGAAAAATCCTTTGATACGACGTGCGTCCCGCCAATCCGGGCGACGTGGTCACGAATCGAAAGCATCAAAAGGTGCGTATCGGCTTCGTGGATATGTGGACTTTGACAGAATTCAAATTAGTTGCGTGTGTGCGACGAATTTGATACATATCCGTCGAAATTCACCAGATCGGCCCATGTGTAAATTTTCCAATTACTTTGTCCACGTTCGTCAGATCGAGATGAAACTTGTGCCAACAGGACCGTATCAATTTTATGGTCCTGTATGCCAAGTTTGGTCCGATTCTGAGACAGTTGATCGGATCGCCGTTTTACGGGCCCTACGATCCGATTCAACGGGTAATTTTGTGTACGGCCTGCCGAAATCCAATTTTGGACATACGGTTGGGTTCGTATCATCAAAATAAATCCGTAGATATGTAGTTTGATGAATTTAAAGACCATTGACTCTGGCACGCTTTTCAGTGCAAAGCGGGTCCAATGACGGACATTATTTTTGTCCGGAATTACCGTTTTACCCCTGTGTCCAAAATTGGACTTAAGGACAGGCTATCGTAGCTAATTTGACTAAGCTGGAAACTTTGGTAACATCTATTACAGCTTCTGGAGGCAGTTGTGAGACTTGGACTTTCTGACTTGTTGATTAGCGATATATTGTTGGTTCTCCGTGCAACCCTCAAGCATGTATACCTTGCCAAACTTATACAATATTACGTGATTTCTTTTTTGTTGTATTTCTTTCCACATGGTTACATGCTTCTCATATTGTGATTGGTTTGTCATCGACTGCTTTACTTGTTTTCTAGATTTACGTGCACGTATAGGATATTCGACATTGCTTGATTAGTGGTCTTTCCATATTACCTTGTCTCCTGATTGAGTTATCAGTTCTATATCTTGTCCTTGACTTGACCATTCTTGACTGGGAGTATCTTGCATTGTACTATAATTGAAACATACTATAGATTGGGAGTATCTTACATTGTACTACGACCTATAGCAAATTTTTCTACCTTGATATTGATTGATTGACTTGACTTGCGATACTATAGATTGGGAGTATCTTACATTGTACTACGACTTATAGCAGATTCTTCTACCTTGATATTGATTGATTGACTTGACTTACGACACTATAAATTGGGAGTATCTTGCATTATACTTCGATTTATAGGAGTCTACTTGACCCTGTATCCTTTAGGAGAGGAGATCGATACTAGAATTGGCTAATCTCGACTGAGAGTATCCTGCTTTGTACGTCAACTGAAATACTACACTACACCAAAACAGTTAATTCGTAACACAATTTTTTATAAATTAGTAACGGTTATTACCGTGACAGTCTTGTAATGATAACAACCGTTACAATAAATAAAAAACCGTTACTAAAATTCACATCTTGATTTTTTTTTCTTTCTTATTCTCATTGACACTAAAAACCGTTACAATGGAAAATTTTCCATGCACTCAATTTTCCTATATCGCGACATCCAAAGTGTGACAAGTGAGAAAATTTCAATTCCCGCACTAATTTTTCACCATTCCCTCTCCTTCCCCCCTCTCGAGCTTCCCCTCTCCATGACCTAATTCTCTCCTCCTACTCATTAATTTCTTTTTCTCTACAAAAAGTCAGGGCACCGAGCCTAAAAGTTAGGGTTTTGAGTTTCTAAGTCTTTGATCCAGAGGTCACCAATGTCGACAACGAAGGGGAGCGACAACAAAGAGGAATGGCTCTGAATCGCTTAGATCGGAGGAAGTCTCTGATATGTGAAAATTGAAGGAGAGGTACAACTTGATCTTTTAATCTTTTGGTACTACTGCTTCTTTTATCTTTCTCAGTAGAATTGTCCCTATAACAATATTTTTTTATTACAACCTTTCTTTCTTCAACGAGATAGAGTCTGCAATAGGCTCGGTAGAAGCTGCTGTGGAGCAGGTTTTTTTCCTTACGTAGAAATGATAAAAAGCCTTTTGGCAAATGATGAGGACTTGGTCTTACGAGCTAGGGCTATTGAGTTAGTTGGAATAAGGATGAAGCCAATACTGCCTCATACTATCTGTGGGTTGGAGTTGCACATTACTCATTTTTATGTATTAAATAAACAACATCATCTAATTTGTCTTATATAGATGGGCTTTGCATTCGATTTTAGGGATTCTAGCAATATTGTTGAGATCTTAGATGATTGTTTCACACAGGTAAAGAAAAATTTCTAGCAGTTTTGATATTAATTCACTCACTTTTGGGATGACACTATAGTGCTTACACTTTGGTAAACAATATCTTCTGCTTTTTGTACCTTTGGCCTTTTCTTTGTGCAACCTTGATGATGGGTCTAGAGTCGATATTGACGATTGTGTTTGTACTGTAAATGGATTTGGGGGTGGACAAGGTTGTGGGGGGGGGGGGGTGGTTTGGGGTATCTTCATATGAAGATACATGTGTTGAGCCACAGGTTCAAAATATTAGCATAAGGTCAAGGGTCTTTGGAAGAAAAGGATGCAGAAGCCCAAACTATTGGGTTGTTTGCACATTTTTTACATAGGCATCATATGCACCATTTCAGCTTCCTCTTTGTTTCATCATATGTTGATTATCTACAACCTAATTATTAGGTTATTGGTTCTTTTGAACCTCAACATAACACCAATTAATTGAGAGTCCATAGATTAATGTAAGCATCATTTCTTTTTATT
Organism: Iris pallida; assembly: GCA_029216955.1. Lineage (NCBI taxonomy): Eukaryota > Viridiplantae > Streptophyta > Magnoliopsida > Asparagales > Iridaceae > Iris > Iris pallida. The sequence continues at coordinate 27,062,449 of JANAVB010044419.1, forward strand.
CTCTTAGAATCTTAATTTGAATCAATTTAAAAAAATTAATTTGTGTTATGTCATGACCCCTACTGAAAACCACTTCATAGTTCTTATTGTCTACAAGGGATGATGGGATCAAATTAATTTGTGTTATGTCATGCTTTTACAACCTTATTTTTCTTTTACACACTTACTGATTGGTCTTTTTCATTCAAATTTCTCTACATATTTGACTGGAAAAAAGACTCCCAACATCAATATCGGATCGGAACATGCCAAACAATATCGCTGTCAACTGTATCTTATCAGTTTCAGCTATACTGTAAACTTCGATTGAAACTTCATCTTACGTTCTGTTTCTTATAATTTCCTCACTATATAACTATTCTCAAACATAATATTATATTTTTGTACAGGAGAAATTATGGAGTTTCAACTAGCATTTTTCATAGAAGCTGCTCAAGATGCTCTTACAAGCTCTGCCTAAGTTGTTGTCGAGAGATTCGTGGGGGCCGCTTGCTCTCGGAAGTTTATAAGCATGTCGAAAAAGCACCTAATGGAGTTAACAGTAAATTCTCCAAGCTTACTTCATCAGTGCTTGTTGAACAAGGAGATAAGGTTAGGGATGACAACATTTCTTGTCCAACCAGTGAGCATGCAGGTTGTGGTGATGGTATTCTGAATATGAAATTCCTTTTGCCATCTGACTGAGTGGAGAGATCTGATACATAAATGCGCAATAGATTGCTTGCAGTTATGACTTCTAAAGGTTAGATGTTCTTCCATCTCGTAGATATAATGAGAGCCAAGAAATACTGGCCCAATCTAAGGCTTGACCAAGTTTGTTGTCTTATGTCTATGACAAATGCTTATTTTGATACAAGCTGGATTAGGACCTGGAACTTGTATAAGCACCTGAATAAAGGACTGGTTAAGGAGATAAAGCATGTTTTCCTGTGTATGTATTACAGCTCCTTTTCTTGCTTTTTCTTGGAAATAATCAGTTGCCACATTCGTATGATTTCTAAAAATTAAATGGATAGAATGAGGTATGTGGTGTCATTTTAAGGTAGTGATGGTTGATAACACTTTTTCATTGCCTTGCCTTCATATATCTTATGGGTTTGATGTGAAAGTATTTCATGTTATACTATTCTTTGATTAGTAAATTTCTACAATAGATGTGTCTTCCTTTAAATAGCTCAACCAGATTATGTTGATGATATCATTTAGTTGTCTTTGCGAAATAATATTTCTGTAGTTTATTTTAAGTTTATAGCCATACTACTATACGAACAAGTGCCTAGAAGATAGTTATACTTGTCTCTGTTATTTTTGAATTTTTTTTTTCTCTATATTTCCTTCTTTCTATTTTATTATGATTTATTTCTATTCTCACAGGTCACTAATGCAATTAACAATGCTGCTACTGATGGTATGTGCCACTATCTTAAAGTAGTTACTCTAATCCGCTAATGCAACTAACAACATTGTATAAAAGCATTTATTTTCCTTTAATATGAACGTTTTCAATTTATTGCTTCTTGCTAGTGTGATTAAGAAAATGACCCTCAAAACAGCTGAATGGAAGATACAAATCCATGTAAAATTGGCCCTCAAAATATTCCTAATCATATTATAATTTTCTATGATTAACTTTTGAAAGAGGTATATGCATCCTAGTTTGTGGATTTTTGCATCAAACAATCTGATTTTGAGAAAATATGACCCAATTATTTTACCAGTTAGTAATCCTATATTGTTTCCTAAGTAGTTTTCACTTTGATGGGCATATATGGTTGATGGCATTAATGATATCATTTATCATGATTTTAGGTGTTTTTATTATGCTATATTATTGCATAAATGTGTACAATGTAGTAGTTTGATTACATATTATGCACTTGTGTAACCATGTTAACATGACCTACATACTTCATTGAAATGAAGAGAAAGCTGAGTACAAGGGACCGATCTTAGACATTGACCCTATAGAGAATTATCCCGTTATCATTGAGAAGGCATATGAATGCCTTATGTTAGAGGTTCTATTTCAGCTGCAAACTCATGCAATAGTCCATTTTACTCTTGAGATCTCTTGAGAAGTTTGCTCCCACGTGGATGAATGTTTCTTTTCATTCATGCATATCACTAAAAGAATACAATAGTATCACATCTTTTGTACAATGATTATGCCAAAGTTAATCTAAAAAATCCCTGAGTATTACAAATATTTTTCAGTAGTTACAAATTCCAAACTTTTCTTTCATCCATTTCATTTCTTAGTACATTTTGAAGTAGGATTGTTTCCTTTTGTTGCTAATGCAATAGAAATTGCCACTTATCAATAGAGCATATGTTTTATATTTAGCCATTTATTGCCCTTTATCGAATATAAATATTATAGATGTCTTTATATCTTCATTACAGGTATGCATATTGTGCTCAATAGTAAATGTTCCTCACTCCATGTCGTTGTTGTGTCTAATACATGTCCGACATCTATGCAATAGGGAAAAAATATTGTTGTTCGGAGTGTCTATGCTTTTTGCAGAAGCACTGAAGGAGAAACTATTGATGCATCAGTAACTGACATGACGGTCAGTAGGAACTTCCTATAATATCTTATGGCAAAATATTCTCTTTTCCCAAAGACGTTATATATTTTCTCTTCTTTGTTCTGTTTTTCACTTCATATGCATTCCACTCAAATTCAAAGCCTAAACTATTATGGTTCTGTTATGATTACTTACCAAGTCAATGTTTTGTCAAAAATATTTATTCCAAAATTTTATTGTAATGTCTTGTGTCAGAATATGTTTTTTTTTTCAAAATATACTATCTATTTTCCCTTCTCTGTTATTTTTAATTTCATACGGGTTCCGCTCAAGTTCAAATAGCTGATGCCTAACTTATTGCAGTGCTATTATGATACTTACCAAAGGTTTGATGCTACCGTTCGTGCCCTTTGGTATTGGCAACCAAAAACAAAGAGGGTGACCCAAGTGGAGCAAAACCGAAGAACCAAGTGCAAGGCATAGCTGAAAGCAGAAGCAAAAGCAAAAAAATCTGGTTGCATTACCTCATGGGATATATGTTAGCTTCAGCTGGAAAGGTGCAAAAAGCTGGAAAGGTGCAAACTCTTTAGTGAGTTTAAATGCTTCCTACAAATGATCTTATTAAACATCTCCTTGCACAAAATTGTTTCTTTTGCAAATAGCTGATAAATGATAAGAAATGTTGGAACATCTGAAAGTTGTTGCCATGGTAGTTTAGATATTATAGATGATATAAAACTCTGTAGGTTCTTAAATTAGTTGATTTGTCATAATTTTGCACTCATGTGATATATGTTAGCATCAGCTGATAGCACAGAAGACTAGCATTTAGTTATTTTTTTATTACATTAAGATTGGAAAGGTGCTGAAAGGGATGGGAGAGTTCCATCACAATCACTATGGACTCGATCCAGATTTGGTGAAGATACCATCATCGGGAATATTAACCTCCTCATTTCATGCATCATTGGAATCTGCATAGTTACTTCTGTCTATAGTTAAACTGTGCTCGAATTTTTTCTTACCACATACTGCACCAAAAAAATGAAATTTGTAACACATTTTTTTGTCATTAGTAACAGTTATTCTCTTTTTTAGCTGTTAGATTGCTCTTACATTCTCCCCTTTCTTAGGTTGTGAGCATGCTGACTCTTTTGTACCGAGCTTCTGTTTCCTCACTCCTCACATATGTTATTACTTATTATATTGACATATATGTTAATAGTATCTTTTTGGAGCATTTCTATTTAGTTCTTATGAACCCGGTTATTGTTGTTAATACGAGAACCCGTATATCTTCTTTTTGATGCCAATGCATTTAGCTGCAAATACATTTAACCAATTCATCATAAGCCCTGTTATTTCTTTCAATGTTTTTTTCTCTCTATGATCAGTTTTGGAAAAAAAGGGTGTTCAGTAGGGCTAAACTAAGGAAGTGTTTCATATGGTCTAGCATTGCAACAGATATAATCTTGGTGGCATCTTTGTAGCAACTTTTCAGGTAATATTTCTAGATCCTTGGATAGCAATTTTTGGATGGCAAGTAATTCTACTTCAGGAAATTCTTAATGTCACAAATGCTTATCGTAAATTGTTTGGGCCATGATGTGTTAGTCAAGAAATGAATCTCAAGTGGAGGTTTATAATTTTGAGGAACTTCTACAACAACACATGTAATAGGATGTTGAAACCTTGATTGATAATGACTACAGTTGGCAAGTTTTATGATCAAAGAGCCATTTTCCTTTAGTATTGACAATAAACATGATATTATCTGATCTGTGTTGATTGTACTTATACTTTATCTTTATTTTTGTAATTTAATTGTACGAAACCTATTTAAATTCTAGTCCTTATAAGTAATCAATGCCAGATTAAAAAATAAATAGTTTAACATGTTAATGTTGCATTTGTATGATGTGGATTGAGAATATTAGCTGTCCTTAAAGGGGCATAGATTTAAAATTAAATAGTTTATGGATATACGAAACACCAGTGAAGATGTCCTGGTGTCTATTTTTCATAAGCATATGATTGGTGCTCGACTATATAGTCTATATTGTCAGAAATTGTTTGCACAATTTAAAAAAGGAAAGGTAAAAAAATTTGTTTAAAAGTTTAAGGTTTTGCTTTTTTAGTATATGTTCTTTGGGTACCCGTTAAAAATGTGCCTGGAGGTAGGTGAGTGTAATCCTTTGGCAGAAGTCACTACAAAGGTGGTGTAACGAGAAAGGGAGCGCAGTATGTGAAATATGCCTTCAAGTTTGGAATCGAGAAACCTTTTTGGATTTTGTTTGGGTTTTATGTGAATTCTGCTGAGAATTTACAACAATATCATAAATATTATGGTTGGTTTGAAGTTGGAGATACTATAAGGATAGTTTCTTTTTACTAAAATTTGTATAAAACTGTCTTTTTTAGCTTTTTAATTCAAATGAATATAAGCTTTTATTATATAATCAATGAAAATCTTTTCCCTTTCTTTCTATTTCTATGATAATTAGCTTTTAGGTGTGTTTTTTTTTTCTTTGGTTGTATTGATGTGTGGACTCTGTTTACTTTGTTGTCAATTTTGTTGCTGGTTTGTTGTTTGTTCTTTCTCTTTCTTTTATTTTATGATGAATACACAAAGTTTGAAATTGGAACCATGCCAGTATGAAATAAAATTTACTTCAATTTTATGTAGATAAACTCAAAATGCATCTACCAATGTCGAAAGAGAATTTACTTTTATTGGATAAATATTCAGGATAATTTTTAGACCATTTGCCAATTTTTGTTTTACTTGCACTAGGAATTTGAACCTGGATACGCAGTTCCTATAAAATTGGCTTTGATTGATATTGCATTGACCATCTGTTATTTTTCAACCCCATCTCTCTCTTTTTTTTATCACTATTAAGTTTCATAAATATCCACCCTTTTATCGATTGAAGAAATCAATCATGAATTAGTAGTCAGTATGCACTTTATTAATATATATGATGAATGTCAGTAAAATTCTCACCAATAATTGTTGACTATCCCCTTTTCGTAATCTGGAATTTGGGTAAAGAAAGTTGTTGGTCCAATATTTTTTTTTATTTGATGAATTTAACCAACATATTAGAAATTTGAAAATAAAACATATACTATAATAACTTCACTAACTTCATGTTATTTTACTCTTAAAACCAGCTCATATTGGAACAATAGCATATAATTCTAATAAAAAGTAAAAAACTTGCTTTTTGCTTACAAAGGAAGTACGGAGGTCCCAGGCTAAACTATGAGTCTCAAAACCAAGGCAGGGTCGACTACAAATCGGATTAAGATTACCTTGAGACCACACCCTTATCCGATAGCGGTGTCACCATCGGCATATCTGTAGCTGTCATAGTAAGAAAAGTCTACACTATGTCAAAATTTTGATAATTCAGCATATGTAATGTAGTTGTAACTTTGCATCCTATCAACTTGCTAAACTCACAAAGTCATTTGCAGGTCACGTTGATTTTGCTGGCTAGACACTTCTTCTTTTGATGCTGGCCACTACCCGTACACGCTTGCCACAGTAAGTTCATGATCACTAGAAAGTAGATTTAGGCTACAAAACTATATATGCCATTAAGTTTGTTCTTGTTTTCTGTCAGTTTGATCTTTCAGATTTGAAACTTTTAGATACTTTTGCTAAAGGCGAGTGGTATCCTACTACCTCTCTATTTCGTAATGCGACTGATTGCAGCATATAAGAACGGGCGCCAGCAGCATCAGTGATATGTGAGTTCTTTCTTTGATGAAACCATGATGTAAAATTTTCTCAGTTACGAAGAATCAAAACTGAAACGTTGTTGTTTGTAAATCAGCGAAGAGATGTCTCGGCCATCCATAGAGCTCAAAGAGAAGAATATGACCAGGTGGCACAAGTTATAGTTCAAATTCCCTAATGAATGGTGGCAGCTATCAAAACTGAGGCCATCAATATTATGAATCTGGAAACTATATTATAATGTTGTTGATTTACACATGACAGCTTGAGCACTATTATATAATGTTCTTTGCTGATTAACTCTCCATTCTCCACTTTCTTATACAATAGGAACTACTTCTCTCATTATTTATTTTTAGACAGTTAATTAACTTTTGTTAAATTTAAATATTGTTGTTGAAGTATTGATTAACTATTTGTCATTAGGAATCTGGTTGAATACATGTAAATCGCAAAAAAAAAAATTTAATTTTTTATATTTTTTGTAACGGTTATAATCGTTACAAAAGTGAAAACTAAGTAACGAAAAAAAAATATCTGTAATGGTTATAAGTGTTATGAAGGTCAATTTAGTCATTGTTATTACCGTGATTAAATTTGTTTTCGTAACGGTTATAACCGTTACGAAAAGTGTTACAAATATTAGTCACGGCTAATTTGTCACGGTTATTACTATGACAAAAATTATTTGTCATAATAACAACCGTTGGTAATAGTCTGTTTTGGTGTAGTGAGCTATAGAGAGTATCTTGTATTGTACTACAAGCTATAGGAGTTCTCATTGATAGTTAGCCGAGTCTAGTATTACACTTCCACATGACTCGTCGTCCTTAGATGTTCTTCTTGCAGTGTTCTTATCCTCCATACATGTTATTTACTGTCATATTAGTAGGCATGTTTTATGTATCTTGCTAGTCCTCTGAGAACCTGATGATCTCTTCAGGTAGCTGATTGCACGGGGTTAGTTAGCTGAACATGTGGTAGTTGACTTCATATGCATGATTCAGGTATTTTGTCAGTGTTATCGATTTACTATCTTTCTCGTACTTTTATGATATATCCTGCTTATCAGCTTAGCTTTATAGACTCATATTATTTTGGAAGTCTAATCGGACATATATGCTAGTGGGCTGCAGACCACGACCCATACTTGTTCATTCTTGTCTTATATATTCTTGTGGATTGAGATACACGATAGATTACCATATCAGCTATGATACCACGATCTTGACAGCTTATGCGTAGTACTCGAGTCGGGCTGGAGTCCGCTTGATACGTAGCTAGCTTGCTCACACTCTCGTGTCTCGAAAAGCGGGTGCAGGTCGTGACAATCCGACGATCATCGGACGGTTTGATGCGCTCGAGCGTAGTATTCAGGAGCTCCGAACTCTGCAGTAGACTACAGCTGGCAGCTTGCAGACGATGGCCGAGTCTACGGAGCACGGACAGATCAACCTGGAGGCATCACATAGGACCATGTCCAACTCACTTTCGCAGATACATGCGTCTATAGAGGGCAGTTCTCAGAGGATGGTGCGTACCCTTTTTGTACATGCTGAACGACTACGAGAGCCAGAGAAGATACGTCTCCTGGTATGTTAGCATCGACGGCGTTAACTCCAGATGTTGTACTGCCTCCTCCTCCTCTGTCATCATCGACGGTGCCGACTCTAAGCATTGGACTGCCTCCTCCTTCCCCTGTGGTGCAGTTTACACAGCAGCAGTATGAGTACATGTTATCTCAGATGCGCAACAGCGCTCCTCCGGATCCGTAGTAGTGATCCAGTAGTCAGTAGTTTTTTTTATCATCTTTGTATGTATTGGCCCTATGGGCATGGGTATACTTAGTTCATTTTTTTATTTGACTTTGTCTCATGTTTATTTGACTCTGTTTCATTTCATTTATATTTGACTCTGCATGATATTAACTTTGTTGGACAAGTACTTAGTTCTGTGTATGCTTTCGATATGTGTCTGTGTTTATAGTGTATGTGTGATATCATTTATTCCTGTGTGATGTGTTTACAGTTTTTGTGTGTGATATGTGTATGTGTGAAATGCAGTTTGGGAACTATTGACATTTTTATGTAAGATTTTAGAAACTGTATTTTATTTTTTTTTATTTTTTGTGCAAATTTAGCGACGTTCTGTGACGTTTAGCGACGATCGGCGACAAAAAAATACGTCGCCAACGTGTATCGAGATGTCGCTATTTTGGTATCGTTGACGTCGCTAATATGAAAATGACGTCGCTATTTTGAACCTGACGTCGCTATTTTGAACCACTGCAATGTCATCACAGGCGACGTTATTGCGTAGCTATATACATCACTAATTTTTTTATATTGCGACGTGTTAGCGACGTTTCATAAATACGTCGCTAATTTTTTATCTGCGACGAGCAAAGATGAATTTTTAATCTGCGACCATATTTTTCGCGACCTGTTAATTACGTCACTAAATTATTTTAGCGACGTATTTAGTGTGATTAGCGACGTTTCGGGACATCGCTAACGTGTCACATTTTGGTAGTGGTCATTGACATTTTTAGTATATGACAATTAAATCCATTTATAAGAATTAATAGCCATTTGAAGTTTTCAGTTTATAAAAAAAAATGTTATCAAAATTTTAAATTTAATTAAATTTATAAAATATATTATTTTCTTTCTTCCATTTATTTTTGGGCTAATTAGTGTTTAGACCCTAGGTTTTATACCAACTTAGAGTTTAAGTCCTAACATGTCCAATTGGAAAGTTTGGACCCTGAATTCTTTTTGTTTTTCCATTATACCCTTACTCCCAATGCAAGAGAATATTTTTCTTAAAATAAAATGGAGGGTATAATAGGAAAGATTGAAAAAAAAATCCATTTTTTTTCTTCCAACCGGATCATGGGCCCGGGCTGGATTTTCATTTTTTTTTCTTCCAACCCGGGCCAGACCGGCCCGCTTCCTCAATGGGCTAAGCCTGGACCGGCCCAAATCCGGTAAAAACCCATTCAGCACGGGTCGCGGGCCGGCCCAGCCCGGCCCATCTCACACCTTGATGTTGCACGGATGTCTGGTACCATGATAATGAAAACAGAGCACTAGAATTTGTGTGCCCTCTGTAAGCGTCTCTCTATTCTGGTTTAATTTTTCTTTGCAAAGGGAATATACACTGGTGGGGATCGTGGTTTGGTTTAAGCAAAACCTTAGCTCATCTCCCATGGGGTTTCTATTTCCCGTAAAAAAATTCTAGCAAAAATTTATTTTTATTTGTTAATCATCTTCCTTCCAAGATGGAAAGAAAGATATAAAAAGATACATAAAAGTAAATATTTACTGAAATATATAATAATTTGTAAATATCATTTGGCTTAACAGCCCATCAAAGAAATCAATTTATTCCTACATGTGTGCCACGTCCAAAGAAATCAATAGCAAGCCAGTAATAATCCAAATGGAACATCCGAAAGCAATGCAGCAACAACAGATCTAAATAAAGGCGATAGGACAACTCAAATGACCACTAGGAAACGATATGCAGCAACAACATATCTAAATAAAGGCGATAGGACAATTCAAATGACCACTAGGAAACGATAAACGCAAACATGAATAATGCTGCTGGAAGAGGGATTATTGCTGCTGGATGCAAATAATCGAGACTCCAGGATTGTTGGGCAGTCGATGACCCTTCGCAGGTGGACGTCGGAGCAGTCGATGACTCTTCGTAGGTGGACGCTAGTCGTCTGAGTCGAACCGACAACTCGTCACATCTGCCGATTGAGAGAGAGTCATATGTCAGCGAAAGTGAACTTTACAACTGAACTTGAAGCAGAAGGGAACGTTTGGTTCAAGTTTTTGAGGCTGTTTTTAGGCTTGAGAATGGGTTTTGAATTCCTTACCCATGTTTGGTATGTTTATGATTGAGAATTAGGAGGAAATAGGAGGGGGCTTATGTGGAAAAGCTATTCCCATTGACTTGGGAAAGCTATTCCCAAGTTCCCCTGGGAATAGATTTACTTTCATAGGAATGATGTTTGGATAATTGGTTTGGACGGTTATACCCTCTTTTTATTTTCAAATTTTCAACTTCTATCCCAAGCATGTGAATCATCATGAAATTAATGAAAGGTTATTAAAGAAAAACTGAATAAATTAAGATTTCTATCCCTTTGTAAGCTAAACATGGAGATAAAATTTTTTAAATTTTTGGACTACCTATTCCCAACCTAACCAAACATGAGGTGCAATTCCTCGTAGTATCTCGAAGAGTAGGGAAACAAGGGCAAGGGGTCTTCGGGTTCGCCGCTAGTCATGTCTTCAAAAGTGCCAGTGCCGAAGTGGTAGGAGGGAACTGGTCCTCGCGAGCCAAGATAGATTGCATCCACGTCCGGATCGAAGTCCACAAACTTCAACGTCGAGAGACACACCGAGAGCAGCTCCGGATCCATTCCAATCTCCGCCAGCCTCTCGTGGCCGACGCCGAGTAAGTCGACGGCGTGCTTCGGAACCCACCGGTCGCGGCCGCCGCCACCTTCCAGAGCCCACACCAGGTTCCCGTCCTTCGTCGCGACCACCACACGCAGGACGCCGTCCAACGACCCGAGACCGAGACGGACGTGCCAGGCCGGCCGCGCGATCCTGCGGCAGGCAGCCTCCTCTAAACCCGCGGTGCGCAGATGATACATGCCGTAGGAGAGGGCCATGACGTAGAAGATCCCGTCTGCGTAAAAAGCGGCCTTCCTGACTTCTTGTGGGTAGGAAAGTGTCATGAACCCTGCTGCGGTGGTGTGATTTCGAAGGAAGTACTCTTGCATGTATCCGACCACCGCCGGAGGCAGCCTGCTGCGGTGGCGGCGGCCCAGCTCGGAGATGAGGCTGTTCCAGGTTTTGGAGACGCACCGGAAGCGCATGACCGATCTGACCGGGAGTCGGACGAAAACCTCCATGGCAAGATCATCTGAGAGTATGTCGACCATGATGATCGATCGATGTCCTCCCCGCTTATAACCGAACAAATTAGAATTATTTTGAACGTGTAAATTGTATTTATCCATGGAGTAACCGATGGTGTATATATACACCGAACGTGTAAAACAAAAAACGATAGGATTAACAAAGATATCTATAATCTTAACTGAAACACGGTCAAGCGAGCAACCAAAAGTTTTGAGTACCAGTTTATATTCTCAAAGTTCATATAGGCCAGACTAGATTTGCTAATAGGAATCTAATTAATTACATATTTATCTAACTAACAGAATAAAATAAAATAAGATAAGAGTTTTTATCCTAATAGGATTATAAAGTACTAGACTAAGAAGGTTCTATATGATGGTCACGTCATTGATTTTGGTGATCCGAAGTGTTATTTTAGGGTGTATGTGCCATGTCCGATATGTGTTCGACACGACGCCAAACAGATACGACACCAAAATTCTGTCGTGTCGGTGCTTCCTAAATTGAAATTGACGAGAGCTGCAAAGAATATTTATCCATCTTCTTCTTGTGCAGGAGCAGTACTGAAAGTATGAGAGAGTTCTAGATAATATCCGTTCTTTCGTCCCATGTTGCAAAGAAGATTGTCGATGATGCTATCATAGACCAATACTGCTCATTCTCCATAGTTTTTTTTTTTTTTTTTGGTGTTTTTTAATGGTTAACTTTCTTCGCTACTCTTTTCTGATTCAATTGAATTGATGGGATCCTGGTGTGTTGGAAAACATTCAATATTCATGCAGCCTTAGGCCATTATATTATACGCTTAGCGTAAAGAGGGTTCTAAAATATATTTAACCGCCAAATAGCTTAGATTCTTGCAGTGCGTGTGTTTTGACCAATGTTGTAAAAATCGGACCGGACCGGCGGTTGGACATGGTCCAACCGGTTTAAGCCAAAAAATCGGTTCATTTCGACTAAAACCAGGTCTATTAAGAACCGTCTGTTTTTTTGTCAAAACCTGGTTCAATCGGTGAACCGGCCGAACCGGTTCACAATTGAACCGGCCAATTTTAATTTTTTTTTAAAATTTGAAATAAATTATCATGTGAAATTTGGACCATTTGATTCTTGATTTGGTTTTAATCGACCTTATAATTGTAAAATTAAACCAAACCAACATACTTATGACCAAACCAAACTAAACCAAGAAGTAAACATGGATATTTTACCTATTTGAACCAAACCAAACCAAGTCTATTGAACTCGAATTGAACTCCGGTTGAACTCCGGTCCGACCTATACCAAAAAAATTTGGTTCGATTATCGGTCCGATTTTTAAAACATTGATTTTGACTCGCTCGTCCATGTGATGTTTTTGCACACGCCTATTAGCTCCACAAACCAGAAGCCTGCTACTGGAACCTCTGACGGTTACTAATAGAGTAACAGTCGATGTTGGAAATACGCATAGCTTCTGATATTGACTGTTCTTTTACTTCTACCTTTCCTATTCATGAAACCTTAGGCTATTAAATTATATGCTTAGTGTAAAGGACTAAAAACCTAAAAGGCGAGGAATATAGAGACAGATTTGAGAAGAGATATAGTTCTCCCAGATTTTTTACTGGAGACTTGAGACTAGCTTTAAACAAATTTAGAATTTTTTTTGTATATCATAGAGCTTTGGTATTGTGCTGGAAAATTTGACAAATCTCTTATCTAACATTTTGAACCTTTCACAACAAATACAAAATGAACTTGATTTTCTTTTTTATGTAGTATCATGATTGATAATGTGGTCATCTTCCTCCAACCTTGTACCTTTTCCGTAACCTGTTTATATGCTTCAGTTTTTTTGCAAGTGGCGTCTTTTAAACAGCAGGAGCTGGGTGTTTTTTTGCGTGTGTGGGGGGGGGGGGGGGGGGGGGGGGGGGGGTGGGTTGGGTGGGTGGGTGGGTGGAGGGGATTGGTAAGTAACTTCTGTCAGGTTGCCATAACATCATAAATTGTAAACCTTCTCATGGGACTAAAAAAGTGTTGCATGGTTTAAAGAGGTGGTAGACAAACCTCTCGTGAGTTATTAATTTTGACTGCCAAAAATGTGAAAGGTAGGCAACCATGAAAATGAATTGTATAATACAGTCATCAGTGTATTATTTTTAATAGGTAAAATAACTTACTTTCTATAAAAAAATTAAGTGAATTATAATTGTGTGTGTACATTTTATAATATTCATAGATTATTAAACTTACAAGCTGAAGCATAGGCAGGCATATCACAGTGCCATTCTAATAATAATAATATAATTAAGTTAAAAGTTACAATCTACAAATTCAATCTTGCATGTGCTTATATGTGAAAGGTTTTACATGGACATAATGAATGTTGAGATTAAATCTTGTTTGACCTAATATGTGAAAGTTTCTATATTAGGGGTTATATGTTAATGGTTTTGTCATGTACACTCATATGAGAATGTAGTTTGAGAGGAATAAATTCTTCGTTGCGAAGCAAGGGCATTCCACTTTAGGGTCTGTTTGGTAAATGAGAAGTTAGTGGGAACTCAATGTGGATTTGGATTTGGATTTATAAATCCGGAATTGAATTCCAGCTGAAATTATGTATTTGAAAATTCAGCTATCTTGTTTGGTAAGTAGGATTTTGGTATTGAATCCTGTAAAAATCCAAATCCATTGTTTAGATGGCCAACCTGAAAATGGCTAGGATTTACACTTCAACCAAATCCATTGTTTGGTTTGCAAAGTTTGATATTGGTTAGACTTACCACATATGAAAGTGGTCATCTTACCACTTGCACACATAGATACTCTGTTACCATAGCCCAGATTTACAAAGGAAATATTTTTCCACGAAAATCTAACATGAAAGATAAAAATTTATGACAAGAATATCCAACAGAGATTGAAGTTCGAGACTCCCAAAAATTTTGGCCCTAATTAATTACAGAAGAGGTAGCAGTACACAAAAGTAGATGCAGCCAAAGATTCAAGGCCAAAAGGAAAATTTTAGATAAAATATAAGATATCCATCTCATTCTCAAGTAGCATGCAGCATTAAAAAAAAAGTCAACAGTAAACCTGCAAACTGTTGTAAAAAACAGTCATGAGACATACAATATTATCATATAGCCAATGTATTAAAATTTAATAAAATACTCACTCAGATTAAAAAGACGACAACAACAACAACAACAACAACAACAACAACAACAACAACAACAACAACAATAATAATAATAATAATAACAATAATGGCTCAGATTTAGGAAAAATATTTCAAGTCTTTGGCAAATTAGTAACTTTTGTTACCTCTTCGACTATCATAGTGTAATGAGGAATGCAAAACAACCATACCAGATTGCTGCCTCTTCAACCCATCACAGAAGATGTGGAACGCTGCAAAAGTCATTAAACATAGGGTCATCCAAACCCCTCATATTTTTTCCATCATCACAACCTACTATCATTAAGGACTAAAATAAAAATAAAATGAAGGACATAATACAAAACAATAGTCATTATCAAACTTACTAGAAATTGTAACTCCTCTTCCCGAATTTCTCTAATCATTTTTATTTTTATTATGCTTGAAGATAATTTTATGATTAATTCTTATCAAAAGCTAGTTTTAAATTAAATACTTTGAGAGTGCTATTTTGTTTTAATAAATATTTTATTAAATTATATAGTTAATCGATTATTGATTTTGGATTCAAATTTATATGCTTAAATTAATTGATATCAATGAATACTATTCTTAAATTATTGGTAGGATCAATTATTGGATTAAGATTACAATGTAATATGATTTAAACTAATTGATATTATCGAATATACATTTTAAATATTATTTATATGATAGTGACTAGATTAGTTTTGTTTTAAATATTTATTTTGATCTAAATTAGGAAAATGGTTTATCTAACCCTAATCCTAATCGAGTCACCCGACCACCATGGCAGCATAAATACATAGTCCAATTATTTTTGATGCTTAATATACATACTCCAGGCCCATAAATTCTTGGCCCTGCTTCTCGTGAGCCTATCCTACAGAGGCCTAACCATCTTTTATATAAGGAAGGAAGGAAGCATTGGCAGCTCAGCCGCAATATGGGGCTAACCCTAAATCACTCCTTATTATTCTCATCCTTTTCTTTATATGGCCTCTTCCCCACCATTACAATCTCCGGCGAACCCACCCCTAACCCGAGAACCAACTGACCGAGTCATCCTCGAGGCCCTCGTCGCCGGCAGCGTCCCCGCATGCCCTGCAACGCCACCGGGTGTTGAGCGAATTCGCACCCGACCCCGCTGTCCCCTGGACCGCCTGTAGCTGGCCCTTCTGGCCATCCCAGACTACATCGATGCATCAACGCTCGTACCGCGCTCGAGGGAAACCCCATGCTCGGTGCCTGTGACCCTCGGGATAATACAACAACCCTTGCATGCAGTCGATCGCGCCAGCCCTCCGTAGCCTTCTTGTCGGTCTAGACGTATGCCGCAACCACAATACAAGCGACGTCATACATGCATGTCAAAGACCGCCAACCAGGCAAGCTGTAAGCCTAGTCATGTACTGCTCTCCCCACCGGAACCAAGGCCTCAAACCGGAAGTAAGGCATCGACTCCTTCCATGCTTCGTGCCCATGCCCGCATCCAAATTTAAGCATATAAGGTAAATTTCATATATAACACTTTTCCACCACTGTGCATAAGGGATAAATATTAATGGCCGATAAGGAGAAACCGTAGCTAGAAATGAATATAGAAAGAAGCAGTAGCTAGTATAGGAACTTTTGTGTATAAAAGATTCCTTTGCTTCCATCCTTTCCTATATGCGTGCATGTGTAGCCAAATAGTTACCACAAGGTCCACATTCTGTTAGTTCCTATGCAACCCATGTGTTCACCAATGGTGAACAAGTCCATGCAAGCAAAATGAGAACATGTCATTTTGTATATAAGTCCCTTGATTGATTATTAATTACTGGAAGTAGAAATGCATTAGTTTAGCATTAGTAATAACATTTGTTTAATATTAGTAGTAGGCCTAAAATCCAGTTGAATGTTTTTATTTTGGTTATACATATATGTATATATGAAATTACATACATGTATTTATAAATGAGTCTTATAATAACTTATTATAGGTATACATATATATATGCTTAATTTCTTTATATATGTTTTTATGCATATAATTATATATATTCATGCTTACTTTTCATATAAGAAATTTTATTTCCACTTTTTATAGTAAATTGTATTCATAAATTTATGTCTATATTTAGATAAGTTTTAAGTACCTATATTTATATTAGTTGATATATGATTATTGGAATGCCCATAATAATCTTCTTGAAAAATATGTATAAGTACTATATTAAATAAATATCTTGGGTTTTAAAATATTAGTAAAGTTGTTCTGTATAGTTACTTTAATAAAATCATTTTAGGTTGAGCCCACATTTGGGGCTTTAATATTTATATAGTTGTTTTTAGTTAATTAGTTTTGGACTTTTGAATTTAGTTGAATATATGCATTTAACCTTGGACTGATTGATTAGTTAAGTACAATTTTTTTTGTATGTTTTGGACAAATTAATATGTATTAAGCTATAGGAGTAATAGTTTGGTTTTATTTTATTTATTTTTATTAAATGTTTTATTGGTTTTAATTTGGGCTTAAGACCTATAACTAATTTTAGTTAATATAGATTTTCTTACAAATTATATATGAGTATCATAATAAAAAGACTTTTCTTAAATGAGTTTGTAGATTTCCAGATGTATCTTCTAGATAATAAAATTGTTATATAGTTGAATCTAAGTAATCTTTAGGAATTCTATAAGTCCTAATAAATTCTAAGTAAATTATGACTACTCTACAAATACTATTTTGACCAATATTATAATTCTAGCTATAGTTTCTTAATAGAGATAAATACCATCTAGATGAAATATCCTTATCATGGGAATAATTCTTAATAAATTTTTCTTCTTATTATAATAGTCAAGTCGTGACTAATTGTATCCATATTTTCTTGTGACTTTGGACTCCTACATATTCGTGCCTAGCCAATTGGACTATTTTGGACCCAGTGGAATTATCGGTTCCACCAGCAAAGGACCTCAGGCAAGTACACTTTCTGATTGCTTTTCGATTCATAGTAGTCTATACATTTCATGTTTATACATATGTCTTGCTGCTTATTGACACGCTCGTCACGTGGAGTAGTCGGGAGGGGAAACATCTTAGTAGACATGTGGACTACCCAGAAATATCCCATGAGTCTATTCTTGAATAATAGCAGCTGCACACGACACGTGCAGGGTGCCGAATTTACCCCCTAGCGGTTCACATGTCGAAACTGATATTTCAAAACACATAGATAGTTGTCTTTTATTTATTTTCCTTATTTTCTTCACTGCTTGTCATGTCATCGGTACTTTCTAGTTTTCATCTCTCATATGTTATTTTCATGTCTTGTTAATTCTATTATGTTTTCGCATTGCCGTCGGTTTGTGTACTTGTTCCATTCCTGACTGGAAACCAACATTTTTCAGGTTAGTTGTAGCTTCACTTAGCTTTGGGAGATACGGGTGTACTTGCAGACAGAAACCTAGAAATAGATATAGATAGTAGTTGTATTATTTTCATTAATTGTGAGAACTTTATTTTTTCTTTAAATATAAATGTTGTAAATATTGTAATCAAATTTAGAAATGTGAATGAGCAATGAAGTTATTTTGTGATTTGAGTATCTTGGTCGTGACAGCGTTCTACCGCCGACTCTGCGGCGTAGGCTGGCTTGGACACGTCTCATATTCGAAAAAGCGGATGCGGGTCGCGACAGAAATAAAGAATAAGAACAACATCTATAATAATAGTGGCTCAGATTTAGGAAAAATATTTCAAGACATTGGCAAATTAGCAACTTTTGTTTCCTCTTCGACTATCATAGTGTAATGAGGAATGCGAAAAAACCATACCAGATTGTTGCCTCTTCAACCCATCACGGAAGATGTGGAACGCTGCAAAAGTCACTAAACATAGGGTCATCCAAACCCTTCATATTTTTTCCATCATCACAACCTACTATAATTAAGGACTAAAATAAAAATAAAATGAAGGACAAAATAAAAAACAATAGTCATTACCAAAACTTACTAGAAATAAAGAATAAGAACAACATCTATAATAATAGTGGCTCAGATTTATGAAAAATATTTCAAGTCATTGGCAAATTAGCAACTTTTGTTATCTCCATGACTATTATAGTGTAATGAGGAATGCAAAACAACCATACCAGATTGTTGCCTCTTCAACCCATCACAGAAGATGTGGAATGCTGCAAAAGTCACTAAACATAGGGTCATCCAAACCCCTCATATTTTCTCCATCATCACAACCTACTATAATTAAGGACTAAAATAAAAATAAAATGAAGGACATAATACAAAAAATAGTCATTATCACAACCCCTCATATTTTACCAGGTCAGTGTTACCCAATTTATTATGGTAAATTTTAATATTTAGCCTTTGATTTCTTAATTAGATGTAGAAATCTTTGCTTACAAAGGACAACCTAGAATAAGGCCACTTTCGTTACTGTACCCTACTTCAGAAAAGCAGATCATGGGGATCCTTAAACAGAGTATGATAACCTACAATAGACAAAGAAAGAAAATAACAGTAACATGCAGACAAATATTTCTTACTTAAATCATCTATGGTAGAAACTAAACCATTTTTACTCACATAATTAATTAATATAAATGTACTCCTATATAGATAAGAAATTGCATGTTAGACTACATAGATAAATTTTGATATGGGAATCACAAAATATGTAAAGATTTCGAACAAATACTCAAAGATCTAAAAAAATGTAAAGATCTACACTGAAAACCGAAACAATATTCATATATCTACAAAAAATAGATAAAAAAATCAGATCGGGAAAGAAATATGTCAAGGTCTGTAGTGCCCCGTCCCGCTCAGTCAATCGGAGGAATAGGAACGCCGACGGCGTTCGAACTTAGCCTTACAACGGCTACTTGAAGACATTGCTCGGTCGAGGCGACCGCTTGCTCAGGTGGGATAGTTTCGGTAAACTTGCCTCATCTTAGCCTTCACATAATAAATCGCATGTTTTCGACTTGCACAAGTAGGCTTGATAATAAAAGAAACGAATCCACATAGCTAAAGGGAGTAATCCCGACGGGTCGAATTGAGTAAGAATATGGAAAGGTCCAATGGTCGGCTTAGAGTTCGTACACGGCGTGCTTTGAAAATGACACTCGGTCCTTCGTCCCGTGGCTTGGGAGAAGGAAAGTTGGTCTTCGACACAAAACTATGAACTTATCTAAGTCATAGGCGTCGCCCGCGTAAATGCTTGATAAAGCATGCACGCTTCTACTGCGCAAGGCTTGGCATAGCCTTTGCTCGTCCCTCGGGTTAAGTTGTAGGCTTGAGTAAGTTAGGCAAAGTTATGACGGTCGACCTAAGTCATTCTAGGTGCTGTTCCGCTCATTCTGTGGTTGTCAAGTTAAGTAGCCCCATGATCTCAAGACCCGTCGACTTGGGCAGGAGTGTTGCGTAGAACACGGTTGGCTTAAGGCACAATGCACGGACTTAGTGTTTAAGACACGAGCTACGGTTGGTTTCAAGTCGAGTTTAGAAAAAGGGGGCTATCAAGTAGTCATTTTTAAGTTGAGTAAAAAGGATATTGCATCAAGGAAGAAGGCTCGCGACCGCGGGTCGTCGAGGGATCTCAATGAGTATCAAGGGAGAAGGCTCGCGACCGTGGGTCGTCGAGGGATCTCAAGGATAGAAGTTTTGAACATGGTTTTGAAAGAGAGAGTAACACTGAAAGAATGATGACTGTGTGAGACGTCAATTTGAGTCGAGTCTTGCATGGTCATGGACAACTTGTCGACAAGGGCGATGCTTCCTCGAGCGGCAACCCTGGGCCATGGGACCGACTCAGCCTAGGAGGAAACAGGGTATAGTGGTGCATAAGGTTTGAGCACAGGGTTAAGCCGGGGCTTACAACGGATGCTAGCTATTCGCGTTGGAAGGTCCCCGATTTAACAAAAAGTTATACGTCTCAGGATAGCTTATGATGCTAGTGGCCAAGTTCATATAGATGTCGGCAAATAGCGGCTATCCGCGTGTATGCCTTTGGATTGAGTCGAGTTGAATGTATGTACAAGTTGGAACACAAAGTTTGGGCCTAAGATTTGGCTTCAACATAGGCGTCGTACTTCAGCACGAGTGGTGGCGTCAAGTCTTAAGATGTTGGCATAGAGTTGCACAAGTTGATTTGAGTCGTCTCGGGTTTAAGTCAGGAAATCGCCGCCAGGCAAGTTGGTTAAGTGACACTGAGTTCACAAGTCTCGATTGGTCAGTTGGTGATCAAAGTAGCAAGGGCCGCAAGACGGCGATATGGTTAAGTCTCAATGAACTGCGAGGTACGGCCTCAGCAAGGGTTTGTAGCACGGTCATACGGAAATGGAGCCTCATCGCGTAGTTGCGTCTCTGATTTTAAGCCGTAAGGCAAACACAACTCAATAGGTTAACATTGTTGTCACGAGAAGGGTCTTGAGGCAAGGTATGAAGTTAACGTTCTCGTTGCAAGCACGAAATGGTCTAAAGACACAAAACAGGCAAGGCGTCGGTCATAAAACTGATCCTAAGGAAAGACTAGAAAGACAATTGATAAGAAGGGATTATGTTGCACAAAGTAAATTAACGTGTTGGTTTTGTATGGGTTGGCGAGGAGCTCATTCCACCAGTACAGTTGAGTACTGACACCCACATAGTTTACATGTGCAGGCACAGATAGAAGCTCGTGGCACGAAGCTCGTTTGGATGCGTCGAGGCACGGAGTTCCTTGGCGATTCGAAGCGTGCGACCGCATGGAGTAAAGACTTATACGGGACATAATGTATGGACATCGCCTTCCGAAGCTTCTGCTGGATTCAAGTATTGTATCGAGAGAGAGCAGAGTAAATTGTAAAATGAGAGAAAAGTGAGCACGAAAGACTTGTAATTTGGCCTTGCGCCCACAAACGTAATCTTGTATTCAATATCAATAAAGAGCTTCTTTTGAATGACTTGTGTTCATGTGTGTTTTGTACTAATTTCTGCTGCTATTATTCAAGGTCTCTGCATGGGACTTCTGTGCGACGACCCCATCGCAGCCGCTGAAATCGGCCGTTATGGAACCCGCCTTGCATGAGCGCAATCTAGGATCGTGCGACATCACGCCTTAGCGAGGACGATCGCTCCTACAGGAGCGGGGCGTGACATAATGGTATCAGAGCACGGCTTTACGTCCTTGGACTATCGATTGAATTCTTTAAATCGTTATTTCCGCAAACTCGGTTGCTTTCGCAAGTTGATATCGTTGGTGCGCTCTCTCTCAATTGTCCCACGAGATGTCCTTACAATAAGTCTAACTATTTTACAAAACATAAGAGAACAGATTTTGACAAGAAACAAAAGATGGTTCGCGTAAGCACGGTTGGCTAAGTCGGGCTGGGCATATACACCAAAGTTGCGTCGACCTTAGAAAAGTCGAGTGCAAGAATTGAATAGTGTCGAGCATGAATGAGTTGAAATCGATTGAGTATAGTGAGATGACTATCGATAGGGGTGCTATCGAACGGCGATATCGTCGATGCGATATAGGTGAGCGTGCTTGGAATTCGAGGAATGGTTCGAACAGAAAATTTGAAGAAGTGAATTTTGATTCGAATGATAAGTTGAGGATTTGTTGAATGACTTCATCCCTGAGTGGTGTATGCGATAGCCTCAGGAATGTCGATCAATTGATTGAGGAAATTGATGTTATGAATAATTCGAGGGATAATGATTGAACTTGAACTTGAATGTCGAGGAGATTATCCAGACGAATAATAGCATCATTCGCACGATTCGAAATTGGTCACAAAGGAAGATCGTCAGGTTACGCATGTCATTGATGGTATTGAGGCGTATCAAAGATCGATATACGATAACTCGGGGGTACTCTGACTCGGCGAATGACGATCGTACAAGTGTTATTGTTCGGTTGGATGCTATACTTAGGTTTTGATCGAGATAAATGTTGGATGAAAATGATTGTGTCTTGATGGTTACGCGGATAACCACAACGTCAACAATTTTGTCTTGTGCGAGTGCAACTCTAGCTCGCACATGCGTTGCGTTAGATTTGGGGCGATCGTTCCGCGTGAGCGCTGACATGGTAATTCATGTCACGGGAATGATCGAACTTGGAAAAATCAGGATGCGGCAACGTTGATTGTCTCGACTTGTCGTTTTGATGCGAAGGAAAATTGAGGATGTTAGGACTTACGATTGATGAATGAAATAAACTTAAGGATTGAGTAGGTCCAATCCGCACATCGAGAATGAATTAGTCTGGACACAAAACAAGAGTTACGTCCCGAGGAGAATGATTATCTCGCGGGAGCGTGCATGGTGATTCGTGCCCACCATGGATAATCTGACTCGCGTGAGATCGGGGCGCAACATATTGTTAAGTCGGACGACCTTGTGATCGATTACGTGAATTGGGATAAATGACTTAGGAAATGTGAAATGTGAATTATGGTTTAGAGATGAATTGTGTCGTAGCGTACTTGACTTAGAAGGATTGATAGGCGGACTATGTCGAACGTGTTCAAAGAGATAGACTATACGAAATGGCTTAATGAACGAGGGATATCGATAAGTCAAGAAATTGGTTGAAACGTGAGTTATCGTAGGATGGCTTTGTTGAACGACTCGGACTCCGTACGACAAATGTTGGGATGTGTGTGTAAGGAATCGATGCTCGATGTTTAAAAATCGGAGTGATGCGAGCTTGGGTAGAAAACCCCGTACAATCAACTTGGTTTGACCTTAGGATGGGGTCAGTGTTGATATTGTTGTTTGGGAACTATGATTCCAATACTGACGGAAAGACATAGCCTAGCGGTTAGTCAAACGTCCGAGTGCGAAGTGGTAGGATTTGTGGAGGCACCACTTGCGAGTATCGGTTGACATGCATGTATATCAGGGACGTCTGAATATGTGTACGATCTGACTCGAATGGTGATGGTGGATTCTCTATCACGAGGCTTGGCTGAAATACATGTATTTTGGGGACCCTGGAATATGTGCACGATCCAACTAAATGATACGTTGAATCAAGTGAGACTTGAGGAACTGGAAAGTGTCGAGGATTTTGAGATTGTAAGTTTTGAAGAAAAGATTGTGGGTAGCACGAGCGTGGCTCAGATTTGAGAGAAACGCATAGGCGTAGTGTGTGCGAGAGTTCTTGAATGTTGAGTAAAAAGTGATAAGTCAAAAAGTAAGTACTCAGTTAGTTTCGAGGACAAAACTTTTTCTGAGTGGTGTATGATGTAGTGCCCCGTCTCTCTCATTCAATCGGAGGAATAGGAACGCCGACGGCATTCGAACTTAGCCTTGCAACGGCTACTTGAAGACATTGCTCGGTCGAGGCAACCGCTTGCTCAGGTGGGATAGTTTCGGTAAACTTGCCTCATCTTAGACTTCATATAATAAATCGCATGTTTTCGACTTGCACAAGTAGGCTTGATAATAAAAGAGACGAATCCACATAGCTAAAGGGAGTAATCCCGACGGGTCGAATTGAGTTAGAATATGGAAAGGTCCAACGGTCGGCTTAGAGTTCGTGCACGGCGTGCTTTGAAAATGACACTCAGTCCTTCGTCCCGTGGCTTGGGAGAAGGAAAGTTGGTCTTCGACACAAAACTATGAACTTACCTAAGTCATAGGCGTCGCCCGCATAAATGCATGATAAAGCATGCACGCTTCCACTGCGCAAGGCTTGGCATAGCCTTTGCTCGTCCCTCGGGTTAAGTTGTAGGCTTAAGTAAGTTAGGCAAAGTTATGACGGTCGACCTAAGTCATTCCAAGTGCTGTCCCGCTCATTCTGCGGTTGTCAAGTTAAGTAGCCCCATGATCTCAAGGCCCGTCGACTTGGGCAGGAGTGTTGCGTAGAACACGGTTGGCTCAAGGCACAATGCACGGACTTAGTGTTTAAGGCATGAGCTACGGTTGGTTTCAAGTCAAGTTTAGAAAAAAGGGGCCATCAAGTAGTCATTTTTAAGTTGAGTAAAAAGGATATTACATCAAGGAAGAAGGCTCGCGACCGCGGGTCGTCGAGGGATCTCAATGAGTATCAAAGGAGAAGGCTCGCGACCGTGGGTCGTCGAGGGATCTCAAGGATAGAAGTCTTGAAAATGGTTTTGAAAGAGAGAGTAACACTGAAAGAATGATGACTGTGTGAGACGTCAGTTTGAATCGAGTCTTGCATGGTCATGGACAACTTGTCGACAAGGGCGATGTTTCCTCGAGCGGCAATCCTGGGCCATGGGACCGACTCAGCCTAGGAGGAATCAGGGTATAGTGGTGCATAAGGTTTGAGCACAGGGTTAAAGCGAGGCTTACAACGGATGCTAGCTATTCGTGTTGGAAGGTCCCCGATTTAACAAAAAACTATACGTCTCAGGATAGCTTGTGATGCTAGTGGCCAAGTTCATATAGATGTCGGCAAATAGCGGCTATCCGCGTGTATGCCTTTGGATTGAGTCGAGTTGAATGTGTGTACAAGCTGGAACACAAAGTTTGGGCCTAAGATTTGGCTTCAACATAGGCGTCGTGCTTCGGCACGAGTGGTGGTGTCGAGTCTTAAGATGTTGGCATAGAGTTGCACATGTTGATTTGAGTCGTCTCGGGTTTAAGTCAGGAAATTGCCGCAAGGCAAGTTGGTTAAGTGACACTGAGTTCACAAGTCTCGATTGGGTCAGTTGGTGATCAAAGTAGCAAGGGCCGCAAGACGGCGATATGGTTAAGTCTCATTGAACTACGAGGCACGGCCTCAGCAAGGGTTTGTAGCATGGTCACACGAAAATGGAGCCTCATCGCGTAGTTGCTTCTCTGATTTTAAGCCGTAAGGCAAACACGACTCAATAGGTTAACGTTGTTGGCACGAGAAGGGTCTTGAGGCAAGGTATGAAGTTAATGTTCTCGTTTCAAGCACAAAATGGTCTAAAGACACAAAATAGGCAAGGCGTCGGTCATAAAACTGATCCTAAGGCAAGACTAGAAAGACAATTGATAAGAAGGGATTATGTTGCACAAAGTAAATTAACGTGTTGGTTTTGTATGGGTGGGCGAAGTGCTCATTCCACCAGTACAGTTGAGTACTGACACCCACATAGTTTACATGTGCAGGCACAGATAGAAGCTCGTGGCGTGGAGCTCGCTTGGATGCGTCGAGGCACGGAGTTCCTTGGTGATTCGAAGCGTGCGGCCGCCTAAAGACTTATACGGGACATAATGTATGGACATCGCCTTCCAAAGCTTCCGCTGGATTCAAGTATTGTATCAAAAAATGAGAGAGAGCAGAGTGAATTATAAAATGAGAGAAAAGTGAGCACGAGAGACTTATAATTTGGCCTTGCGTCCACAAATGTAATATTGTATTCAATATCAATAAAGAGCTTCTTTTGAATGACTTGTGTTTATGTGTGTTTTGTTCTAATTTCTGCTGCTATTATTCAATGTGTGACGACCCCGTCGCAGCCGCTGAAATCGGCCATTATGGACCCCGCCTTGCACGAGCGCAATCTAGGCTCGTGCAGCATCACGCCTTAGCGAGGACGATCGCTCCTACGGGAGCGGGACGTGACAAGATCTACACTCAGTTCCGAAGAAATATTCATAGATATAAAAAAAATTGTACAGATCTACAAGATCTATTCTGAAAACTAAAAAAATATTCATAGATATACAAAAAATAGGTAAAAAAATCAAATCGGGAAAGAAATAAGTAAAGATCTACAAGAGGTACACTCAGTTCCGAATAAATATTCATGGATCTAAAAAAAATTGTAAAGATCTACACTGAAAACCGAAACAATATTCATAGATCTACAAAAAATAGGTAAAAAAATGAGATCAGGAAAGAAATAAGTAAAGATCTACAAGAGGTACACTCAGTTTCGAAGAAATATTCACAAAAAATTTGTAAAGATCTACACTGAAAACCGAAAAAATATTCATAGATCTACAAAAAATAGGTAAAAAAAAATCAGATCGGAGAAATATATGTATATATCTACAAGATCTACACTCTAATCCGTAAAAAAAATTCATAGATCTACAAAAAAATATAGAAAAAATTTCAGATGGAAAAATTTTTGTATACAAGTACAAGATCTACACTAGAATCCAAAAAATGATTCATAGATCTACAAAATATGTGGAAATAATTGAGATTTAAGGGTTATAAACAAGCATACAGTGGAGGTGGTGGGAATGGAGGAAGGGGTGACCACAAACCAACCGTTGCAACAACACTTCCAGCGGAAAGGAGAAGAAAGAAAAGCAACAGCCTCTCCCACAACTTTTCTTCCACCTCCAAGTATGGAGAAAGGAAGTGAAATGAGAGAAAATATCAGGAGAGAGAAAACCAACCCAACAAATTTTATGTATAACCAAACAACCGAACGGTTGGAAGTGGGCCACTTCTACCCGAAACCCAAATCCAGGGCCCAATATGCCGTTCCAGTTATGGTAGAAAAAATAATCCTTGGAATATTCCCTCCAGGACTTTCTATGTAAAGCTCTCTGAGCGCTTATAAAAGGGGGAGGCTTTCATTTGTTCCTCACCACCTTCACTACATAAAATTGTAAGCATTCTCCAAGTTAATAAAGAGATTCTTATGAGTCCATCTTTGCTCCACTATTCTTAATTTCCTTAGCGATCTAGCTAAGTCGTGTTGGGAAGGCTTGCACGAGTCTTGACGGAAGAAGACAGTGCACCGCACGGGACAAAGTGCTAGCAAAAACATTAAGTCCGTGACAATAGGCAGGCATGTCACAGTGCCATTCTAATAGTAATATAAGTTAAAAATTACAAAATAAAAACTCAATCTTGCATGTGCTTATATGTGAAAGGTTTTACATGGACATATTGAATGTTGAAATTAAGTCTTGTTTGACCTAATATGTGAAAGTTTCTATATTAGGGGTTAGTTATATGTTAATGGTTTTGTCATGTACTCATATGAGAATGTAGTTTGAGAGAAATAAATTCTTCGTTGCGAAGCAAGGGCATTCCACTTTACCGAAATGTTTTGACACCCCAGATTTTAACACCATGCTCATACGGATGATGAGTTTGGAGCCGTCAGAAAAACCCCGACAAAGTTCAGAAGTGAATCATAGTAACAAAGGGGGCAATAAATGACAAGTTTTTCATGTTGTAAATTTTGAAAATGATCATGTTGTCTCCTCATATATGAAAAAGAAAAGAATCTATATATTAGAGATAGTATGATAGCATGCGCCAAAAGCATTTTCATGTTCATTTGTGTATGTTCAATCCATGGAAAATATTAGAACAGCTCTTTGTTACATTTTGTGTTTTAGAAAGTTACCTAATGTAAGTATTATGACCAACAACAAGGTTTCTTGGCTAATGTTCAGGTTTGAGGGGACTCGACAGATCCGGTTGATGGAAAGCAAGGCAAATGCTGCAGCTGCTGACACGCTGGACGATTCCAACAACTAAAAATTAAAAACTAAAAATTAAAAATTAAAAGTAAAAAATTAAAAGTAGAAAATAAAAAAAGTAAATAATAAAAAGTAAAAACAAAATTAATAATAAATAAAAATAAAAATAAAAATAAAAATAAAAATAAAAAATATAAAGATAAAGATAAAGATAAAGATAAATATAAAATATAAAAAAATATAAATACAAATACAAATGCAAATGCAAATACAAATACAAATACTTTTTTTTTACAAATACAAAATACAAAGTAAGAAATAAGAAATATGAAATATGAAATATGAAATACGAAATAGAAAATGGAAACTAAAAACTATGTCATTTGTGGATGAGATTTAGATATTTGCCTGTGTTTGGTTAGTTACTTTTACAGCGTAGTACGTCTAAGTGAGTCCATTAAATTGGGTAGCTCACTCTAGGTCGTATCAGTACAAATACAAAATACAAAATACAAAATAAGAAATATGAAATATGAAATAGAAAATAGAAACTAAAAATTATGTCATTTGTGGATGAGATTTAGATATTTGCCTGTATTTGGTTAGTTACTTTTACAGCGTAGTACGTCTAAGTGAGTCCATTAAATTGGGTAGCTCACTCTAGGTCGTATCAGCTGGCCATGTTAGGCCCTAATCCCATACATTTGGGAGTGGGGCGTGACATAGTTTTAGTGGTGGCCCATGCAGGTCTCAGTTCATCGCTTAGGATAAAATCGATGCGAGCCTGCAATTAGAACTATGAAATATAGGATCTCATCCATAATTTGATTATCGCCTTGACTTTCGCTTCTTAAATCTTAAGATTGAAATTTAGCATCCTGCTTGTTATTGCACATATCTTATGAAAGTTTTGTCTCTTTCAGAGAGATGCATTTGCACAGTGGACGCACGACTTATGGCGTTGCCCAGGCATCCGACACCTCGCCCAGCGATGATAGGACTCCAGATCTTATGGACACCCAGACTTTCGGACGAGTTCAGGTCGTCCCGATGACTCCATCCATCCATGCGGGGTTCGCATCGCAGCCAGAACCCATGCACGAGGAGGGCCAGACATCTCAGACGTCGATGCGTCAGGAGGAGAACCCTTTGCCACCACCACCTCCCTTCCCTCCCCAGATGCTGCAAGGAGCGTACCAGCAGCAGGTGCCCTATGCATCCAATCCTCCCCAGATGTCGCAGGGAGCGTACCAGCCGCAAGTGCCCTATGCACCCAATCCTCCACAGATGCCGCATGTCATCGTATGCCGCAGGGAGCGTACCAGCAGCAGGTACCCTATGCATCTAATAAAATATATCATCGTATGCTTAAAGTTGCTATTGAGTTAACGAGCGTGGCTCGACGATTAAGTATCTTAATAGGCGTTGAACACTAAGGTAGAACATTGAACTTGAACTATTAAAGCGATGTACATCAAGTGTACGGGTCACGGTAGGACAATTATGGTAGAACATTGAAAGATGATATCGAGATGTGCATCACGTGTACGACTCCGAGAATATTGGACACTAGGCCTAGAACATTGATTATGGCGTCGAGCGTGCCCTCGTGCACGGAAGCTACGAAATGACTAAGTAATAACGGAACCACGGTTACGTGAATAACTTATGAATGAAATGCGTTGAGTATGAGTATGAGATGTCTAAGCCGTTGGGCGTCGTGCATCAATACAGATGTGTTGGGGCATAACGTCGAAGGAACTTGAGATAGAGGTGAAGGATTATATTTATGGAACGTGAGATTGGTTGAATGATATGACTTGTATGCTATGACGCGTATTGTATGGTCAATAGACTCGGATGGCCGGTGTACGGGTGCGGCTTCCCTCGGACGGTTACGACCGGGGCACTGGGACCGTTCGGCCTAGGAGGAAATTATATATGGTATTTATGGTGCACATCATTCTGACGGATTGCGACCGTCCAGAGTTGTGATAAGCTATGATATCAGTAAATTTGGGATCCTTCGGATATTAGGCTAGCAACTCGTATCGAAGCAATTATAGGCTTACACATAAGAGATGCCAAGTCCATTACGGTGCGAAATACCGTGACCTTCATGTAGATAGGGCCGATGGGCTGAGATTAGAGTTGGGTGCAGGCATAGGGCCTGCTACCCTTATGCATATGGTTAAGTTTATGGTTGGTTGGTTGCGAATCGTATGAGTTATGTAGAGTTCTAACCATTGCAGACTAGGCAAAATGGGACGGGAATGAGCACGATCACTATGTTTATGTTTCAGATTATGTCTAATTATATCTGATGCAGGAACACGGTATCGGACACATTTATAATAAGTTGCTATATGTTGAATATTGCCATGAAATCGATCCTAAGGCTAAATAGAAAGATCACCAAATTAAGATGCATGTTTCACTAAATATACTTAGTGTTTGGCTTGGGTGCGAGCGGGTCTTGATCAGTGTGAAGCGAGGACGAAAGCACTAATCCCCCATTAGTTTATGTGCAGGTTCAGGATATGTTTGACTTGGGGCGGGGCTTAGCTTGGACGTGCCGAGGCATGGAGTCCTTGGCGTTCAAGAGGAGCTACCGCATAGGCGTTCGGACTTGCAGCATGGAGATGTTCGACCGAAGACTACTTGTTGGCTATTGTCACGACCCGCACCCTTTTTTTTTTTTTTTTAAACGGATACGAGACGTGTCCAAGCCAGCCTACGCCGCAGTGTCGGCGGCAGAACGCTGTCACGGCCATGAAGATCATAATCACAAAGATGCTCATTCACATAATTAATTTAATTTACAATGATCACAAGTTTTACATTTGCAGGAAAATATAAACTTGTACAAATATTGAGTGACTATAACTTGACTATCTAACTAGTCTTCTAGGCTCGTCTGCAAGTACACCCGAACTCCCCATGCTAAATGAATCCACGGCTAACCTGAAAATGTTGGTTTCCAGTCAGGAATGGAACGAGCACAATTCACTGAATGCAATTTCAAATAAAGAAAATGACTATAAGACAAAGGTTAGGCATTAATCATGAGTTTTGAAAATAACAGTAAAGCCGTGAGAAAATCAATAGTAAAAAATAGACCAATATACTTTCCACCGTTAGAAGTACCTTTGACATGTGATCGGTCTGGGGTGCTACACCGCACGGTCTACGATATCTACTTGCAGAATTTAAACAATGTCTACGATGTCTACTGCAGAAAATAAACAATGTCTACGATATCTACAATGTCTACGATATCTACAATGTCTACAATATCTACAATGTCTACGATATCTACAATGTCTACGATATCTACAATGTCTACAATATCTACAATGTCTACAATATCTACAATGTCTACAATATCTACAATGTCTACGGTCTGATCACACATCCTTGGTACTTCTCATTCCCGACTCAACAATTTATAATAGAGTATAAAATCACATAACCAATGACTAATCAATGAAATATAGTAAAGATCAATATCGAAATGCAAACAATAAACTGTACTCGCCTGTCGTCCTGAGCTGATGGCACTGGTCAGTGTCCAAGTTGAGATCCCAATCTCCTATTTACAGAACCACAAAATCATGATACAATTCAATATAAGGTTTTGTGCTCTAATTATATTTTTACTCTATTGATTCATTGGCTACCTTGTTTACTTATGTCATTAGTCGAAACTTACACTTTTAGAGAGGTAATCCAGCCTCAATTCTTTCTAATGACAGTTGGGTCACCATATAGCTATTTCATAACTGGTTCCTTCTTATAGTATATCACAGTCTTCTATCTTCATATTGAAAATCCAGAGTCATGAGTGTACTCTGGTTATTTTACTTAACTGAGAATAGTTGGCTAGGTCTGTGGTCCTAGCATTATGACTGTTAACCAATCCTAAGATTATTGGTTATCCTTTCTTTTCTATCAATTAGGTAACCTGGTATGAGTACACAGTTTTTTTTGAACCTGTAGTGTGGATTCCTGAGGTACATACATTAGCCCTTCCTGTTTCCTTAGCATGGACTGAACTTTAAGTTACAGAACTGTTAGAGAAAAGTTATTGAATACTTTTAAGATGGGGGATCAGGGTATACAAATTCCAGTCACTGCAGTAGAAAAATTAGTGAACTATAAGGGCCCTTGCTAAGGAATCTGGTTAACTGGTTTATATGAATGCAGTTCATATATTAGAGTTATAACTTGAGTTCAGAACAGTGCATTAGGACTGTCCTGTCTAGGAATCGATTGGTGTCAGCACTATTTCCGACTGAATCATAGCCAGTACCCTGTTAGGGACTGATTTGCAACAGTGTTCTAATTAGACCTGAACTGTAGAGGAATGCAATTTACTGATTGGTTAAGATTCTATAGCTGATTGTATAACTATTGACTAGAATGTTTGTCAATCTCAATTTAACACAATCAGAGAACAATCTGGCCTCTCAACAATTGGTTGGCCAAACTTCCCACACAACCGATTGTTTCCAGGTCTGACATTGTAGATGGAACTAGTAGTTGACATCATACTTTAATTGTCATGAATATGCAGGAAACATCAACAGCCCATTGATCAAATCCAAAACACACTGTTGCCCTCAGAACTGAAAATCAGGCAATAGTAATAGGAAAATGAGGTCGAGTTGGCATGGAGTTCATCTTGTGACTCCCCCCCCCCCCTGCCATAACAGGCTGCTGTGTACCCAGGTTTTAATCAGAGAAACTCAAGATTATTTTACTTGGTTGAACCAATAACAGGGGATAGGCCCTGCTGTTCTGATGCCAGTACATGGAGGAGCCACCAATTCATTATGATAAGATCTTGTGTCGAAGACAAGAGGTGTGTGTGCAGTCAACTGTTTAATTAGAATTGGAAATCAATCTCTGTTGGTTTTCCTCATTAGGTAGCAGGAAACATCAATTATTTGTATGGTAAGTTTGACCCTGGTGTAGGTATCGTATTTGATACCAATGCCCTTCCTCGATACTTGATCTAACCCGATCAACACAGCTCTAACCTCTTATGAGAGGAGTTTGCTGATCCCAGTCGTGTATCAACAATGTCCAGGGCACCCCACTCCATTTGGGTACTCTAGTATGTGTCTGCAATAAACAAAAATGAAGAGGGAGACTCCAAGGTGTTGATGACCGTCACCAACTCCCTTTCTTCCTCGTGTGGTATGCAGTTCTTGCGTAACCATTGTCTATTTAGTTGGGTTCTATATTCCTATGAATCATTAAGGCAAACACTACCCTCTCATCATTTAATGAGTAAACCATGGTTGAAAGATTTACCTGCTATGGATGGTTGTTGACTATCTCCACGAGGAAGGTGACCCCAAGACCCTGCTGTTAGCTCGGTTATTCAGAAATATGGAGAGTTTTCTAGGTTTCGCAGGGGAAATCAGGATTCCTCCAATATATATATATATATATATATATATATATATATATATATACCACCGAAGTGTGGGGATAAGGGGTGTTTGATTTGAATTCAAATCTTAGAAGGATTTGGAGTAATCTCCTGCTGATTCCGTCGACTGCCCAGGGTTTATCAGGAAGCCAACTGTCCAGGCTTGGATTTAAACTCATCAACTTAAGTTAACCATATTGGGTTGGAGTATAATTAGGAGAACAGACTCCCCTCCTATACGAATTCAAAGTATTTGAATTTGTTTCCCCCAAAAGCCCTTGTCAACAATTTGTTTTGCAAAAAAAAGAACTTTGTGTATAATGTTTGAGTATAACTGTGTAATAAGAAACTTGAGCCTAAGAATTTATAGGTGCTAAAAACAAATAATACTAATAATAATAATAATACTAAAAGGAAAAAATAGATGAGGCTCACAAATCTATCCCCCTTAAATTAATTTCGTCCTCGAAATTCAGCTGAAATGTAGCGTAGAAGTTGTACCTCAGTCCTCAAAGAGGTAGGGGTAGCGCTCGCGCATCTCGTCCTCGAAATTCTAACTCATAAACATACCTAAAAAATTCAAAAAATAAAGTAAAAGAATAAATCCACTATTACCACAATCTTCCCAAATTTAATTAATCAAAAATATCTTATAACCCTCTCTAGCCATTTTGTAACTATAATCTTTGAGGACTTCTACCCACCTTGGTCACACTACTTCTCAAACTAAAATCTTAAAATCTTCTAACTGGTTGCTATCAACCCTACCAATGGATATCTAGGCGTACTGTATCTATATTCCTCTCATATCTGTCAAACAATCCCAAATTTAACAGGCAACAAACTTACACAATTAGCTAAGAAATATTGATAAACTCTAACGAGCATGACCATTCGTCGCTCTAAAATAGGAGGGTCATGAAGATAAGGAAAAAATAGTCAAGAGTAAATATGAAGTCTCAAAAGCGGTAGAGAGTATCCCACGATACAGCAAAATGTTTACGAACCACCAACTTATTTGCTAGATTGGGATACTCTAGTTCAGTCACTTGCTAAGTTTCTCAGAGGGTCTCGCAGTCCATGCATACGAAAATTATGTTCTCGAAATTCTAAACAAGGTTCCAAAATAGAATGGAATCTGAGAAATCAAGATTGTGGTCTTAATGTGTTCTCTATTTGGGCATCAGTCGTTGGTTGGATGAACATTGGATTGCATTCTATGCGGACTGGACAAGATCCTTATGATAAAACTATTTCTACTAGGCTAGGGTAAGCTAGAATAGGAGTTCACTCAAGGGGTTGAGCTATTTGCCCGTCAGGTTGGTTAGCTAGGTTCATAAAGCCCAAATATGTGCCTTTCGTGACTTCTGTGTTTAAGTAGCACGTGAGACCTCTATTGAGTGGCACACTAATGGCATGCGCGTAGTGGGCTTCGAGACGATCACAACCATATATTGGGTTGAAAGATTCGAGTCGAGGTTGAGTCTCTAATTGTAGTCGAGAAGTTTACCGGTACTATGGTAAGGGTTATAGTTACTCCTTTTTACCTGAAAGTCGTACCATAAAAATAGGGTACAAGGGGACGGTTTGAGTGGGACATGATATACCTAGATGAAGGTGGACTCGTCTAGATCTTACACATGAAATTTGTTGGAAGGTGATGGCTGGTCTCGTGCTCCGAATATTAATGACACGGCCGGGGACACAAAATTATCTAACTAGATAGTGGGAGTCCAAGGGCACTAATCATCCTCCTAATGGGAGTAATTCTAATCACTCAATAATCTTGGTGTATCCTAAAATTTTTAGAAGGCTTACAGTCTACCCACCTTAGAAGCTAGGTCAGGGTCTTAGGAATAATGAGGTCAGAAGAATTTCAAAAGTTCGGGTATTGTACCTCGACTCTTGTGAATAAAGATTAAGGCACAGCATATGGAATACGGTAGATATAAGTCGATTCAAGGATCGTTCCTCCATAATTGAAAAACGAGTGTGTACAATGACAC
The DNA here is from genome assembly GCA_029216955.1 of Iris pallida. Classification (NCBI taxonomy): domain Eukaryota; kingdom Viridiplantae; phylum Streptophyta; class Magnoliopsida; order Asparagales; family Iridaceae; genus Iris; species Iris pallida. Next base: position 27,097,690 of record JANAVB010044419.1, read on the forward strand.
ATGGTTGATAAAATAGAATGATCTACTCTTTCATAGTATACAAGGGTTATTGACGGGGTAACCAGCTCTAAGGCATATCTCCTATGAAAAGATTTCTTAACAACTAAGTCATGAGTTTCTATTTGTGTTAAGCCTGCCCGACCATTGCCCCAAGAGTTCTAGGGGTGTGGGCTTAAGGGTTGCTAGTTAAGCAAGCTTCAAGCAATAAATTAGAGGCTCACAACAATTGGTTTCTTGAGGAGTGGTAGTCTCCTAGGTTGGCAGTCGACTAAGGGTAAAACCCTAACCATTTTCGAATTCAGATGATTTGGAAGTCCCAATAGTAGTTTGAGGGTCGAGAGAAAGTGAGTAACTTAAGGCAAGGTTCTAGTCACATGGCTAGCCGATGACGGCTACACTGGTATATACAACCAACATAGCCATGGGAATACTCCGTATCCCTCTACCAATCACGAGTTTTCGTCTTTCCAAATCGGTGAAAGACAAAAACAATAAGGAATTCAAAGGAGATGTTACTGAATACAATTTCGTGATTCAAGGGCGAACATATAATTCAAGAGGAATTGTCAATGCAGTCGCGGATGAGATCTTAGAAACACCTATATCTCAATCCACGTAGGGTAATTAAATAAAGTACGAACCAAATGCATCATGGTTGATCAGACCATAATACACTGATTCTGATTAGACAATATGTTAGTGGGCGTCCCCAATAAACATATGTCTTGATTCAAGCTTGATAAAAGAGTAAGCTTGCAAAAACTAGGCTGTAATAGCAGCGTTGGTCAAGATAGTCAAGATACAAGTACGCGAGATTTTTGAAGAGAGGCACAAGTAGTTCGAGTTTTGTGAGAAACTAAAACTCACCTAGTGTTCTTGCTTATACAGTCTTCCTACTATCTTCTTATCCATAAGAACTTGGTCGAATAAAGGGTTATGACCTCTAACTTCTGTATTCTAGGTAACCTATTAGTGTCAATCTATTCCCCGTTAACAAGTCACAAGGATTACAGAATGCTAGGTTGAGGGACATGCTACCCAACTTACAAAACTTCCACTAAATATCGTTTTTGGATCTTAGGGGACATGCATGGCATTATCCTATCCTCTATGGTACCCCAAACTTGTAATTATGTTTGAAGTCAACTCACCGCGGATTACGCCTTGCCCGTATACCCTGGCTGTGGTAAACCCTTGGTTCCGTGATTCGGTGTGTAAGCTACCGGGTACTCTACTCTATACTGTCACAAGGGTATCTAAGATCTAAGGAAATCAACGAGAATATGGTTTCTGCAATGTTCCATAGACTATGATTCTTCGAAACGATTTCAATTCTGTGGGTTGTGCCTCGCCAGTGCGCTGCTGGCTGCAGTGAACCCACATTCTCAAATAATTGACGACAGTGCGCTGCTGTCTAAACTTTATGGTTAACTAATATTCCTCTAACCATAACCGTAAAATCTATGAGCTTCTAGAGATTCAAACAAGTTGACTAAGAATAAAGCGTAGGTATCTATCAGTCACAACCCTTAAAATAAAAGGTGAACAGGGAGGAAATAACTGAAGACAAAGAAATACAAACATTCTAACTATTCTATGTGTATTCAAGCCTTTGAGGAAAAACTTGAATCGTAACTAACTCGAGGTTCGTATATGGATGACATAATCAGGACATAATAACTCCTAGGGCAAGATAGGAACTAATTAGACATTTTAGACTAAATATGAGAATGATATCTAAAGGGGCAAGGAGAAAGAATTGAACAATCTATCAAGGTTAGGTCTTTAATCCTAGGAAGCTCTGCCTCACCAAGTGAATCATCTATCCACTTTAGATCATATCGCCATACCAAGAGGTAATAGTGTACTTATAGGGAACTGGCAAACTAGACAATTAATAACTCCTCATCTGAATTGCATGGCCTAGACTACCCATCGGTAAATTTGTATAAGGGACTCCTAGTCCTAGTCATTCTCTTAAATTAAATTAATTTCTAATTCGTGAATGAGCATTTCTAGTCGCAGGCTCGCAATAGTACAACTAACTTACGTACTATCACGAGTTCGCATTATTTGCAAAGACTGACCTGCATGGGCCACCACAAAAACTTGTCACGACCCGCACCCTTTTTTTTTTTTTTTTTAAACGGATACGAGACGTGTCCAAGCCAGCCTACGCCGCAGTGTCGGCGGCAGAACGCTGTCACGGCCATGAAGATCATAATCACAAAGATGCTCATTCACATAATTAATTTAATTTACAATGATCACAAGTTTTACATTTGCAGGAAAATATAAACTTGTACAAATATTGAGTGACTATAACTTGACTATCTAACTAGTCTTCTAGGCTCGTCTGCAAGTACACCCGAACTCCCCATGCTAAATGAATCCACGGCTAACCTGAAAATGTTGGTTTCCAGTCAGGAATGGAACGAGCACAATTCACTGAATGCAATTTCAAATAAAGAAAATGACTATAAGACAAAGGTTAGGCATTAATCATGAGTTTTGAAAATAACAGTAAAGCCGTGAGAAAATCAATAGTAAAAAATAGACCAATATACTTTCCACCGTTAGAAGTACCTTTGACATGTGATCGGTCTGGGGTGCTACACCGCACGGTCTACGATATCTACTTGCAGAATTTAAACAATGTCTACGATGTCTACTGCAGAAAATAAACAATGTCTACGATATCTACAATGTCTACGATATCTACAATGTCTACAATATCTACAATGTCTACGATATCTACAATGTCTACGATATCTACAATGTCTACAATATCTACAATGTCTACAATATCTACAATGTCTACAATATCTACAATGTCTACGGTCTGATCACACATCCTTGGTACTTCTCATTCCCGACTCAACAATTTATAATAGAGTATAAAATCACATAACCAATGACTAATCAATGAAATATAGTAAAGATCAATATCGAAATGCAAACAATAAACTGTACTCGCCTGTCGTCCTGAGCTGATGGCACTGGTCAGTGTCCAAGTTGAGATCCCAATCTCCTATTTACAGAACCACAAAATCATGATACAATTCAATATAAGGTTTTGTGCTCTAATTATATTTTTACTCTATTGATTCATTGGCTACCTTGTTTACTTATGTCATTAGTCGAAACTTACACTTTTAGAGAGGTAATCCAGCCTCAATTCTTTCTAATGACAGTTGGGTCACCATATAGCTATTTCATAACTGGTTCCTTCTTATAGTATATCACAGTCTTCTATCTTCATATTGAAAATCCAGAGTCATGAGTGTACTCTGGTTATTTTACTTAACTGAGAATAGTTGGCTAGGTCTGTGGTCCTAGCATTATGACTGTTAACCAATCCTAAGATTATTGGTTATCCTTTCTTTTCTATCAATTAGGTAACCTGGTATGAGTACACAGTTTTTTTTGAACCTGTAGTGTGGATTCCTGAGGTACATACATTAGCCCTTCCTGTTTCCTTAGCATGGACTGAACTTTAAGTTACAGAACTGTTAGAGAAAAGTTATTGAATACTTTTAAGATGGGGGATCAGGGTATACAAATTCCAGTCACTGCAGTAGAAAAATTAGTGAACTATAAGGGCCCTTGCTAAGGAATCTGGTTAACTGGTTTATATGAATGCAGTTCATATATTAGAGTTATAACTTGAGTTCAGAACAGTGCATTAGGACTGTCCTGTCTAGGAATCGATTGGTGTCAGCACTATTTCCGACTGAATCATAGCCAGTACCCTGTTAGGGACTGATTTGCAACAGTGTTCTAATTAGACCTGAACTGTAGAGGAATGCAATTTACTGATTGGTTAAGATTCTATAGCTGATTGTATAACTATTGACTAGAATGTTTGTCAATCTCAATTTAACACAATCAGAGAACAATCTGGCCTCTCAACAATTGGTTGGCCAAACTTCCCACACAACCGATTGTTTCCAGGTCTGACATTGTAGATGGAACTAGTAGTTGACATCATACTTTAATTGTCATGAATATGCAGGAAACATCAACAGCCCATTGATCAAATCCAAAACACACTGTTGCCCTCAGAACTGAAAATCAGGCAATAGTAATAGGAAAATGAGGTCGAGTTGGCATGGAGTTCATCTTGTGACTCCCCCCCCCCCCTGCCATAACAGGCTGCTGTGTACCCAGGTTTTAATCAGAGAAACTCAAGATTATTTTACTTGGTTGAACCAATAACAGGGGATAGGCCCTGCTGTTCTGATGCCAGTACATGGAGGAGCCACCAATTCATTATGATAAGATCTTGTGTCGAAGACAAGAGGTGTGTGTGCAGTCAACTGTTTAATTAGAATTGGAAATCAATCTCTGTTGGTTTTCCTCATTAGGTAGCAGGAAACATCAATTATTTGTATGGTAAGTTTGACCCTGGTGTAGGTATCGTATTTGATACCAATGCCCTTCCTCGATACTTGATCTAACCCGATCAACACAGCTCTAACCTCTTATGAGAGGAGTTTGCTGATCCCAGTCGTGTATCAACAATGTCCAGGGCACCCCACTCCATTTGGGTACTCTAGTATGTGTCTGCAATAAACAAAAATGAAGAGGGAGACTCCAAGGTGTTGATGACCGTCACCAACTCCCTTTCTTCCTCGTGTGGTATGCAGTTCTTGCGTAACCATTGTCTATTTAGTTGGGTTCTATATTCCTATGAATCATTAAGGCAAACACTACCCTCTCATCATTTAATGAGTAAACCATGGTTGAAAGATTTACCTGCTATGGATGGTTGTTGACTATCTCCACGAGGAAGGTGACCCCAAGACCCTGCTGTTAGCTCGGTTATTCAGAAATATGGAGAGTTTTCTAGGTTTCGCAGGGGAAATCAGGATTCCTCCAATATATATATATATATATATATATATATATATATATATATATATATACCACCGAAGTGTGGGGATAAGGGGTGTTTGATTTGAATTCAAATCTTAGAAGGATTTGGAGTAATCTCCTGCTGATTCCGTCGACTGCCCAGGGTTTATCAGGAAGCCAACTGTCCAGGCTTGGATTTAAACTCATCAACTTAAGTTAACCATATTGGGTTGGAGTATAATTAGGAGAACAGACTCCCCTCCTATACGAATTCAAAGTATTTGAATTTGTTTCCCCCAAAAGCCCTTGTCAACAATTTGTTTTGCAAAAAAAAGAACTTTGTGTATAATGTTTGAGTATAACTGTGTAATAAGAAACTTGAGCCTAAGAATTTATAGGTGCTAAAAACAAATAATACTAATAATAATAATAATACTAAAAGGAAAAAATAGATGAGGCTCACAGCTATAAAGAGGCATAATGTATGGAACAATATAATCCTTTGTGAGCTAGAGAGATCATGAGCGTTGTAGCCAATTGGCATATATGTTGGGCTATTCAGAGCCTTTGTAATCTTCAGTTTGTCATCAATAAAAGAGATTCTTATGTTATACTTTGTTTTCTTCCGCTGCTTATGTTATCAATTTAAGATAAATACTATGTGAACCTGTTACCTTTTCTTGCATGAGCGCAACTCCAGGCTCGTGCGGCATCATGCCCCAGCGAGGACGATGATTCGGGTAAAATCTAGCGAAGACGAGCGATTTCCCGGATATAGGCGTGACTAGTTGGTATCAGAGCGGTTCCATCCTCTAGACCGTGCATGAATCTTTTTGACCCTCAAGTTGCTTCGCTATCGAATTCAGTTGACTCTAAGTTGTTTTTGCAACCGCATGGCTCATGGATCTGCTCGATGCTACATTGGATGTTCCATACAATAAGTCTATATTAAGTACGTACGTCTGCCACAAGTATGTCGTGACTATCACGCTACCTCCGAGTGCCGTCAGAGAATGTTGGTTGCACGAAGTGCAACGAGTTATGGAATATTGGTCGCACGAAGTACAACGAATATGGTAATGTTGGTTGCATGAAGTGCAATGATATACTTATTGTTGATCGCACGAAGTACGAGGAGTTATGTGTTACTGGTCGCACGAAGTGCGAAGAGATACGTGTTATTGTTTGCACGAAGTGCAATGAGTCGATATATGAGGCGATGCGTGTTATGTGGCTATGCGAATGGTTATGTGTTGTTGGTTGCACGGAGTACAGCAAGTCGTGAATCGTTTGTTGTATAAGTACAACGAGTCGATATGGCAGGATACGTGTTGTATGGCTATGCGGATGGATAGCGATATGTTGGAAGAGATTGAGTAAAGACCTTAAGTATCGAGAATGAGTTGTTGCACGAGTTGCAACGAGTGAGATTGGAAGATCGCGGATGCAATAGTAACGAGTCGAGTTGGTCGCTAAGTCGAGTTGAGTAGGCGAACATGTTGTTGGCCGAATGTCACGTTGAGCTTCAAATAAGTGAATGTTGCGTGTGTGATCGATATGATTCCCAAGGTACGGTTAGATAAATGTATGTCGAACTTGAGCGAACGATAGGGCATGTTGGTCCAGTTGTTGTGCCAACTCGAGTAAGAAGAACGCTAGAGCTGGGATCGAGAAAGATTGCCACACGGGATAGTTGATTGGAAATAGATGTCGGACCTATGTGGAGTATGATGTCAAGTAATGACTCAATTTTGAGTGGTATATGCAATACCATTTGTGCGATCAGTATAGCAAAGTGTTGTATCGATATTGATAGGCTCGATTCCTAAGTGGTATATGGAATACCACTTAACGATAGCTATGTTAAGCCGTTTGGTGACTTACGATAGATTTTGTCGAGGCGATTATGTTGTTACAATATGTTTTTCCTCAACGGACGAAGTAGTACTGAAACTCGAGTGGGAATGACTTGATAGAAGTCGATGCAAGTATGCATCGATGAATTGAGTTGAACGATTATGCGCGAAGACATATCTACGGAAGATATGTCGGACGAAGAGTCGTTAAGTGTAAGTCGAACGATAGGCTGAGCATAGCAAGGGAATGTTGTGTTGAAGAATAGTCAACTCGGTTGCAATTTGTGTTGAGGAAATAGTCGGTCCGGTTGAATTTACATTGAGTTAGTACGAAAACTTATTCGGAACGAGTTGAGTAGGTACGACAAAATTGTGCGAACGAATTTGAGTTAGCACGATGAGTCGGTAGCACGATCGGAAAGGGCGAGTTAGGGATATGAGAATGGATATATGAATTGGAAATTGTGTCGCGATTATGATAATTAGTTATAATGGAATAAATCTTGATGTGTGCAAGACTTGATTCGTATTCGAGTTCGGATGATAATTGTAATTGCAACGAATTGGAGCTTATGAGAAAGGAAGACGTTCAAGTTATGCATATCGACGATGGTATTGAGGCGTATCAAAGACGATATGTAATAACTCGGAGATACTCTGATCGAATGAACGAAAATTGTGTTGAGCATTGTTGTTGGATGAATAGGATGCAAGTTAAGTTATGGCAATTGGGACGATAACGGTAGGAGTGCTTCGAAAAATTTAAAAGTGAATGGATGTTACTTGAGTGAAAACGAAAGTGCTTGATTGTTTCGAGGATAACCATAATGTTGACATTCTTGTCTTATCTGAGTGCAACTCCAGCATCGTACATGTGTCACGCCAAATTAGGACGATTATTCCGCGTGAGCGCTGGTATGGTGATTCATCTAGCGGGGATGATCGAACTTGCAAGGCATGGCAAATTGGATTTAACTTGTGGTTTGATGCGAAAGTTGTTCGAGGATGGTTTCGAAGAGTATGGAATATGTCAAACTATGATCACGAATAGGTAAACTCGGACTTGAGGCGAGTAAATGTCATACGACTAATAAAAATAGTTGACGATAATGCATAAGTGATTCAAGTAGTAATGGCGCGCAAGCGCATGAGTCATTCGAGTAGCAACGGCGCATCAGTTGCGCGGAAGTAGAAAAATTATGGATTGGTAAATTATGTCGAATTGGATAAAGTCTTATAGGAATTGTCGGGAATTGATTTGGCTTCGCGATAGGATATAGCATGGTTCGTTGTAACTGTCCCTCGTTGATGGTCTTCAATTATCGAGCGTAGTTTCGGGGCAGATGACCCTAAAAGACTTGACAGCCAAATCAAGTGAATATTGAAGTCCTATAGGATGACCCAATGGAGTCGTATGAGAAATTTCGTCGAGGATGAAGGATAATATAGTACATGTTGAGGATAAGTCTAAGCGAGTGAGTATCGTATTTCGGAAGTTAGATAGTAGCCTTCGACTAGATCGATATGGCCAAAAAAGTGATGGTCGATCGAATGAGTGCGTAAATAGACTTGGTTGGACGAGGATCGAATAGACGTTGAGGAACAGACTTAGAATAATGATACGGTAAGGCGATTGCAAGAATTTTGCAATGCGCGAGAGCGACGAGTAGTAGAACGATCCTAAGAGTGGTGTCGTAGATCGGTTTGAGTAATAGTTAGGCTATGTGTGTTTGGGCGCGTGATCTATGTTACGAAATGCACTGGTTGGGATTGATTCAAAGATTGAGTAAGGAATTCCTATTCGATCAAGGATCGGAGATGGGCGTATCGTAAGAGACCTTGGGTCGGAAAGATTGTTGCCTTTGAGCATCGTAGACTCAAGTTGACCTCTTATGTCGGGAGAGATTAAGTACGATGTCTGGATAAGTTACCTAGCGGGGGTAGCCCCAGGCGCGATACATAGGCAGTCCGAGAATGCGGGTCATGTTGGGATAGTTGTGTGCGAGACTTAGTACAGAATGTAGGCAAAGAAATTTGCGACATGTTGGACTTAGTCCATGTCGTTAAAGCCAAATGTTATGGATGATTGGATGAAAGACTTGAGTTATGTGAGAGATAGGAAACGATTGGGCGAGTAGGCATTATGGAGAATTGTTGTGGTCGGATGCGCAATAACTTGATGCAGTGTGAGTGTTAGGTGGCCAGCGAGAAACTTATGAGATCGAACTAATAGTTTCGAGTTAAGTTATGTGCAAGTTGTTGGAAAATGATCGCATGTTATGGAATAAACATACGAGGAGTATTTTGGAAATAGGTGCTAAGATGTGACTAAGTTGAGTACGGACTGATTGGTGCTTGAGGATTTAAGTGGAGATTATTAGTTGTCCCGATATCCTACAACTAAGCTTGGCTGAAATGCATATATTGGTGGGATGCCTAAAATATGTGTATGATCCAAACTAAGTTGTATGATTCCAACGATAGTAGCACGAGATCGTGAAATGATCTAGCGAGACACTTGGCTTAAGTGTTGGTTTCGGTTCGAGGACGAACCTTGTTTTGAGTGATATATTATGTAATGCCCCGCTCTGCATGTTGCATTATGATGAGTCGTTGACTCGAAGAGTTACGTTGACCCGATGAAGTATCGATGCGAATCGATACAAGAGTTACGTTGGCCAAAGGTAAGCTTTGATCCGATTGGAATCTATGAATCGAATCGATGCAAAGGATAAGTCCCATTTGAGCAAGTGCTAATTTTAGTTGATCTGGTGTACTGGCTATGCTTTTACGCTGGACGATAAGAGGTCGGCATTTTGCCTTATTCAGTGAAGTATCCGCGAAACCAAATCGTGGCCTTGCAACGGATTGTGGCATGGGCGCTATAGGCCAAATCAACCGAGTAGTTCAAAGGAATGGCTAAGTCCGAGAGTTAGCTATGCGACCAAGTTATGGAAGCGAGCGGCTTCAGCTCGACGAAACGACAAGGCGTATCGACTTAAGGTGGGCGGGTTCTTGACTCTCTCTCCCTACTCCTTCACGTCTAATAAAGCATATCATCGTATGCGTAAAGTTGCTATTGAGTTAACGAGCGTGGCTCGACGATTAAGTGTCTTAATAGGCGTTGAACACTAAGGTAGAACATTGAACTTGAACAATTAAAGCGACATGCATCAAGTGTACGGGTCGCGGTAGGACAATGATGGTAGAACATTGAAAGATGATATCGAGATGTGCATCACGTGCACGACTCCGAGAACATTGGACACTAGGCCTAGAAGATTGATTATGGCGCCGAGCGTGCCCTCGTGCACGAAAGCTACGAAATGACTAAGTAATAACGGAACCACGGTTATGTGAATAACTTATGAATGAAATGTGTTGAGTATGAGTACGAGATGTCTAAGCCGTTGGGCGTCGTGCATCAATACGGATGTGTTGGGACATAACGCCGAATGAACTTGAGATAGAGGCGAAGGATTATGTTTATGGAACGTGAGATTGGTTGAATGATATGACTTGTATGCTATGATGCGTATTGCATGGTCAATGGACTCGGATGGCCCGTGCACGGGTGCGGCTTCCCTCGGACGGTTACGACCGGGGCACCGGGACCGTTCGGCCTAGGAGGAAATTATATATGGTATTTATGGTGCACATCATTCTGACGGATTGCGACCGTCCAGTGTTATAATAAGCTATGATATCAGTAAGTTTGGGATCCTTCGGATATTGGGCTAGCAACCCGTATCGAAGCGATCATAGGCTTACACATAAGAGATGCCAAGTCCATTACGGTATGAAACACCGTAACCTTCATGTAGATAGGGCCGGTGGGCTGAGATTAGAGTTAGGTGCAGGCATAGGGCCTGCTACCCTTATGCATATGGTTAAATTTATGGTTGGTTGGTTGCGAATCGTATGAGTTATGTAGAGTTCTAACTATTACAGACTAGGCAAAATGGGACGGGAATGAGCACGATCACTATGTTTATGTTTCAGATTATGTCTAACTGTATCTGCTGCAGGAACACGGTATCGAACATATTTATAATAAGTTGCTATATGTTGAATATTACCATAAAACCGATCCTAAGGCTAAATAGAAAGATCACCAAATTAAGATGCATATTTTACTAAATATACTTAGTGTTTGGTTTGGTTGCGAGCGGGTCTTGATCAGTGCGAAGCGAGGATGAAAGCACTAATCCTCCACTAGTTTGTGTACAGGTTCAGGATATGTTCGACTCGGGGTGGGGCTTGGCTTGGACGTGCCGAGGCATGGAGTCCTTGGCGTTTAAGAGGAGCTACCGCATAGACGTTCGGACTTGCAGCATGGAGATGTTCGGCCAAAGACTACTTGTTGGCTATAAAGAGGCATAATGTATGGAACAATATAATCCTTTGTGAGCTAGAGAGATCATGAGCGTTGTAGCCAATTGGCATATATGTTGGGCTATTCAGAGCCTTTGTAATCTTCAGTTTGTTATCAATAAAAGAGATTCTTATGTTATACTTTGTTTCCTTCTACTGCTTATGTTATCAATTTGAGATAAACACTATGTGAACCTGTTATCTTGCCTTGCATGAGCGTAACTCCAGGCTCATGCGACATCACGCCCCAGCGAGGACATTAATTCGGGTGAAATCTAGCGTGGATGAGCGATTTCCCGGATCGGGGCGTGAGAAGAAGGCCCGGAGGTTCCATCACGACCTGACGAAGGAGCTTCAGAGGTATATGAGCGCACAGTCGAAGAATACCTACGAGGAGGTGCTAGCCGAGGCCAGAGTCCAGGAAGCTATCAACCGGGATCCGTTGAGCGCGAGGCGCCCTACTCAGACAGCTGCACCAGCCAGAGTTCAGACTTAAGGCCCGACCAGACGCCCGGGGACCCACCATCAGCAGCAGAGAGCCGCACCGTACCAGCAGAGGGAGCTTCCGACTTGTCACCACTGTGGCAAGAGGGGAAACTTTCAGAGGGAGTACAGGAAGAGGCTCAACCAGTGCCTGAGGTGCAGATCGGGACAGCATCAGGCCATGGACTGCCCACAGTAGGCGCAGTACGGTCAGCAGACAGAGGCTCAGAGGAGAGGGCAGATTTTTGCTATAGCACCGGAGCAGGAGGAGCCAGAGGGAGTGGCGATCACAGGTACTATTTTAGTTACATCTTTGCCTGCTGTTGTACTGTTCGATTCTGGAGCCACTATGTCTTTCATATCTAGTAGTTTCGTTGCTATGCACAAAGTAGCCACCTCGCCCTTGCCCAAGAGTTGGAGGATTCTTACGGGTGGAGGGATCGTCCCAGTCACTAGCACGTATAGGACGTGCTCTGTGGTTGTATGTGGGAGGGAGATGAGAGCTCGATTTTTGGTGTTTTCTATGCCAAACTTCGATGTTGTTTTGGGGATGGACTAGCCAGTATCATGCCGTCTTGGTGTGCCAGAGGGGGAGCGTCATCTTCAGACCGCCAGATCATCCCGAGTTCGAGTTCATAAAAGGGACCATAGAGCGAGAAGTAGGCCGGTCCGTCGGTGTCTACATGGCGATGGAGGCAGCACCACCGATGATTGTTGCAGAGTTTATGGATGTCTTCCCAGAGGAGCTGCCAGGTCTTCCACCTGACAGACAAGTAGAGTTTTCTATCGAGCTAGTACCAGGAGCAGCACCGGTCTCTTCTAATGTGTACCGGTTGGCGAAGAAGGAGCTAGATGAGTTGAAGCTTCAGCTGGAGGAGTTATAGACTATAGGATTCATCCGACCGAGTGCTTCACCTTGGAGAGCCCCAGTTTTGTTGGTGCCGAAGAAGGATGGGACTGTCCGAATATGCATTGATTACAGAGCCCTGAATGCACTGACCATCAAGAACAAGTATCCCTTGCCTCGGATCGACGACCTGTTTGATCAGTTGACTGGAGCCAGAGTGATCTTGAAGATGGACTTGAGATCGGGGGTACCATCAAGTAAAGGTACGGAAGGAGGACATTTCGAAGACAACCTTCATAACTTATTATGGTCACTATGAGTTCCTGGTGATGCCTTTTGGTTTGACCAATGCGCCTGCCGTGTTCATGAATTTGATGAACAGAGTGTTTCACCAGTATTTGGATCAGTTCGTGGTCGTGGTCGTCGATGACATATTAGTGTACTCAAAGAGCCACGAGGAGCACGGGAGGCATCTGCGGATTATGTTGGAGACATTGAGGAGCGAGAGACTCTATGCCAAGCGGAGCAAGTGCGAGTTCTTTCTGGATAGTGTCTCTTTTCTCGAATACGTCATCTTAGGAGAGGGTATATCTCTGGACCCAGCGAAGATCTCGTCCGTAGAGACATGGTCGACCCCTACTAATGTCTCAGAGGTGAGAAGTTTTCTTGGACTTGTCGGGTATTACTGGAGGTTCGTAGAGAACTTCACAAGGATCGCTGAGCCGATGACCCGTTTGACCAGGAAGGAGCAGAAGTTTATCTGGACAGAGGAGTGCCAAGTGGCATTTGATGAGCTGAAGAAGCGCCTTACCACAGCACCTATTCTGACTATACCATCCGGACCAGGAGGGTTTGTGATCTACAGCGACGCATCCGAAAAGGGATTAGGATACGTTTTGTACTACCAAAATATGGCAATTTAGCGACGGCCCCCTCCGTCGCCCATCCGTCGGTAAATAGTATTAGCGACGGATCACTGACAGAAATTGGCCAAAACATTCAGTCGGTAAATAGCTCATCGCTAATAACGATCCGTCGCTAAGTAGTCGTCAAGCGACGGAATAGAGACGGCTTTCCGTCATCATAATTCATTGCATTAGCGATGACTTTCCGACGGTCTTTCATCGAATGCAAGTATTACGTACTGAATTGTGTGGACGCTAGCGATGGATAGTCCGTCGGTAAACCATCGTAACAGTGTATCAGAGGGTATCGTTCCGTCGCTATTCCGTCGAACGCCGTCGCTAACAAAGGACGGCTTAGCGACGGATCCCTGGCGGATAATCCGTCGGTAAACCGTCGGTGTTGGTTTGGGCTATGACAATCAAAGAAAGAAGTTTTTCCTCCATGCTTAAGGCAGAATGCCTTACTATTTTCTATGCATATCGGACAAGACATGGTGCCGTGAGTACTCCATCCCGACAGCATACCGTTGCGGAAAAATCATTGATTGTCCACATCAGTGAAGCTCTCATCTGAAAGTTCTGTTTCCTGGAAATATCATAGGTCACGACGCCGATCTTCCACAGCTGTTTCAGCTCATCCACCAATGGCTGTAAATATATATCGATATTCTTCGTCAGATTTTTGGGACCCGGTATGATAGCTGTCAAGAACATATAAGGAGTCTTCATACTCATCCATGGTGATAGATTGTAAGGGGTCAGAATGACCGGCCAGCAGGAGTCTTGAGATCCTGACTGCCCGAAAGGGACGAAGCCATCAGAACATAACCCCAGACGTACATTTCTAGGCTCTGCAGCAAAATTTGGATGACGCAAATCAAAATATTTCTACGCCTCTCCATCCGAAGGATGTGACAATTCTCCATCGTCCTTTATGCGTTCTTCATTGTGCCACGTCATGTGTTCTGCTGTATTCTGAGACATATACATCCTCTGCAAGCGCTTCGTGATCGACAAGTAATGCATATACTTGTAAGGACATCATTTTTTAGTTGACTTTTCTTTTCCCCTGACTGGCTTGTAACAATCCGCATTACAAAAGCTGCAACTTTCTATATCCTCGTTCTCCTTGTAGTAAAACATGCATCCGTTGCGACAACAATCTATCTTCTCGTACCCCAGTCCCAGTTGTCGGACCATCATCTTCGAATTGTAGAAATTTTTTGGAATCTCTTTTGATTCCTTCGGTAACACCTCCTTGATTAGTTGTATAATCTGATCATAGCAAGTTTGTGGCAAGTTAAAATCAGAATTTATGTTCAACAACCGCATCGTCACTGACAGTACAGAATGTGGCTTACAACCAGGATATAAAGAAGTTTTAGCATCCTGAAACATATCATAGAACTCCTTCGCCTTGGGATTAGGATCCTCCGGATCAAAATTAGGCCCTGCCGTGTCGTACACCATATCTCGTGCAAGGTTCTACAGGTCTCCATAATCAACAGAGCATTTATCGTCTTCGACGATAAAATCTGTTGCAGCATTATCATCAAAAGGATAAGTAGCGGCATTCGTAAGCTGTCTTTCCGCATATAGTTCACCTTGCGATGACCACAGGCCGTAATCACGTACGAAACCCTTACGGGTCAAATGATCTCTTACACTCACCACTTCTTCGTAACGTCTATTGCGACAATTACGACATGGACACTTGATTTTGTCACCGTCCATATACTGAGCTTTGCTCATGGCATACTTAAGAAACACTTCCACGCCTGCTTGAAAATCGTCACTCACACCTATTCTGCTCTCGTGTTGTCGTTTGTACATCCATGTACGATCAACGAAATAACGATCCATCACAGATTGGATGTGAAAATCTGTATCGTAAGACAAACTAAACAAAATTAGTATATAATTATGTAACTTGTGGATCCGCTGGTATATAGGCCGGATGTACTTAGTATCGACCGCAGCAGATTAGTATCGGTCTATAGGTTTGGTATAGGCCGTATCAAATTGGTATTGGCTAAGCGAATTGGTATCGTCCTATCCGATATGTATCGGCCGTATAGCTAGGATTCGTATTGGCCTTATCGATTCGGTATCGGCCATATCCGATAGGTATCGGCCGTATCGGATATGTATCGGCCGTATCAGATTAGCATGGTGGAAGGTTGAGTAACAATTGTACTTAGATTTTTCTCTTCTCGAGCTAGAATACCATTGCAAAAGAGTCACGAGAGAGTGAAAATCTAAGTACAGTTGTTACTAAATCTTCCACCATGCTAATCTGATACAGCCGATACATATATGATACGGTCGATACCTATCGGATATGGCCGATACCGAATCGATAAGGCCGGTACGAATCCTAGCTATACGGCCGATACATATCAGATAGGACGATACCAATTTGCTTAGCCAATACCAATTTGATACGGCCTATACCAAACCTATAGACCGATACTAATCTGCTACGATCGACACTAAGTACATACAGATACCGATACCGATACCGATAGTTCGATACCGATACCGATAGTGCGATACCGATACCGATAGTACGATACAGATACCGATAGTACGATACCGATAGTTCGATACCGATAGTTCGATACCGATACCGATAGGCCGATAGTTCGCTAGCGATACCGATAGTTCGATACCGATAGTTCGATACCGATAGTGCGATACCGATACCGATAGTACGATACCGATAGTTCGATACCGATACCGATAGTCCGATAGTCCGCTAGCGATACTGATAGTTCGATACCGATACCGATAGTCCGATACCGATAGTTTGATAGTCCACTAAGTCCAAATGATTCCTCTTAAGCGTCGAGCATGTTATACACGGTTCAACTTGACGAGTCAGTAAATATTTTTGTGGTGTTGTATGCTTGCAGCAGCAAATCAAGTTTTAGGGTCATTATAGGTGAATAAACAATCATCTTAACTGGAAACAAGATATATCATAAGCAATTACCCTTAGAATCAAGTTTACTCCGAACTAGTATCACGGAATCCTATTTAGAGTAAAACAGGTTATGGTGTATTCAGAAATAAGGTAATTGAAATATACGATGCAGTCTAAATGATTCTAAGTCATATCTAGGTCAAAGTCAACTCTAAGTCAAATCTGGTCAACTGTCTAGGTCAAACTAGGTCAAATAAAGTCAAACTAAGTAATATTAGGTCATACTAGGTCATAGCAAGTCAAAACAAGTCAAACTAGGTTAATCTAGGTCAATCTAGGTCAAGGGTCAATTATAGGTCAATTAATCAAACTGAGTCAATCTATCTATTTCTAAATTGCAAGAGTCCACTTCTAGGGTATAGGAGCTATATCCTAAATATCTAGGCTAAAATTAACTTGGTTAGGATACTAGAGTGTCCTTACTATCTAGCAAGCACTACCTTAGTCTAGTTACACTAGCATTACCTATATTTTCTACCATGCCTACACTCACACATTACACCCCAAGCCTTGCTGTATGCTAATAGGCATGGTAGGCCTGCCTTCATTCCTTACTCTCTAAAGCACACATACACATATGTATATCACAGTTAGATGTATAGATATATACAACTATATAGAAGCACACAACTGATACACTCTACTCTCCTATTGATTATCCCAAGACACACACAAATGAGACATATGCTCTCTGACTCAATGCTCCCTGATACTTTCTAGTATCAGACACTTGCACTCAATACTACCCAAACGACTTTCTCACTAACACTCTATTAATACACAGGAAATACATAACACTCACAATCCATGCCACACACACCCTCACTTTCCTCCCTCACTCAACATCACACAGGCCACATGGCCACAATCATTCTTACTATTGCAGGGCTTTTCCTGCCATGGAGAGGCAGCCCCCAACCTCTCAAGCACATCATCAATCACATGGCCATATGTATCAATATATGTCAATCTCTCTTACATAGATATACCCTCAAATACATGTATATAGGCCTTCAAAGACTCATTTAAAACCTGGATTTTGAATTGAACATTTTAAAAAAAATAGTAAACTGCCTATATCAGTGTATCAAAAGAAAACATGAAATCGAACCCAAAAGAAACGAATGAAAGCCAAACCAAACACTCGTGTTCTAGGGAAAATGTACATGGGGGGTCTAGTCATGTCCTAATGTGTCAATTAGTAACTCAAAACGTGTCTAAACCAATCGATGGTTTCACCACTCGATGGTTTTACCCCCTCCCCCCCCCCCCCCCCCGCCGCCCCCGTCGCCCCCTGCAGCCCCGCGCGCGCCACCCAAAACACCTCGCCGCCCCTTCCACCCTCCGTCACCCCCCATCCCCCGTCTCCCCCGCCAAACCCCCAGCCCCCGACGCACCCGCCGCCCCCGCCGCCCCCGCAGTCTTTATTGCCCCCGACGCCCCCGGCCCACTGCACCCACGACCACTGCGAGAGAGAGAGAGAGGGGGAGGGAGAGGGGATTACCTTTAGGAGAGAGAGAGAGGAGAGGTCACCGATCACCACCGCGGGAGAGAGAGAGAGGAGAGGGAGGTCGCCGATCGATCACTGCCGCGGGAGAGAGAGAGAGAGGAGAGAGAGTAAAATTTGGAGGGAATAAAAAGTTCCTCTCGTCATTTCAATTTAAGTCTGGAACGTATATTTAGCGACCGACTAGCGACGGACAACATCCGTCGCTACGTCGATGCTATATTGTAAACCTGGTGACGACCATTCCGTCGCTACGTAGTCGACAATTTATCCTGCCACTTCTCCTAACATTTCCTGCCAAATCGTCGACAGCATAGCGACTGATGAGAATCCGTCGCCATATCGCCGACGCCGTGGCGACGGACTGTCGACCTTCTCTCACCCTTAAAACGAAAAAAAATGATATCAGCTTATCGTCGGTATGCCGTCGGCAATTTGTCGTAAATCTGTCGCTAATGGCGACGGAATATATCGGTCGCTAACCATCCGTCGCTAATTGACTGTATTTTGGTAGTGTTGATACAGCACGGGAATGTTGTAGCATATGCTTCGAGGCAGCTGAAGGTCCATGAGAAGAATTATCCAACCCACGACTTGGAGCTTGCCGCGGTTATCTTTGCCCTGAAGCTTTGGAGGCACTACTTGTATGGTGAGAGGGTAGAGATATTCACGGACCATAAGAGCTTAAAGTACATCTACACTCAGAAGGAGCTGAATCTGAGGCAGAGATGGTGGTTAGAGCTAATGAAAGACTTTGAGATCGAGCTACAGTACCATCTAGGGAAGGTGAACGTCGTAGCAGATGCTTTGAGCAGGAGGCCTACGGTGTACATGTTGATGACTCAGCCACATCTTCTAGAGGAGCTACGAGAGTTGGGGATCGAGGTGGTACTAACAGGAGCAGATGGCCAGCTGGCTAGCCTAAAGGTGCAGTCTTCGTTGGTAGAGAGGATCAGAGCCGCATTGCCGACAAATGCCAGATTTCAGCAACTTCGACAGAGGACAGAAGCCGATATATAGACCGGGCTGCGCATTCATGAGGACAGGACTCTGAGGTATGGAGATCGCCTCTATGTTCCCAACGAAGAGCTTCGTCAGGAACTGATGACGGAGGCGCACAGTTCAGCATATTCCATTCACCCAGGAGGTACGAAGATGTACAGAGACCTGAGACAGCATTATTGGTGGCATAGAATGAAGCGAGAGATAGCCCGCTTTGTAGCCAGGTGCTTGGTGTGTCAGCAAGTCAAGTCTGAGTACCAGAGGTCCGCAGGACTGCTCCAACCACTTTCCGTACCGGAGTAGAAATGAGAGCATATCACGATGGACTTAGTTACAGGGTTACCGAGGAGCCCGAGTGGACGTGATGCAGTTTGGGTGATAGTGGACCGACTCACCAAGTCAGCTCACTTTCTACCCTTCAGAGTGGGTCAGCCTACAGAAGCCCTAGCAGATATGTATATGAGGCAGATTGTGCGACTTCATGGAGTACCGGTTAGTATAGTATCTGACCAAGATTCAAGATTCACATCGTACTTCTAGCAGAGCCTACAGGAGAGCCTTGGTACTCAACTGAAGTTTAGTACGTCGTACCATTCGCAGACAGATGTCCAGTCCGAGCGCACCATTCAGATGCTGTAGGACATGTTGAGGGCGTGCATGCTAGATTTTAGGGGATCATGGGAGGAGCACTTGCACCTGGTAGAGTTCTCATACAACAACAGCTATCAGGCCAGTATCCAGATGGCCCCTTTCGAAGCATTGTATTACAGAAAGTGTCGTTCTCCAGTCTGTTGGAGTGAGGTGGACGAGAGGCAGATACTCGGACCAGAGTTGGTGGTTCGTACAATAGAGAAGGTAAAGCAGATCCAGGGGCACTTGAGAGCAGCTCAAGACAGGAAGAAGCACTGGGCGGACACACACAGGCGACCCCTGGAGTTCAGGGAGGAAGACCATGTCTTCCTGAGGATCTTACCCACCAGAGGTACCATCAGGTTTAGAGGAAGAGGGAAGCTGAGTCCAAGGTACATTGGACCCTTTAATGTGCTAGAGCGGGTTGGAGAGATTGCCTACCGGTTAGCATTGCCGTAGTTATTGGATGGTGTTCATGATGTGTTCCACGTGTCTCAGCTGAGGAGGTACGTGTGTAACGCCCCAGTCCCAAAATACGTAGGACTAGAAACGTAGACATGCCAGCTGTATTCATACGAAGTACACTCCAATATATGGAAACCTCGTATGAATACATAAGCTGTAAAATGCAGTAGAACCATAACTAATCTCATCCACACAAAATAAATGAATCATATAATGATAATGAATTGTCTTAATACAATATGTTGGGCGGAGACAAATCCACTACCAACAAGTAAAGAAAAAATACATGATGTACAAAAGAATGAATTTGGCAAGCGAAGCGAAGACGATCCAAGTTCAATCATCCTCGAAGAAATAGCAACGATCACGGTTAGAGCTAGAACACCTGCGAAAGACAATAGCACACACCTGGAGAGATAACCAGGTCCTCAGAGGGACGTAACAAGACACATATTATCACACCATATAAACTGAATAAATATTGCTCAAATAATTAAGTCAATTGAATTATATCACGGTCCATTACGCACCTATTGAACGAGCGTACCATCCCCCCAACCAAACAAGGACAGAAGATGGTAAACTAATTCACGGTGGCATATCTTTCTATGCTATGAATCTAATATGGTATCCGGACCCCAACAAGGTTCAATACCTTCTCATCGAAGTAGTAAGTCACACCTACAACCAAACAAGGACAAGATGTGATGAACTAATCCGTGACAAGTTATTGTTCCAAGCCACGGTCAGATACAAGTACCCAAACCAAAAGTACTCGTACCTAACGGATAAAGGTGCCTAACCGTTCTAAGTAAAATGTAGTAAAGAACAATCCTTCCTACGCATGGGCCCTGGCTGAATAGGATCGGCGTAGTCCCCCCTGGGCACCAGAGGCCCCATCAGTAAGAGCATGACGTTCCGCAGAATCGTTAGTGGCCGTCAGTAATCATGGGTCATCAACCCCGTATCTCCAGCGGAGAGACCGGGTCACAAGGGAAAGTGCATCGAAGCCCATACGCTAAGGAATTGTCCTCCCCGCTCAATGCCTACTCTGTTGTATCCACAACAGTAAACCTCTATAACCGCTAAGTCAAACTAAGCATGCAACCTCTATTAGCGGTAATTCCTATCGCACGGCTTGTACGTACTGGTGGCCAGCCAATCACGCACTTTCGTGTCCTACATGCGACACACAACTTCGTGTTACAACGTGTCAAGGCCAATGAATGCAACACACAAGGTGGTCCCTTAAATCTAGTTTAATGTGAGAAAAATAATACATAGTAGAAATTATAAATGAACAGTAAGTTCTAACAGGTTATGCCATGTATCACAATTTATTTTGCATAAAGAAAATAAATAATGCATGAAATATGAGCTAAAATAAATAAACAGCAAATGACAAGGTGTCTTGCCTGGTAGAACGCATGGTGTACTGCGATGATCAATACGGCACGAACTGCGACTTCGATGCAATAACTATGCAAGGTGACCTCGGGTGGTGGCATGGACTGTTCTACCGGGTCCAGAAGGGTCAAATTGGTTAGGGTTGACATATGGTAGGACAGAATTGGCGAGAGGATAGGAAAAATGGGATTAGTCATGGACCGCAAGATAATCGAAGAGAATTGTATAAATGATATACTAATTTAGAAAACAATTCATAATACTTTTGAAAATAGAGTTTTATTTAATTAAAATAATTTAATTAAATACTTAAAATCCAGAAATCCTTTTTAGGGCAAAAACTCCAAGTTTTGTCAAAAGGATATCTTTGGCTGAAACCTATATTTTATAAATCAAAAATATTTTAAGTGAAACAAAATAATAAAATTATTTAAGGCTAAGACCCATATTTTGTAAAAATAAAATTTTAGTAAACTGTTACTACTTGAAAATCGAGAAAATTTTATAACTATTTGGAAAAAGTACTTATAGTATTTGAAACTATTTATATATATATTCTAGCCCAAAATACTTTAGATAAATATATGGAAAATCTAGGAAAACATTTTTAGGAATAAAATTGAAGTTGTCCAAATACCCTTTTGAGGTCAAAGCTATATTTGAAATTCTATGTAGAGAACACAAAACTATATTTTTGCTTCAAAAATATTTTCTTGGGAAAATATACATTAATGAAAATAATTAAAATAATACTAATAGTTTTACTAATAATAATAATAATAAGAATAAACATAATAATAATAATAATAATAATCATTAATGAAAACTATTCCTACAGTCTCTTCTCGGCTTGAGAGAGACCAAAATAGAAATAAAAAGTATAACAAAAGAAGAATCAGAAGGAGAAGTTTGGAGGTGAGAGAGAGAGCAGAAGGAGAGAGAGAAAAAAGGGGCTCGGGACTGTGTGGGGTCGCCGGCGGCGCGACAGAGGCGGCCGGGGTCGCGGTTGTGGCGGCGGGAGGTCGGCGCAAGGGGCAGCGGCTACGGCGAGGGGCGGCTCGCGAAAATTTGATGGCCCGGCGGAGCTCACCGCTCCGGCGGCGTGCGCTCAGATCTGGGAACGCGGGGGACCGGCGTTAGGCGACGAAGGCGGCGGAGCTAGGCGGAGGAAAGAGGAAAGGGGCGGAGAGCTGCGATGCGCGCGCGGAAGGAGGCGACGCACACGCGGCAGCGTCTTGGGGTCGACAGCGCGCGGCGGGCAGGTGAGTTTAGGGTTAGGGTTTTGTTTAGTTTTGGGGTTTTCCCGGCCGGTGGCCGAGGTGGTCGGGGTTATGCTGTTGGCGGTGGTTGGCTAAATTTTGGGGAAATTTTTATGTGGTGATGCCGGAAGTAGGGAGGCTGGTCGGGCGGATTGCGTTGGAGTGGTGGGTGGTCGGCCGGAGTGGCCCAACGGTGGTGGCAGAGGGTGATGGGTTGGCTGGTGGTGATATTGGTGGTCGCTGGAAGTCGAAGTTGTGGTGACGGGTTCAATGGTGGCCAACGACGATGGTGGTGTTGATGATCTGTGATGGCGGCGAGCATGGCTGGGTCGGGTGGCCAACGCTGGTCGGAGGTCTGTGGTACGGGCGAGCGTGGTGGCAGGCGTATGATGGTGGTTCGGGTCCGGTTGTCACGGTGGTGATGGCAATGGTCGTCGGCCGATGGGGCCAGCGTGGTGAGGGTCTGTCTGGGGTGGTCAGAATTGTGGTGGAGGCATAGGAGCTATCGTCGTCGGAGACGGTAGTAAATATCGGAGGTGACCGACTTGGTGGGGGTGATGGCGATGGTTTGTGGATTAGGGCTGATTGTTTCATCTGTATCGGTTTGTCGATACGGACACGGGATTGAATTAGGTGTCCGGTGTGTCGGATACGGGAGAGGATGATGTAAATGTAATAAAGTACTTGAAGGAAAAGGATGGACACGGACACGATGCACTCATACTATGGTTGTAGAATTTGGAGGAATATTGTGAAAAAAATATTGGAGGAGTACCTGCCTATTTATAGGATGTGGGAATTCTCAATTGGATATGAATTAGGATTCATTTAAACCCAATTTAGATAATTCAATCTATTAATTTAAATTAATTCAATAAATCCAAATCCAAATCAAAATCCAATTTAAAGCTAAATAAATTTTTAGTTTAAAATCAAATTTCAAATATTTAACTATTTAAATAAATTCATACATCAAATCAAGATTTAAATGGCCACAATAACTTCCAAATATATTTTTCAAAATACCAATAATAATAATTTCGAAAATGATAAATATTTTTAAATATCTTTTTGAATAATAAAATATTAATATTAATTAATCTCAAAAATTACATTTTTATTTTAAAATAAACTAGAAAAATATTTATGAAATATATGTATGCACTAAGAATATTATTTATTATTAATAACTGTCTAAATAAAAGGCTTTTCATAAATAAAATCATAAATTTGGAAATTTCGGTACGATAATAAAAAATAATTATTAGATATATTATTTTAAAACTATAGAAAAATATTTTTCTAAAAATATGTACGCTCGCACATATTTGCACTCGTCGAGCAATTATGAAACATAAAAATTTCGTATGCAACGTACAATACGACTACGCGACGTACAATAATAAAATTTCAAATAAGTACCAAAATTTAAATAATAAAAAATATAGTAGAAATTTAGGGGTTTTACAACGTGCCAGATCCTAGCCACGTCCTTGACCACTCGGAGATCACTGTCGGGCCGAGATTATCTTATGAGGAGCAGCCAATGGAGATCTTGGACCGGAGAGAGAAGGTTCTGCGGGGTCAAATCAACCCGCTAGTTCGCGTCGCTTGGAGGCATCATACACCAGGTGAATCAACTTGGGAGCGCGAAGATACGATATGCAAGCATTTTCCCAATCTCTTCATGGGGCTACGTATGCGTGCATTTATGTTTAGTTATTTCTAACTTGCTGCTACAATATATGTTTAAATTTTGAGGACGAAATTCTCTAAGGTGGATAGGTTGTAAGCCCTCTGGAATTTAATTAGACTTAATTAGAATTAATTAGAGTAATCGTATTTAATTAGGAATTTAATATGATTAATTATGATTTTCTAAGTTATTAATAATTTTCTACTTTTATTTTTGATTGTTATCGACACGTTACCGTGACTTTTAAATTAGGAGCACAAGGCTAGTCATTTTCTCCAAACCAACTTGTCATGCACGATCTACTCGAGCCGCTCTACACCCATGGCCTTCGTGTCCCACTCAGACACACTCTCTTGTGCTTTATTTTTATCGCACAACTTTTCGGACAATTGACCCAATCCCGATTTATCCTACCAAGTCACATTTAATTCCAACTTGTATTGGAGACACCAATTTGACCCAAACTGGTCGACCCAAGTTATGGACGCAGACCATTTTGAGTCTACTACACACATCCACTTGTGTCCCATCCAATTTAGTCCCCGTGTACTATTTATTTATCAATGATTATAAATGGCTAATTTAAGTCATTTAATTTTCGGGATCCAATTAAATCCAATTGTGGCCCGACCCGACCCATCGGGACTCAACCCAAGCCCCATGGCATATCCCCTACATCATGCATACACACATACAACATCCTATTAATCCTACAAAACACCAAACACACAAACCATCAACATCACTTCTCTCTCTCTCTCTCTCTTTCCATATTTTAAAACACACAACACCACCACCATACTCACACTCCCTCACCCCCTCACCACAGCCGAACTATACCCCCCTCTCTCTACACATGTCACCATCACTCTCTCTCTCTCTTCTTTAAATTCAAAACACCCACATCATTATCATCCTTCTCTCCTCCTTTATTTTAAACACACACACACGCTCACCATCCCCCTCTCTTTTCTCTCCTATATCCCCCCATACCCGACCAGCATAGCCCCCTCTCTTTCAACTCTCTCTCCTCCCTCTCTCTCCTCTCGGTTCACTCTTTTCCCCTTCAAAAATACCGAACACAACCATCACCACTACTCCTCCCTCTCCTTCATCTTCCACCATTTCCCTCTCCACCACAGCCACCTTTCTCCACCTCCCCCACCACAGCCTTTACCACCTCCCCCAGCCCCTATGGCCGGCGGTACAACCCCCTAGGCCGACCCCCTTTTTCCTCCTTCTCCTTCATCTTAATCAATATCTTCCCCACCACTTCTTCTCCTTTCCCTCCAACACAACCACCACCAACCACCACTACTCACCACCACAACCACCACCATCACACAGCCTCACCCCCTAGGACGACCACCCCAGCCCCCATGGCCGACGGCACACCCCCTAGGCCGGCAGCACCACCACCCTCTTCATCATCCCCTCTCTCTTAGGTACTCTCCTCTTCCTCCTCCTTCATTTCTTTAGTGTAGATATATAATCTTCTACATATATATATATATATATATATATATATATATATATATATATATATATATATATATATATATATATATATATATATATATACACACGAATGTGGATGAATGTGTGTTATATATTAGTGTGTGACTAGAAATTTACATTTTTATGTTTTGGGGTTGTGAAGGAATGGAATGGTTAGGTTCAACATTTTGTTATGATATTCTTTTGTGTGTATAAAATGTGATGGAGAGATTTAGTTCCAAATCTATTGTTGCAAGAACCCATGAATGTTCATATATAGTTTCACAAGCATATACTTCCCACATACACATGTCCTTTATATATATACTCTTGTACATTATGCACATACATGTAGGTATAACATATTTTATATACTCTTCATAGTTATAAAGACTCCTTGTATATATATGTATAATTATATATATACTCTTGTGTATATGTATACCCCTACAATATGCAAATGGCTCACAAATACATACACTTTCATATATAAAGAAATATATATATACTTTGTTTCATCTTATATATATATATATATATATATATATATATATATATATATATATATATATATATATATATATATATATATATATATATATATATATATTATATATGTATATATATATATTATATATGTATATATATAAACCCTTTCAAATATATATGTATATATTTTATATAAATGAAAATATATACTTTGCCTCATTATGTACATATGGATATATATATATATATATATATATATATATATATATATATATATATATATATATATATATATACTTGTACATATATATATATATATATATATATATATATATATATATATATATATATATATATATATATATACTTGTACATATATATATATATATATATATATATATATATATATATATATATATATATATATATATATATATATATATACATATGTTTTTTATAAAAAATATATATATATATGTTTTTATATATATATGTGTGTGTGTGTGTAAAAAAAAAATATATATATATATACATATGTTTTATATATATATATATATATATATATATATATATATATATATATATATATATATAGATATATATATATGTACTCTTAGCCTCATTTTGTACATATGAATATATATATACCCCTTCAAATATATATATGCATATATTTTATATAGACAAAAACATATACTTGTCCCTATGTACATATATATGTATATATATATTTTCTATACACACACACACACACACACACACACACACACACACACACACACACATATATATATATATATATATATATATATATATATATATATATATATATATGCGTATATACACCCACTTGTTCTCATTATCTATAGTGATTGTACTTTGTATATATGTGCTCTATGTACACTCATGTACATATATGTGAATTCAAATATAGGATTTGTATTTGTACATTCCTAAGCCTATATATATATATATATATATATATATATATATATATATATATATATATATATATATATATATATATATAAACTTGTCACATGTAGCTTGTGGTTGTGCATTGGATAAATATAAGTTAGTATTTGAATGTGGTATCCCGTACGAATAACGTACTTTCTACTTTGTGTGTGGATAGATGTATGGTCTTGGATGTTCATTGTGAGCCTTGGTTGTGTGATTGTAGGTCCTTTGGACGGCGTGATTGAGGCAGGAGGGACCGGAGCACTATTTGCATATTGCGGGATTGAAGGCAAGTATACCTTGCCTTGTACTACTGTCTTTACACTTACATCATTATACTCTTGTAGTGTAGATCTGATTAGTAGAGTCCAAGATTACCCCGGGCATAGTCGATGTTGGCATCGACACTAGGACTACCTACTTGGCCTAGTTATAGACGACGTACCCTTGGATTATGGAGTTGTTGTCATAACTCCTTTGACCATGACACGTGTTACGACACGGCACTTAGTGAGATCAGATCATGGCACGCACTGTCGCTCTCGACTGGCCATCAGTACGAGTGGCTCGTGTGACGGCACATATAGGTTAGTGATGGTCCTAGATAGCTGACTCTTCATAGAGAGTAGATGTTGGGTCGTGGATGCGACTTATACATCACAGGACGGGAAAGACAACCAGTAGGCGTATGGGACAGACAGTTACATTATTTTATGTTAGCCTCAGGGATAGCCGTTGTTGGCATGGGCCCTTACTAGTAGGTACATCTTCGGCAGCGGCCACTAGCTGCGCGCTAGGTTCGGTCGGGAGGACGCTAGTATTGAGCTAATCGGCTCGTGATCCGACGCTCGGCCCGTGTTCCGACGCAAATCCTTCGGCTCATGATCCGACGTCGGCCCGTGCTTCGATGACATTATTTTTACCTATCCATACGTTCCAAAGTTGTCTTTGTATGCATTCACTTAGATTGGTTAGCACATCCCCTTATGTTAGAGCAGTATTTACTTTATGGCATGTTCATGTTTGTATCTTGCTATGTCTCCTGAGGACCTGGTTTTTTTCCAGATCCCGACGAGCACACATACTCGACGATATATGGTGCCGGAGCTGAGGCGGGAGATTTTGGCAAGGACTACGAGGTCTATCTCGAGGAGTTCCCTTGACCTCAGTATGCTACTACTTGGGATGAGAGTTCCATATCTAGTTAGCTGATACTTTTAGCTAGTTATCTTCCATTCATGTACTTTCATCTTGATGTACTGTGGGATTGTTTCCACAAGACCTGTATTTCCTTTCAGTTGTATTTTGATATTCAGACTACTCTGTGTATATATTCAGTACTTCCTTCCTATGTCATTTGTGGATGAGATTTAGATATTTTCCTGTGTTTGGTTAGTTACTTTTACATCGTAGTACGTCTAAGTGAGTCCATTAAATTGGGTAGCTCACTCTAGGTCGTATCAACTTGCCAGGTTAGGCCCTAATTCCATACATTTGGGAGTGGGGCGTGACACTCATACACACCATCTTGTGCTTCATTTGCTTCACACAACTTTTCTGACACAAGACCCAATTTTAATTCATCCCACGGAGTCACATTTATTTTCGATTTGATTTGGGGACACCCTTTCGACCCAAACATGTCAACCCAAAATATGGACACGGCCCACATTAAGCCTACTGCCCACATGATGCTTGTGTCCCATTTAATTTAGCCCCTGCATGCTACTTATTTACCCATGATCATAAATACCAAAAATTAATCCATTTATTGTACCAAGTCCGATTGTAACCCGACCTGACCCAACTAGACTCAACCCAAGCTTCATGTTATCCCCTCATGAACACCCACCCACTCATTGCCCCTACAAAATACCAAACACCAAATGTATCTACTCAAAATATTTAATGGACAACCCCTTGATCAAATTCCTAAAGAATGACATAACCTAGTACACATTCAATCATGGCCCTTCATTCAACCCTATTTATTTCTAACTACTCATCAACTCACAACACAAACTCACACACCCCCTCATTCAGCTGGCCCTAAGCCCCACATACT
The DNA here is from genome assembly GCA_029216955.1 of Iris pallida. Taxonomy (NCBI): domain Eukaryota; kingdom Viridiplantae; phylum Streptophyta; class Magnoliopsida; order Asparagales; family Iridaceae; genus Iris; species Iris pallida. The sequence continues at coordinate 27,126,975 of JANAVB010044419.1, forward strand.
CTCTCTCTCTCTTTTCAACTCACATCCAACTTTTCTTTAACATATCAACACACTCACATTTCTCTCCCTTAAAAATCAAAACAACAGCACCTCCTTCCTCCTCCATGGCCGACCGTGCACACCATCATCATCTTCATAACACCACCACCCTCTCTTTAACTCAGCCATCTCCCTCTCCTCCCTAGGCCGGGCTCCCTCTCTACCTCCACTGGCCGGGCTCCCCCTCCTCCTATTCTTCTTCACCACCACCATCATTTTCACCATCATCTTAACAACACCACCACGAGCACCACCACCTCTCTTTCGACCAGCCACGAGACCGCTGTCACCGTGCCCCGCCTGGCCCCCGTGCTGCTGTACGGCCAGCAACAGCAGCTGCAACGGCCAGCAACAGCAGCAACAACGCGAGCTGCAGCGGCCAGCAATCGCGTGCCACCTCCGCCACCGCGTACCACCGTGGACAGCCACCCATGGTCGGGCGACTCCGGGCGCACCCCCCGACGAACTCTCCATCGCCATCCTCCTCCCCTCCGATGCGATACGTAGGCTATTCGAGCATTTCGTACGAAAACCATCGTGACGCGCTCGAAATGGATTTCAGAATAGCGTTCCGTCGCGGCAACTTCGTACATGTTTTTCGAGAGATCCTACCTTGGGATCGTCGAACCGTTTCTTTCGTCTCAATCTCGGTATATGTAGTACCCCGTCCCTATATCGTGCCCCGTTCTTCGCCCACGGGGTGCACAAAAAAGGAACACTATCGCCATCGATTCGGCCTGGACCGATAGGTCGGAATCGATCGAATCGGTCGAACGGGAACGGTTGAATTAAGATCCATTCCCCGTTATGGAATGGCTTCTTCGGAACCAAGTCCCATATTCAGCAGATTGTGCCTCAAGGATTGACTCTGCAGCTGAGTCGGGAGAGACCTCCCGTTGCTCTATTTTTTATGCTGCTTGCGTTAATTTTGGCTTTATTTTCTGAATGCGTTTTTATGAATATTTTAGATGGTTTTTATGGCTTGCATTTCGAACTCGGATTTCCTATCGAACTTTTTGAATAATACAGTGTTCTAATCGGTTACTTGTGCGATTTCAGGTAATCGCGTAGGCAACGTCTAGCGCGACCAACAAGTTCTTTCGCCTCAAGCAAACTCAAAGTGAGTGGCTGACCCTTCTCTTCTCGACCCCTTCTTAGGTAAATCGATAATGTTGTTGCGAATGAAAGAATAAATGCAAGGGCACAGACACGATAAAATGATCAGTTTTCAAAGAGAATGTAGGCTATACCTTAATAACTAAAAATTGTCTTTGCACGATCATGGACAACTTGTCGACAAGGCGATAGTTTCCTCGAGCGGCAACCCGGGGCCACGGGCCGTTTCGGCCTAGGAAGAAACATGGTATAGCTGTGCTGGATGATAGCATGGGTTAGGCGAGGACTTGCAACGGGGCTCGCTACTTGCATTGAAAGGGCCCCGACTAACAAAGCTATAAATCCAGGATGGCTTGTGATGTCAGTGACCAATCACACACAATATTACACTTGGTATGTAAATGATAGCAATTGACAGGGAAGAACATGGTAAGTCTCATAAGGTGCGACACGGTCCGTCGTGGGTAAGTTCTAACATAATTTACATTATGCTTGTCATATGCTTATCCAAATTTATTAGGATGGTTAGAAACATTCATACACTAAGTCATATAAACTCTTCAACCAAATGAGAGCTTGAAACTTAAATAGCCATGTACCAGTACAAAGTGTAATGTACTGATCCTCGCTCTCCGTGCAGTTATACCGAACCACGAAGGGCGTGCCACTTTAAGCTCAAGGCGGCATGAACACTTTTGAAGACTCGTCCGTGTGTTAAAGGCTTGTTTCTGGAAAATCCTTTTGAAGACCCGTACTCAGTCCAAAAGAAAGAAAAGATGACGACTCGACTTCCCTCAATAGCAGGTGGAAAGTATTATATTTTGATTGTAAAAAGGGATGTAATGTATGGAATGACTATCTCATCAGCGTTCGTTTTGTAATCGAGTCATGTTGTAGCCCATGCGGCAATGATTGTAATGGAGTCAATGTAAATAAAGTTTTATTATCAATAAAATATTTACTTCTATTTGAAATGTGTCTGTAGAAGCATAAATAAATTTTATAGACCAAGTCAAAGAAGTCGAGAGCTTTACGCAAGTTAAACTGAGTCAGATTCACATTTTACGCAGAGAGCAAACAGAGTAAACTCTATGCAAGCTCTTTTACGCGAGAACCATTCTCAGCTTTTACGCGAGAGACAGGCTGTCAGACTGCATTTAATGTACGTAATTTTGATCTGACAGAATAATTTTCTGACAAGAACATTGCATAGAAGCCGAGAAGATTTTTTTTTACCAAACCCAACGCTTGTCGTTTAGTGTGCAGATGGACTACTTTACGCTCAAGAGATTGCTTCTTTTACGCACGAAAGCTATTCGAGTTTTTACGCTCAAGGCTTTTTCGTGTACGTAGAGTTTATTTGAGCTAATTATACGCTCAAGGCTACTTTTCAGCCACTTTACGCGGGAAGTCTATTTTGGGTTATTTTATGCCCAGTTTGCTACTTTACGCAGGAAGTCTATTTTGGGTCATTTTTACGCCCAATCTTTTCTGGCTACATGAGAACGTGGTTTGCTTACGTGGCTTTTATGCAACACTTATCGAGAAACATGTGTACGTGCTCTTCCCATTTTTTTGAAGTAATGGAACACGTGTCATCATGCGTAAAGGTTGATTTTTATCATGGATGACAGTTACTTGCGTAGAGACCCAATTATATTGCTTTTTATGCACAGAGGGTCTATTCTATAAATAGACTTACTTTTAATACAAGACAACAACAAGAGAGATACAGGAAAGGAGATTCTGAGAAAACTCATACTTTCAGAGTGATATTCCCAGAAGCATTTCTTCAACTTTTTCTCAAGAACAGGGTGAAGCAAAGCAGGAAAGCATTAGACTGTGCCATCAGTGCCTTCCGATTATTCATCTTCTTCAAGCAGTTTTCTTCATCGTCATCGTATGGTCCAAGGAACAAAGTGATCGTTCTCAGATCAGACTTCCATAGCAATACTTTCCAGAAACAATTTGTACTTTTTCTCATTTTCTTTCAAAAGCCAATTTTAGGCATTTTGTTAAGTGAAACAGTGTCAATTAATTTTTTTTGCGTACTCTAACTTGATGTCGTGTTTCGGATAACCTTATGACTATGCCTTGTGCGATCGCAACTTAGATTCGTACGGCATCACGCCCGGGGGACGACTATCGATTCTACGGAATCGGGACGTGACATAATGGTATCAGAGCACGGCTTTACATCCTTTGGCCTTATGTTTAGAGTTTTAAACCTTTGACCTCGCATCAATGAGATAAGTTGTTCTATGAAATAAGTCCATAATAATTTGAGACTGGTCTGTTAGCCTTCGTATTGCAGAAGTGCCGGAACCCGCGGCCGAGCAAGAACATAGCGCATCTAGAGGCTCGAGTAGTTCGTGGGCCGGAGCTTCTAACAATACCATCGAAAGGATGCTGCGCATGATGGAGGCACAGCAGAAATAGTCCGAGAACCGACATCAACAAATAGAGCGGTTGAACCAGATTATCGAGGACATGTTACGACTCTGTGCGATCGACTTGAAGTCAAGCTGGGACGTACATCTGTCGTTGGCCGAGTTTACATACAACAACAGCTATCAGTCCAGCATCAAAATGGCACCGTATGAAGCTTTGTACGGCCGGAAGTATAGATCGTCTATTTGCTGGGATGAAGTCGGGGAATGGCAGATACTTGGCCCGGAACTGGTGGAGCAGACTGTGCAAAAGGTCAAGTTGATACGGAAGAGATTAAAAGTAGCACAAAGTCGACAAAGGAGTTATGTTGACAAGCACCGACGCCCCCTCGAGTTCTCGAAAGGCAACCATGTATTCCTGAAAGTAATGCCCATGCGTGGAGTTACCAGATTCGGCACGAAGAGAAAGTTGAGCCCAAGATTTGTTGGTCCATTCGAAATATTGAAGCGAGTCTCCCCAGTAGCTTACCAAATTGCCTTACCGCCTGCGTTGTCGAAGGTACATAACGTCTTCAACGTCTCACAATTGCGAAAGTACGTGCACGATCCGAGCCATGTGGTAGATTTGGGTCAGCTGGATCTGAAGGCAGACTTGTCATATGTCGAAGAGCCTGTGCAAGTCTTGGAGCGCAAAGATAAATTCTCCGCAACCGTGCCATTCCTCTCATCCGCGTCCTTTGGAGAAACCATTCGGTCGAGGAGTCGAAGTAGGAGCTTGAGTCAGAAATGAAGGAAAAAATTTCTTCATTGTTCTTGTAGAGGTAGGTTCTATTCTTAAGTTTCGAGGATGAAACTTTTTCTTAGTTGGTTATGGTTTTGTTCCCCGTTCCTACATCGTGCTCCATTCTCCGTCCACGGGGTGTGCGAGAAAGCAACACTATCACCATCGATTCGGTCGGAACCGATAGGTCGGGATTGATCGAATCGGTCGAACGGGAACGGTTGAATTAAGATCCATTCTCCGTTATGGAATGGCTTCTTCGGAACCAAGTCCCATATTCAGCGGATTGTACCTCAAGGATTGACTCTGCGGCTGAGTCGGGAGAGACCTCCCGTTGCTCTGTTTTTCACGCCGCTTGCGTTGGTTTTGGCTTCATTTTCTGAATGCGTTTTCGTGAATATTTTCGATAGTTTTCATGGCTTGCATTTCGAACTCGCATTTCCAATCGAACTTCTTGAATAATACAGTATTCTAATCGGTTGCTTGTACGATTTCAGGTAATCGCATAAGCGACGCCTAGCGCGACCAACAAGTTCTCTTGCCTCGAGCAAACTCAAGGTGAGTGGCTGACCCTTCTCTTCTCGACCCATTCTTAGGTAAATCGATAATATTGTTGCGAATGAAAGAATAAATGCAAGGGCACGGACACGATAAAATGATCAATTTTCAAAGAGAATGTAGGCTATACCTTAATAACTAAAAATTGTCTTTGCACGGTCATGGACTACTTGTCGACAAGGCAATAGTTTTCTCGAGCGGCAACCCGGGGCCACAGGACCATTTTGGCCTAGGAGGAAACAGGGTATAGCTATGATGGATGATAGCATGGGTTAGGCGGGGACTTGCAACGGGGCTCGCTACTTGCGTTGAAAGGTCCCCGACTAACAAAGCTATAAGTCCAGGATGGCTTGTGATGTCAGTGACCAATCACACATAATATTGCACTTGGTATGTAAATGATAACAATTGACAGGGAAGAACATGGTAAGTCTCATAAGGCGCGGCACGGTCCGCCGTGGGTAAGTCCCAACGTAATTTACATTATGCTTGTCATATGCTTGTCTAAATTTATTAGGATTGTTAGAAACATTCATACACTAAGTCATATAAACTCTTCAACAAAATGAGAGCTTGGAACTTAAATAGCTATGCACCAATACAAAGTGTAATGTACTGATCTTCGCTCTCCACGCAGGTACCCCGAACCACGAAGGGCGTGCCACTTAAAGCTCAAGGCGGCGTGAACACTTTTGAAGCCTCGTCCGTATGTTGAAGGCTTGTTTCTGGAAAATCCTTTTGAAGACCCCGCACTCAGTCCAAAAGAAAGAAAAGATGATGACTCAACTTCCCTCAATAGCAGGTAGAAAGTGTTATGTTTTGGTTGTAAAAAGGGATGTAATGTATGGAACGACTATCTCATCAGCGTTCATTTGGTAATCGAGTCATGTTGTAGCCCGTACGGCAATGATTGTAATGGAGTCAATATAAATAAAGTTTTATTATCAATAAAAAGTTTACTGCTATTTCAAATGTGTCAATCAATTTTTTCGGCGTACTCTAACTTGATGTTGTGTTTCGGATAACCTTATGACTATGCCTTGTGCGATCGCAACTTAGGGTCACACGGCATCACGCCCGGGGGACGACTATCAATTCTATAGAATCAGGGCATGACAGTATATATCCCTTCACCCCTCTCAGGTTTCATCCGTTAATTATATCATTTGATACATCAAAATCGGCCGCCAAGTTGACCGTTTAAATTATAAAAAATTTGGACAACTTTGCGGAGCCAACTTCGTCGGCTCGTATCTCCGCCATCGTAGCTCCGTTTGGCATGCCACCAGTTCCTGTGCGTAGCTGGTATAACCCTCTTCCTGTCCTTCAGGTTTTATTTTATTGTGAGCACGTTTGATTGGTTGAATTTGACGCCAAAGTTGGTCGTCTAAATTCATAATTTCTAACTTATAAAATTCTATTTTTGAACCCGGAACTCCGGATTTCAATTTCGACACCACCAGTAGATTCGTGGTATCGTTCTGGCCCGAATTCATATATAGTTTGTTAGATTTAGAAGACGTGGGCCCTGGTACGCATTTCGGTGCAAAATGGGCCCTACAGTCCGAGTCAACGGACCAATTTGAGATCGGGTCATCAGAATCCAATTCTGGATATACCGTTGAGTTCGTATCGTCATTCTGGATTCGTTGACATATAATTTGCTGAGTTTTGAGGACAGTGGCTGCTGCCCGCTTTTTCGTGCAAATCAGAATTTCAATGTCCTGGTCAACGGACCAATTTGAGATCGGTTCAACGAAATTCAATTCTGGATATACCATTGGGTTCGTATCGTCATTCTGGACTCGTAGACATATAATTTGTTAGGTTTTGTGGACTAGTATCCTTGCATATTTTTTGGTACAAAGCGGGTCCAACACGGACACCGTTTTGATCCGAAATTACTTTTTTGCCCCTGTATCCAAATTGGACTTATGGATAGGCTATCCTAGCTAATTTGACCATTCTGGACACGTTGGTGATATTTGTTTCATCATCCGACAATGTTTATAGATATTTCTCTATGTATCACTTTTTATTATAATTAATTCTTATTATGTTCGTATTTCAAAATTAGTACAACGAAACTGAGATCAGTCGATTCCAGTGATCTCACATCGCTAAAATTGACAAGATGACCATGTGGATCACTATGATAAGATTATTAACCTTAACGTTGATTATCTTATCTTGATTTGTGTGTTGTAGGTTTCGATGTACGAATAACAAGGTGCAACTTGATATTTTAATTCTTAGATTAGAGTTGATCATGTTTGACCAAGGTATACGGTATCTTGGTAGATAATATTAGGAATAGTATGCTTAGGCTAGTTTTGACCTCGGTTGACCAAGTTTGACTGCTTTGACCAAAGTCAACTATCAGTCAACACTTGGCCTAGAAATATTTAGAACTTGACCAGAGTTGACCAATTGACCAAAAGTAAACTGTTAGTCAACATTAGCCTAGTTTGTCCTCGAGTTGACTAGAGTTGACCAGTTGACCAAAAGTCAATTGTAAGTCAACCTTTGACCCGGCTTGACCTAGTTTGACTTGGTTTGACTTCCTGTGACCTAGTTTGACCTAGTGTGACTCAGTGTGACCTAGTTTGACTTAGTTGGACTGATATTGACCTAGATTACATAGCTTATACTATATAATCATGCCTAACACTGTTGAACCCTAATTAGCTTATATATATCTCATCTTTAGGTCTGTGACATCACTTTGAGCATCGACCCCATTTGACAGCTCAAGACCGCAGGCGAGTACATTCTCTGAAAGTAGTTTCTTGTCTTGATATCTTCTGTATCCGATTCAGTTATAGTGTTTTACTTGATTTTTATCACGATGGTGCACGGACTAGTATACGTTGGATCCTGGCATGAGATGTTATTCCTGGACTTTATTGGTATATTGGTACATTGTTCGATCTTGTTTCTTGTACTTGTATAGACACCGATTTCTGAGGGGGATTAGCTACCCTCTTGGAGAATCCCGTGTCATGACGTGTGCAATGTCCGGATCCATATACTATTCGAGGATGGGGAGTTATTATAGGTTATGTGATCAATACCCCCATGTCACTATTATTGTGCTTACGTCACCCTCACTGCACGTAGGGTGTAGCGGGATCTTATATTTCTTGTGCTCGCTTTTCATGTTGGCCGGCTTGACCCTTCTTGAGATTTTTCTGTGATATCCGGGCCAAATGGAATAGCATGATCTTGACCCAAGCCGATCACATAATGCTATAATATCTCAAGGCCATTTTATGTTTACATTATACATCAAATATTCCTGTACTGTTCTACTTTCCTGTACTTTACACCCTGACATGATTTCCAGTTTATATATCATGTTTTACTTACAGTCTTGATATATCATCTTGTATTCCATTATGATTGTCTCTTACAATATTTGTCAATACTATAGAACTGTTGTTGGAGGTGTACTTGCTCATTTTCCTGACAGGATAACCGTTGATGTTTACAGAGTACATGTTGGCTAATTGCTCTACCTTTACGGGTATGCCCAGGATAGAGATTTTGATGAGACATTATCCCTGGAGCCCGTAGATGATATAGCACCTATTTAGATTTGCTAGATAGGTTTGTCTGGACTGCGAGCCAGCTAGTTTATGAAACTTATATTATATTTGTGTTTGGGACCTTGTGTTATGTTTTTGACTCTCTACTACGTTTGTGACTTTGCTTCTATTTTCGTACTTATATTTCCATCATACCTTTATGATATTCGTGCCTATCTTCCTTAGATGTCTTGTGATTGAGTTGAGATTATATACCTCCGTACGGAGATGACAGGTACATATATATTGTGTCTAAATGCAATACTTTCTAGTAGACCTATACATCGTTCTACCACCGATTCTACGGCGTAGGCTGGACGTACCCACGTGCTCGTGCCCCTAATCAGGGTACGGGTCGTGACATGGCAAGGACAATGTGAAGTTGGATGTCTAGATATACTTCACAATGACTTTAACGTCCACATCATCAATTGTGAATAAAAATGTTTATAAAAAAGTAGAAGTTGTCTTGGAAGTTGTAAAAATAAAAAATAAAAATAAAAATAAAAATAAAATACTAAATAAAATATTAAATAAAATACTAAATACTAAATACTAAATACTAAATACAAAGTACAAAATATAAAATACAAAATATAAAATATAAAATATAAAATATAAAATACAAAATACAAAACAAGATAAATAAGAAATAAGAAATTGAAAATTGAAAATTAAAAATTGAAAATTAAAAATTGAAAATTGAAAATTGAAAATTGAAAATTGAAAATTGAAAATTGAAAATTGAAAATTAAAAATTGAAAATTGAAAATTGAAAATAGAAAATCGAAAATCGAAAATCGAAAATCGAAAATAAAAAATGAGCTTCGGTGGGTTGAAAAGGCTTATACTGGAGGCTGTAACGTTCAGGTCTTTCCTTTGGGACGAGGAGGGTTACGTGGATTCGGAAAAGGTCGAACGCCATCCGTGAGTCGAAAAAGCTCGGACATGACTTCCTTTTGTGCTTAAACATTGTTCTGTCTTTTTTTTTACTTTGGTACATGCTGGAGCATAACTAATACAAAGTTGATATTCTTTTAGGCCACATCCTAATGAGTGTTCGGGAAGCGACTTGGATGGTGATATATATTTCTTGAGTTGGGACGCAACACTTATTACACATCGTGTAGTTCCACATATGGATCATCCTGCGCACAAACTGAAACCCTACTTCGCGATGTTACAATGGAGGTAATGGTGTAACATTATCATCAGTTTAGTATATAGTTTGTTTTTCTCCAATCCTTTTTTCCATTACTCTATGTGGAAGTTTTGTAATGGAGGTCTAGTTTGAATTTGTTTCTTTTGTTGGAATTAGAAATTTAGAAGAATGGTTCTCTCAATAATCTGTTCGCCACAAACAAAATTGTTGATTCATTGGAATACAGGATGTTCATGAATACTTCAGCAATTACATCGTCAATGACAACATAGGGATTATCTCAAATGCACACACCGTGTTTGCTGACAGAGAGCCACTAAAGGCCCGGGTGTGGACCCTGTATTGAGCTTGCCAAAATATTCTCCGTTGCAGTTGAATTCCCCAAGACTGGTGTGGCTGCTGAAATCCCACAACGTCTCTATGCAAAAGAGTTCCCTGACTTCATGGAAAAGCTGGATAAAGTGACATACGAGTCCAAAAGCGTGATTGGCAGGATCTTCCGAGCCATCAAAGACGACTCTACACCTGCATGTCATATAGGAGCATTCACCAAAGAGGTAGCACGCAAGTCCTACGACCCTGACATGGAGGTTGAGGGGTTCAAGGACTATTTTAATGACGCCTTCTTTTTCAAGGAGCGGTATAACTTCAAGTTGGGGAATCTCATGGACCAATGCGGGATCGAGACAGAGGCTGAGATTCTTAGCGGAGTGTCTTGACATCAAAGTTGTACGATAAGTACAGCGATGGAGATGTGTTAACGTTTGCAATAAAGTCATTGTGGATGGAAGCTAGGAGTTGGTTCGATGAGAACATGAGCGATCAGCATGATGATGATCCAAATGTCAGGGCATCAGCCTGGTTCCATGTCACGTATCACACAGACAATTGGGGAACTTACAACACTGATCTTAACATGGCCTATTTCTTAACTTTTGCATGATGTGTGTACAACAAACTGGTATTAATCAAGCAGTAGAAGAAGAAGTGAATACGAAGAAGGCTGCTGCAGACGGAGCAGATTGAGGTTTCCTACAATTAGTTTGATAAGAACACTGTGAATATGATAACCAACTATTGTTTCCAGACTTTATTTCCTAACTTTCGTAAATGATAGTTTGTAGTCTCATGTTTGACTCATATTCATGTTAGTGCTAAAAATATTAGAGCATCTTCAACCCTGTTGTGAGTTTGAAAAAAAAAATGGTTGCCACATAGGAATGACAAACTTACTTTTCAAAAGTAATTTTTCAATGCAAATGTAAAATAAAGTATGGAGTTGACATGGCAAGGATAATGTGAAGTTGGTTGTCAAGATCTAGACAATGTACATCACAATGACTTTAATGTCCACATCATCAATTGTGAATAAAAATATTTATAAAAAAGTAGAAGAGTATAAGTTGTATTGGAAGTTGTAAAAATAAAAAATTAAATAAAATAAATAAAAATAAAAATAAAAATAAAAATAAAAATAAAAATAAAAATAAAAATAAAAATAAAATACAAGATACAAGATACAAAATACAAAATACAAAATACAAAATACAAAATACAAAATACAAAATACAAAATACAAAATACAAAATACAAAATAAAAAATACAAAATAAGATAAATAAGAAATATGAAATATGTAATATAAAATTGAAAATTGAAAATTGAAAATTGAAAATTGAGAATTGAAGATAGAAAATCGAAAATCAAAAATAAAAAATAAAAAATGAGCTTCGGTGGGTTGAAAAGGCTTATACTGGAGGCTGTAACGTTCGGGTCTTTCCTTTGGGACGAGGAGGGTTACGTGGATTCGGAAAAACTCGAACGCATCCGTGAGTCGAAAAAGCTCGGACATGACTTCCTTTTGTGCTTAAACATTGTTCTGTCTTTTTTTTATACTTTGGTACATGCTGGAGCATAACTAATATAAAGTTGATATTCTTTTAGGCCACATCCTAATGAGTGTTCGGGTAGCGAACTTGGATGGTGATATATATTTCTTGGGTTGGGATGCAACACTTATTCCACGTCATGTAGTTCCACCTATGGATCATCCTGCCGCACAAACTGAAACCCTACTTCGCGATGTTACAATGGAGGTAATGGTGTAACATTATCATCAGTTTAGTATATAGTTTTGTTTTTCTCCAATCCTTTTTCCATTACTCTATGTGTAAGTTTTGTGATGGAGGTCTAGTTTGAATTTGTTTCTTTTGTTGGAATTAGAAATTTAGAAAAATGGTTCTCTCAATGATCTGTTCGCCACTAACAAAATTGTTGATTCATTTGGATACAGGATGTTCATGAATACTTCAGCAATTACATCGGCAATGACAACATAGGAATTATCTCAAATGCACACACCATGTTTGCTGACAGAGAGCCAACAAAGGCCCGGGTGTGGACCCTGTATTGAGCTTGCCAAACTATTCTCCGTTGCAGTTGGATTCCCCGAGACTGGTGTGGGTGCTGAAATCCCACAGCGTCTTTATGCAAAAGAGTTCCCTGACTTCATGGAAAAGCTGGATAAAGTGACATACGAGTCCAAAAGCGTGATTGACAGGATCTTTCGAGCCATCAAAGATGACTCTACACCTGCATGTCATATAGAAGCATTCACCAAAGATGTAGCACGCAAGTCCTACGACCCTGACATGGAGGTTTAGGGGTTCAAGGACTATCTTAATGACGCCTTCTTTTTCAAGGAGCGGTATGACTTCAAGTTGGGGAATCTCATGGACCAATGCGGAATCGAGACGGAGGCTGAGATTCTTAGCGGGAGTGTCTTGACATCAAAGTTGTACGATAAGTACAGCGATGGAGATGTGTTAACGTTTGCAATGAAGTCATTATAGATAGAAGCTAGGAGTTGGTTCGATGAGAACATGAGCGATCAGCATGATGATGATCCAAATGCCAGGGCATCAGCCTGGTTCCATGTCACGTATCACGCAAACCATTGGGGAACTTACAACACTGATCTTAACATGGCCCATTTCTTAAGTTTTGCATGATGTGTGTACGACAAACTGGTATTAATCAAGCAGTAGAAGAATAAGTGAATACGAGGAAGGCTGCTGCAGACGGAGCAGATTGTGGATTCCTACAATTAGTTTGATAAGAACACTGTGAATATGATAACCAACTGTTGTTTACAGACTTTATTTCCTAACGTTCGTAAATGATAGTTTGTAGTCTCATGTTTGACACATATTCATGTTAGTGCTAAAAATATTAGAGCATCTTCAACCCTGTTGTGAGTTTGAAAAGAAATGGTTGCCACATAGGAATGACAAACTTACTGTTCAAAAGTACTTTTTCAATGCAAATGTAAAATAAAGTATGGAGTTGACATGGCAAGGACATTGTGAAGTTGGTTGTCTAGATCTAGACAATGTACATCACAATGGCTTTAATGTCCACATCATCAATTGTGAATAAAAATGTTTATAAAAAAGTAGAAGAGTAGAAGTTATAAGTTGTAAAAATAAAAAATAAATATATACAAATAATAATAAAATAATAAAATAATATAATATAAAAATATAAAAATATAAAAATATAAAAATATAAAAATAAAATAAAATACAAGATACTAAATATAAAATACAAAATATAAAATACAAAATACAAAATACAAAATACAAAATACAAAATACAAAATACAAAATACAAAATACAAAATACAAAAAATAAAATACAAAATACAAAATACAAAATTCAAAATTCAAAATTCAAAATACAAAACAAGATAAATATGAAATATGAAATATGTAATATAAAATTGACAATTGAAAACTGAAAATTGAAAATTGAGAATTGAGAATTGACAATTGACAATTGAAAATAGAAAATCGAAAATCAAAAATCGAAAATCGAAAATCAAAAATAAAAAATAAAAAATGAGCTTCGGTGGGTTGAAAAGGCTGATACTGGAGGCTGTAACGTTCGGGTCTTTCCTTTGGGACGAGAAGGGTCACGTGGATTCGGAAAAGCTCGAACGTCATCCGTGAGTCGGAAAAGCTCGGACATGACTTCCTTTTGTGCTTAAACATTGTTCTGTCTTTTTTTTTACTTTGGTACATGCTGGAGCATAACTAATACAAAGTTGATATTCTTTTAGGCCACATCCTAATGAGTGTTCGGGTAGCGACTTGGATGGTGATATATATTTCTTGAGTTGGGACGCAACACTTATTCCACTTCGTGTAGTTCCACCTATGGATCATCCTGCCGCACAAACTGAAAACCAACTTCTCAATGTTACAATGGAGGTAATGGTGTAACATTATCATCAGTTTAGTATATAGTTTGTTTTTCTCCAATCCTTTTTCCATTACTCTATGTGTAAGTTTTGTGATGGAGGTCTAGTTTGAATTGGTTTCTTTTTTAAAATTAGAAATTTAGAAGAATGGTTCTCTCAATGATCTGTTCGCCACTAACAAAATTGTTGATTCATTTGGATACAGGATGTTCATGAATACTTCAGCAATTACATCGGCAATGACAACATAGGGATTATCTCAAATGCACACACCGTGTTTGCTGACAGAGAGCCACTAAAGGCCGAGAGTGGACCCTGTATTGAGCTTGCCAAACTATTCTTCGTTGTAGTTGAATTCCCCAAGACTGGTGTGGCTGCCGAAATCCCACAGCGTCTCTATGAAAAGGAGTTCCCTGACTTAATGGAAAAGCTCGATAAAGTGACATACGAGTCCAAATGCGTGATTGGAAAGCTCTTCCGAGCCATCAAAGATGACTATACACGTGCATGTCATATAGAAACATTCACCAAAGAGGTAGCACACAAATCCTACGACCCTGACATGGAGGTTGAGGGGTTCAAGGACTATCTTAATGACGCCTTCTTTTTCAAAGAGCGGTATGACTTCAAGTTGGGGAATCTCATGGACCAATACAGGATCGAAACGGAGGCTGAGATTCTTAGCGGAAGTGTCTTGACGTCAAAGTTGTACGATAAGTACAGCGATGGAGATGTGTTAACTTTTGCAATGAAGTCATTGTGGATGGAAGTTAGGAGTTAGTTCGATGAGAACATGAGCGATCAGCAAGATGATGATCCAAATGCCAAGGCATCAGCCTGGTACCATGTCAAGTATCACGTAGACTATTGGGGAACCTACAACACTGATCTTAACATGGTCGATTTCTTAAGTTTTGCATGGTGTGTGTACGACAAGCTGGTATTAATTAAGCAGTAAAAAAAGAAGTGAATACGAGGAGGAAGGCTGCTGCAGACTGGAGCAGATTGAGATTTCCTACAATTAGTTTGATAAGAACAGTGTGAATATGATAACCAATTGTTGTTTTGAGACTTTATTTCCTAACTTTTGTGAATGATAGTTTGTAGTCTCATGTTTGACTCGTATTCATGTTAGTGCTAAAAATATTAGAGCATCTTCAACCCTGTTGTGAGTTTGGCAAAAAAAAATGGTTGTCGCATAGGAATGACAAGCTTACTTTTCAAAAGTACTTTTCCAATGCAAATGTGAAATAAAGTATGGAGTTAACATGGCAAGAACAACGTGAAGTTGGTTGTCTAGATTTTGACAATGTACTTCACAATGACTTTAATGTCCACATCCTCAGTTTAGTATATAGTTTTGTTTTTCTCCCAATTCTTTTTCCATTACTCTCTGTGTAAGTTTTGTGATGGAGATCAAGTTTGAATTTGTTTCTTTTGTTGGAATTAGAAATTTAGAAGAATGGTTATCTTAATGGTCTGTTCGCCACTAACAAAATTGTTGATTCATTTGGATACAGGATGTTCATGAATACTTCAGCAATTACATCGGCAATGACAACATAGGAATTATCTCAAATACACACACCGTGTTTGCTGACAGAGAGCCACTAAAGGCCCAGGTGTGGACCCTGTATTGAGCTTGCCAAACTATTCTTCGTTGCAGTTGGATTCCCCAAGACTGGTGTGGGTGCTGAAATCCCACAGTGTCCCTATGCAAAAGAGTTCCCTGACTTCATGGGAAAGAAGGATAAAGTGACATACGAGTCCAAAAGCGTGATTGGAAAGCTCTTTCGAGCCATCAAAGATGACTCTACACGTACATGTCATTTTGGAGCATTCACCAAAGAGGTAGCACGCAAGTCCTACGACCCTGACATGGAGATGCCTTCTTTTTCAAGGAGCGGTATGACTTCAAGTTTTGGAATCTCATGGACCAATGTGGGATCGGGACAGAGGCTGAGATTCTTAGCGGAGTCACATCAAAGTTGTACGATAAGTACAACGATGGAGATGTGTTAACGTTTGCAATGAAGTTATTGTGGATGAAAGCTAGGAGTTGGTTCGATGAGAACATGAGCGATCAGCATGATGATGATGATCCAAATGCCAGGGCATCAGCCTGGTTCCATGTCACGTATCACGCAGACTATTGGGGAACTTACAACACTGATCTTAACATGGCTCATTTCTTGAATTTTGCATGATGTCTATACGACAAACTGGTATTAATCAAGCAGTAGAAGAAGAAGTGAATACGAGGAAGGCTGCTACAGACGGTAGTTTGATAAGAACACTGTGAATATGATAACCAACTGTTGTTTCCAGACTTTATTTCCTAACTTTCGTAAATGATAGTTTGTAGTCTCATGTTTGACCCGTATTCATGTTAGTGCTAAAAATATTAGAGCATCTTCAGCCCTGTTGTGAGTTTGAAAAAAAAATGGTTGCCACATAGGAATGACAAGCTTACTTTTCAAAAGTACTTTTTTAATGCAAATGTGAAATAAAGTATAGAGTTGATATGGCAAGGACATGGCAAGGACAATGTGACGTTCGGTGTCTAGATCTAGACAATGTACTTCACAATGACTTTAATGTCCACATCATCAATTGTGAATAAAAATGTTTATAAAAAAGTAGAAGTTGTCTTGGAAGTTGTAAAAATAAATAATAAATAAATAAATCAAAATAAAAATAAAAATAAAAATAAAAATAAAAATAAAAATAAAAATAAAAATAAAAATAAAAATAAAAATAAAAATAAAAATAAAAATAAAATACTAATTACTAAATACTAAATACTAAATACTAAATACTAAATACTAAATACAAAATACAAAATACAAAATACAAAATACAAAACGAGATACAAAATACAAAATAAAAATAAAATACTAAATAAAATATTAAATAAAATACTAAATACTAAATACTAAATACTAAATACAAAGTACAAAATAAAAAATACAAAATATAAAATATAAAATACAAAATATAAAATACAAAACAAGATAAATAATAAATAAGAAATATGTAATATAAAATTGAAAATTGAAAATTGAAAATTGAAAATTGAAAATTGAAAATTGAAAATTGAAAATTAAAAATTGAAAATTGAAAATCGAAAATCGAAAATCGAAAATCGAAAATCGAAAATCGAAAATCGAAAATCGAAAATCGAAAATAAAAAATGAGCTTCGGTGGGTTGAAAAGGCTTATACTGGAGGCTGTAACGTTCGGGTCTTTCCTTTGGGACGAGGAGGGTTACGTGGATTCGGAAAAGGTCGAACGCCATCCGTGAGTCGGAAAAGCTCGGACATGACTTCCTTTTGTGCTTAAATAATGTTCTGTCTTTTTTTTTACTTTTGTAAATGCTGGAGCATAACTAATACAAAGTTGATATTCTTTTAGGCCACATCCTAATGAGTGTTCGGGTAGCGACTTGGATGGTGATATATATTTCTTGAGTTAGGACGCAACACTTATTCCACGTCGTGTAGTTCCACCTATGGATCATCCTGCCGCACAAATTGAAACCCTACTTCGCGATGTTACAATGGAGGTAATGGTGTAACATTATCATCAGTTTAGTATATAGTTTGTTTTTCTCCAATCCTTTTTCCATTACTCTATGTGTAAGTTTTGTGATGGAGGTCTAGTTTGAATTTGTTTTATTTTGTTGGAATTAAGAAATTTATAAGAATGGTTCTCTCAATGATCTGTTCGCCACTAACAAAATTGTTGATTCATTTGGATACAGGATGTTCATGAATACTTCAGCAATTACATCGGCAATGACAACATAGGGATTAACTCAAATGTACACACCGTGTTTGCTGACAGAGAGCCACTAAAGGCCCGGGTGTGGACCGTGTATTGAGCTTGCCAAACTATTCTCCGTTGCAGTTGGATTCCCCAAGACTGGTGTGGCTGCTGAAATCCCACAGCGTCTCTATACAAAAGAGTTCCCTGACTTCATGGAAAAGCTGGATAAAGTGACATACGAGTCCAAAAGCGTGATTGGCAGGATCTTTCGAGGCATCAAAGATGACTCTACACCTGCATGTCATATAGAAGTATTCACCAAAGAGGTAGCACGCAAGTCCTACGACCCTGACATGGAGGTTGAGGGGTTCAAGGACTATCTTAATGACGCCTTCTTTTTCAAGGAGCGGTATGACTTCAAGTTAGGGAATCTCATGGACTAATGCGGGATCGAGACGGAGGCTAGATTCTTAGCGGGAGTGTCTTGACATCAAAGTTGTACGATAAGTACAGCGATGGAGATGTGTTAAAGTTTGCAATGAAGTCATTGTGGTTGGAAGCCAGGAGTTGGTTCGATGAGAACATGAGCGATCTACATGATGATGATCCAAATGCCAGGGCATCAGCCTGGTTCCATGTCACGTATCACGCAGACTATTGGGGAACTTACAACACTGATCTTAACATGGCCCATTTCTTAAGTTTTGCATGATGTGTGTACGACAAACTGGTATTAATCAAGCAGTAGAAGAAGAAGTAAATATGAGGAAGGCTGCTGCAGACGGAGCAGATTGTGGTTTCCTACAATTAGTTTGATAAGAACACTATGAATATGATAACCAACTGTTGTTTCCAGACTTTATATCCTAACTGTCGTAAATGATAGTTTGTAGTCTCATGTTTGACTCGTATTCATGTTAGTCCTAAAAATATTAGAGCATCTTCAACCCTGTTGTGTGCTTGAAAAAAAAATGGTTGCCACATAGGAATGACAAGCCTACTTTTCGAAAGTACTTTTTCAATGCAAATGTTAAATAAAGTATGAAGTTGACATGGCAAGGACATGGCAAGGACAATATGAAGTTGGTTGTCTAGATCTAGACAATGTACTTCATAATGACTTTAATGTCCACATCATCAATTATGAATAAAAATGTTTATAAAAAAGTTGTTGTTGTCTTGGAAGTTGTAAAAATAAAAAAATTAATAAATAAAATCAAAATCAAAATCAAAATCAAAATCAAAATCAAAATCAAAATCAAAATCAAAATCAAAATAATTACTAAATACAAAATACAAAATACAAAATACAAAATACAAAATACAAAATACAAAATACAAAATACAAAATATAAAATATAAAATATAAAATACAAAATACAAAACAAGATAAATAAGAAATATGAAATATGTAATATAAAATTGAAAATTGAAAATTGACAATTGAGAATTGAGAATTAAAAATTGAAAATAGAAAATCAATAATCAAAAATCAAAAATCGTAAATCGAAAATAAGAAATAAAAAATGAGCTTCGGTAGGTTGAAAAGGCTTATATTGGAGGTTGTAACGTTTGGGTCGTTCCTTTGGGACGGGGAGGGTTACGTGGATTCGGAAAACCTCGAACGCCATCTGTGAGTCGAAAAAGCTCGGACATGACTTCCTTTTGTGCTTAAACATTGTTCTGTCTTTTTTTTTACTTTGGTACATGCTGGAGCATAACT
Organism: Iris pallida; assembly: GCA_029216955.1. Taxonomy (NCBI): domain Eukaryota; kingdom Viridiplantae; phylum Streptophyta; class Magnoliopsida; order Asparagales; family Iridaceae; genus Iris; species Iris pallida. The sequence goes on from JANAVB010044419.1 coordinate 27,146,359, forward strand.
AATACAAAGTTGATATTCTTTTAGGCCACATCCTAATGAGTGTTCGGGTAGCGACTTGGATGGTGATATATATTTCTTCAGTTGGGACGCAACACTTATTCCACGTCGTGTAGTTCCACCTATGGATCATCCTGCCGCACAAATTGAAACCCTACTTTGCGATGTTACAATGGAGGTAATGGTGTAACATTATCCAATCCTTTTTCCATTACTCTATGTGTAAGTTTTGTGATGGAGGTCTAGTTTGAATTTGTTTCTTTTGTTGGAATTAGAAATTTAGAAGAATGGTTATCTTAATGATCTGTTCGCCACTAACAAAATTGTTGATTCATTTGGATACAGGATGTTCATGAATACTTCAGCAATTACATCGGCAATGACAACATAGGAATTATCTCAAATGCACACACCGTGTTTGCTGACAGAGATCCACTAAAGGCCCGGGTGTGGACCCTGTATTGAGCTTGCCAAACTATTCTCCGTTGCAGTTGGATTCCCCAAGACTGGTGTGGGTGCTGAAATCCCACAGTGTCCCTATACAAAAGAGTTCCCTGACTTCATGGGAAAGCAGGATAAAGTGACATACGAGTCCAAAACCGTGATTGGAAAGCTCTTCCGAGCCATCAAAGATGACTCTACACGTGCATGTCATTTTGGAGCATTCACCAAAGAGGTAGCACGCAAGTCCTACGACCCTGACATGGAGATGCCTTCTTTTTCAAGGAGCGGTATGACTTCAAGTTTTGGAATCTCATGGACCAATGCGGGATCGAGACAGAGGCTGAGATTCTTAGCGGAGTCACATCAAAGTTGTACGATAAGTACAACGATGGAGATGTGTTAACGTTTGCAATGAAGTCATTGTGGATGGAAGCTAGGAGTTGGTTCGATGAGAACATGAGCGATCAGCATGATGATGATGATCCAAATGCCAGGGCATCAGCCTGGTTCCATGTCATGTATCACGCAGACTATTGGGGAACTTACAACACTGATCTTAACATGGCTCATTTCTTGAATTTTGCATGATGTCTGTACGACAAACTGGTATTAATCAAGCAGTAGAAGAAGAAGTGAATACGAGGAAGGCTGCTACAGACGGTAGTTTGATAAGAACACTGTGAATATGATAACCAACTGTTGTTTCCAGACTTTATTTCCTAACTTTCATAAATGATAGTTTGTAGTCTCATGTTTGACCCGTATTCATGTTAGTGCTAAAAATATTAGAGCATCTTCAGCCCTGTTGTGAGTTTGAAAAAAAAATGGTTGCCACATAGGAATGACAAGCTTACTTTTCAAAAGTACTTTTTCAATGCAAATGTAAAATAAAGTATGGAGTTGATATGGCAAGGACATGGCAAGGACAATGTGAAGTTCGTTGTCTAGATCTAGACAATGTACTTCACAATGACTTTAATGTCCACATCATCAATTGTGAATAAAAATGTTAATAAAAAAGTAGAAGTTGTCTTGGAAGTTGTAAAAGTAAATAATAAATAAATAAATCAAAATAAAAATAAAAATAAAAATAAAATACTAAATACTAAATACTAAATACTAAATACTAAATACTAAATACTAAATACTAAATACTAAATACAAAATACAAAATACAAAATACAAAATACAAAATACAAAATACAAAATACAAAACAAGATACAAAATAAAAATAAAATACTAAATAAAATATTAAATAAAATACTAAATACTAAATACTAAATACTAAATACAAAGTACAAAATATAAAATATAAAATATAAAATATAAAATACAAAATACAAAATACAAAAAAAGATAAATAAGAAATAAGAAATATGTAATATAAAATTAAAAATTGAAAATTAAAAATTGAAAAATGAAAATTGAAAATTGAAAATTAAAAATTAAAAATTGAAAATTGAAAATAGAAAATCGAAAATCGAAAATCGAAAATCGAAAATAAAAAATGAGCTTCGGTGGGTTGAAAAGGCTTATACTGGAGGCTGTAACGTTCGGGTCTTTCCTTTGGGACGAGGAGGGTTACGTGGATTCGGAAAAGGTCGAACGCCATCCGTGAGTCGGAAAAGCTCGGACATGACTTCATTTTGTGCTTAAACATTGTTCTGTCTTTTTTTTTTACTTTTGTACATGCTGGAGCATAACTAATACAAAGTTGATATTCTTTTAGGCCACATCCTAATGAGTGTTCGGGTAGCGACTTAGATGGTGATATATATTTCTTGAGTTAGGACGCAACACTTATTCCACATCGTGTAGTTCCACCTATGGATCATCCTGCCGCACAAATTGAAACCCTACTTTGCGATGTTACAATGGAGGTAATGGTGTAACATTATCATCAGTTTAGTTTATAGTTTTGTTTTTCTCCAATCCTTTTTCCATTACTCTATGTGTAAGTTTTGTGATGGAGGTCTAGTTTGAATTTGTTTCTTTTGTTGGAATTAGAAATTTAGAAGAATGGTTCTCTCAATGATCTGTTCGCCACTAACAAAATTGTTGATTCATTTGGATACAGGATGTTCATGAATACTTCAGCAATTACATCGGCAATGACAACATAGGGATTATCTCAAATGCACACACCGTGTTTGCTGACAGAGAGCCACTAAAGGCCCGGGTGTGGACCCTGTATTGAGCTTGCCAAACTATTCTCCGTTGCAGTTGGATTCCACAAGACTGGTGTGGGTGCTGAATATCCCACAGCGTCTCTATACAAAAGAGTTCTCTGACTTCATGGAAAAGCTGGATAAAGTGACATACGAGTCCAAAAGCGTGATTGGCAGGATCTTTCGAGCCATCAAAGATGACTCTACACCTGCATATCATATAGGAGCATTCACCAAAGAGGTAGCACGCAAGTCCTACGACCCTGACATGGAGGTTGAGGGGTTCAAGGACTATCTTAATGACGCCTTCTTTTTCAAGGAGCGGTATGACTTCAAGTTAGGGAATCTCATGGACCAATGCGGGATCGAGACGGAGGCTGAGATTCTTAGCGGGAGTGTCTTGACATCAAAGTTGTACGATAAGTACAGCGATGGAGATGTGTTAACGTTTGCAATGAAGTCATTGTGGATGGAAGCTAGGAGTTGGTTCGATGAGAACATGAGCGATCAACATGATGATGATCCAAATGCCAGGGCATCAGCCTGGTTCCATGTCACGTATCACACAGACTATTGGAGAACTTACAACACTGATCTTAACATGGCCAATTTCTTAAGTTTTGCATGATGTGTGTACGCAAACTGGTATTAATCAAGCAGTAGAAGAAGAAGTGAATACGAGGAAGGCTGCTGCAGACGGAGCAGATTGTGGTTTCCTACAATTAGTTTGATAAGAACACTGTGAATATGATAACCAACTGTTGTTTTTAGACTTTATATCCTAACTTTCATAAATGATAGTTTGTAGTCTCATGTTTGACTCGTATTCATGTTAGTGCTAAAATATTAGAGCATCTTCAAACCTGTTGTGAGCTTGAAAAAAAAATGGTTGCCACATAGGAATGACAAACCTACTTTTCATAAGTACTTTTTCAATGCAAATGTGAAATAAAGTATGGAGTTGACATGGCAAGGATAATATGAAGTTGGTTGTCTAGATCTAGACAATGTACTTCACAATGACTTTAATGTCCACATCATCAATTGTGAATAAAAATGTTTATAAAAAAGTAGAAGAGTAGAAGTTGTCTTGGAAGTTGTAAAAATATAAATAAATCAATCAATCAATCAATCAAAATAAAAAAATAAAAATAAAATACTAAATACTAAATACTAAATACTAAATACTAAATACTAAATACTAAATACAAAGTACAAAATACAAAATACAAAATACAAAATACAAAATACAAAATACAAAATAAGATAAATATGAAATATGAAATATGTAATATAAAATTAAAAATTGAAAATTGAAAATTAAAAATTAAAAATTGAGAATTGAGAATTGAAAATTGAAAATTGAAAATTGAAAATCGAAAATCGAAAATAAAAAATAAAAAATAAAAAATGAGCTTTACTGGAGGCTGTAACGTTCGGGACTTTCATTTGGGACGGAGAGGGTTATGTGGATTCGGAAAAGCTCGAACGCCATCCGTGAGTCGGAAAAGCTCGGACATGACTTCCTTTTGTGCTTAAACATTGTTCTGTCTTTTTTTTTACTTTGGTACATGCTGGAGCATAACTAATACAAAGTTGATATTCTTTTAGGCCACATCCTAATGAGTGTTCGGGTAGCGACTTGGATGGTGATATATATTTCTTGAGTTGGGACGCAACACTTATTCCACTTCGTGTAGTTCCACCTATGGATCATCCTGCCGCACAAACTGAAAACCTACTTCTCGATGTTAGAATGGAGGTAATGGTGTAACATTATCATCAGTTTAGTATATAGTTTGTTTTTCTCCAATCCTTTTTCCATTACTCTATGTGTAAGTTTTGTGATGGAGGTCTAGTTTGAATTGGTTTCTTTTTTAAAATTAGAAATTTAGAAGAATGGTTCTCTCAATAATCTGTTCGCCACTAACAAAATTGTTGATTCATTTGGATACAAGATGTTCATGAATACTTCAGCAATTACATCGGCAATGACAACATAGGGATTATCTCAAATGCACACACCGTGTTTGCTGACAGAGAGCCACTAAAGGCCGAGAGTGGACCCTGTATTGAGCTTGCCAAACTATTCTCCGTTGTAGTTGAATTCCCCAAGACTGGTGTGGCTGCCGAAATCCCACAGCGTCTCTATGAAAAGGAGTTCCCTGACTTAATGGAAAAGCTCGATAAAGTGACATACGAGTCCAAATGCGTGATTGGAAAGCTCTTCCGAGCCATCAAAGATGACTATACATGTGCATGTCATATAGGAACATTCACCAAAGAGGTAGCACGCAAATCCTACGACCCTGACATGGAGGTTGAGGGGTTTAAGGACTATCTTAATGACGCCTTCTTTTTCAAAGAGCGGTATGACTTCAAGTTGGGGAATCTCATGGACCAATACAGGATCGAAACGGAAGCTGAGATTCTTAGCGGAAGTGTCTTGACGTCAAAGTTGTACGATAAGTACAGCGATGGAGATGTGTTAACTTTTGCAATGAAGTCATTGTGGATGGAAGTTAGGAGTTAGTTCGATGAGAACATGAGCGATCAGCAAGATGATGATCCAAATGCCAAGGCATCAGCCTGGTACCATGTCAAGTATCACGTAGACTATTGGGGAACCTACAACACTGATCTTAACATGGTCGATTTCTTAAGTTTTGCATGGTGTGTGTACGACAAGATGGTATTAATTAAGCAGTAGAAAAAGAAGTGAATACGAGGAGGAAGGCTGCTGCAGACTGGAGCAGATTGAGATTTCCTACAATTAGTTTGATAAGACTAGTGTGAATATGATAACCAATTGTTGTTTTGAGACTTTATTTCCTAACTTTTGTGAATGATAGTTTGTAGTCTCATGTTTGACTCGTATTCATGTTAGTGCTAAAAATATTAGAGCATCTTCAACCCTGTTGTGAGTTTGGCAAAAAAAATGGTTGTCGCATAGGAATGACAAGCTTACTTTTCAAAAGTACTTTTCCACTGCAAAAGTGAAATAAAGTATGGAGTTGACATGGCAAGAACAACGTGAAGTTGGTTGTCTAGATTTTGACAATGTACTTCACAATGGCTTTAATGTCCACATTATCAATTGTGAATAAAAATGTTTATAAAAAAAGGTAGAAGATAGAAGTTGTCTTGGAAGTTGTAAAAATATATTTTGTATTGTGTTATCAATACTTTCGCATTGAGGAAAACTTTTCAAACTTATTGTCGTTTGTGAATATAATCTTACCGCGTATAGAAGATATTGTCTCGTGTCTCTTGTCATCCAAGAATCACAATACAAAACAAGACAATATGGTTGGCAATGCTCTAAGGTTTATTTCATACTATTTTGGTGTGCGATGACACATTTGCACAAACCAAATTGTCTAAAGTTCTTATCTGTTGTAATTTTAAGAAAGAAAATGATTGCAGTAATGATCTAATTATTGGGATTCTTGGGTGAGCCAATACTCAGGGTCTGCTTGAATTGAGAGAGAGAGAAAACAAGCAGAGTTAAGTAGGGTTAAATAAGGGGGAGTTATGAGGGGGAGCAGAGTCAATAGAACCTTGTTTGGGTTGGCGAAGAGTTAAGTGGAGTGTTTAAAAAATGAAAAATAATAATAATAATAATAATAATAATAATAATAATAATAATAATAATAATAATAATAATAATAATAATAATAATAATTAAAAATTAAAAATTAAAAATTAAAAATTAAAAATTAAAAATTAAAAATTAAAAATTAAAAATTAAAAATAAAAATAAAAATAAAAATAAAAATAAAAATAATAAAAATGAAAATGAAAATAAAAATGAAAATAAAAATGAAAATGAAAATGAAAATGAAAATATAAATATAAATATAAATATAAATATAAATATAAATATAAATATAAATATAAATATAAATATAAATATAAATAAAATATAAATATAAATATGAATAAAATATAAATATAAATATAAATATAAATATAAATATAAATATAAATATAAATAAAGATAAAGATAAAGATAAAGATAAAGATAAAGATAAATAAAAACAAAAACAAAAACAAAAAAAAATAAAAATAAAAACAAAAATAAAGATAAAAATAAAAATAAAAATAAAAATAAAAATAAAAATAAATACAAAATACAAAATATAAAATACAAAATACAAAATACAAAATAAGAAACAAGAAACAAGAAATATGAAATATGAAATATGAAATATGAAATATGAAATATGAAATATGAAATATGAAATAGAAAATTAAAAATTAAAAATAAAACATAAAAAATAAAAATAATAAATAAATAAATAAAAAATAAAAAATAAAAAATAAAAATAAAGATAAAAATAAAAACAAAAAATGAGCTTCGGTGGGTTGAAAAGGCTGATACTGGAGGCTGTAACGTTCGGGTCTTTCCTTTGGGACGGGGAGGGCTACGTGGATTCGGAAAAGCTCGAGCGCTATCCGTGAGTCGGAAAAGCTCGGACATGACTTTCTTTTGTGCTTAAACATTGTTCTGTCTTTTTTTTTTACTTTGGTCATGCTGGAGCATAACTAATACAAAGTGATATTCTTTTAGGCCACATCCTAATAAGTGTTCGGGTAGCAACTTAGATGGTGATATATATTTTGGGACCCAACACTTATTACACGTCGTGTAGTTCCACCTATAGATCATCCTGCCACACAAACTGAAACCCTACTTTATATAGTTTGTTTTTTCTCCCAATTATTTTTCCATTACTCTCTGTGTAAGTTTTGTGATGGAGATCAAGTTTGAATTTGTTTCTTTTGTTGGAATTAGAAATTTAGAAGAATGGTTCTCTCATTGATCTGTTCGCCACTAACAAAATTGTTGATATATTTGGATACAGGATGTTCATGAATACTTCAGCAATTACATCGACAATGACAACATAAGGATTATCTCAAATGCACACACCGTGTTTGCTGACCGAGAGCCACTAAAGGCCAGAAGTGGACCCTGTATTGAGCTTGCCAAACTATTCTTTGTTGTAGTTGAATTCCCCAAGATTGGTGTGGCTGTCGAAATCTCAAGCGTCTGTATGCAAAGGAGTTCTCTGACTTCATAGAAAAGCTCGATAAAGTGACATGCGAGTCCAAAAGCGTGATTGGCAAGCTCTTCCGAGCCATCAAAGATGACTCTACACGTGCATGTCATATAGGAGCATTCACCAAAGTGGTAGCACGCAAGTCCTACGACCCTAACATGGAGGTTGAGCGGTTCAAGGACTATCTTAATGACGCCTTCTTTTTCAAGGATCGGTATGACTTCAAGTTGGAAAATATCATGGACCAATACAGGATCGAGACTGAGGCTGAGATTCTTAGCGAGAGTGTCTTGACGTCAAAGTTGTACGATAAGTACAGCGATGGAGATATGTTAACTTTTGCAATGAAGTCATTGTGGATGGAAGCTAGGAGTTGGTTCGATGAGAACATGAGCGATTAGCAAGATGATGATCCAAATGCCAAGGCATCAGCCTGGTACCATGTCACGTATCACGCAGACTATTGGGGAACCTACAACACTGATCTTAACATGGCCTATTTCTTAAGTTTTGCATGGTGTGTGTACGATAAACTAGTATTAATCAAGCAGTAGAAGAAGAAGTAAATACGAGGAAGGCTGCTGCAGACTGGAGCTGTCACGCCCCAGAACCAGAATACTGGAGAGCGGAGGCGTACATAGCCAGCTACGTATATTGAAGTGCAACCCACCTCGCTATACGGTCACGGCTGTCTAGATACATGAGGGTTTAACTACAATCCAACAGTCTCCTATGGTCATGAACAAGCCTATTGTCTCAATCTCAAGCAAGCAATAATAGTTACAAGATGTTAGAGCACCAAATATATAATAGCAAGGCATCCCATACATTACATATTGGATGATCATGAAGCTAGTCATACAAAATGTCAAGACTAGCAAGAGTTCAGTCATATATGATCAACCCTAGGATCTGTCAATCATGTTACAGCCCGTAGGCAGACAGTAAATAAGGTGCAATACGAGCTAACATGTGCTCGTCGGCTAAACGCCTCAAAAGAATAATTTTACAATAAAGTGGGAGGACAAAAGAAACCCACTCGTTGCCAGGGTTATGCCTGGTGGTCACCATCTGGCTGAAAGGTAGGTAGATCCTCTGGAGCTGCTCCGATATCTGGCCATACTAAACCAGCTGGGTCAGACCCCAGAAAGAGCAAGTACCACAAAGGAGGCTTCACTTAGGAACTAAAACCCGCAAATCACAATAGAATATAAAAGATAATAAATAAAGAACTGATAATAATATAGATAACAACAGTAAACTAAGTACGAGGAAACCATTCAAGTAGCCAGGTCACAATCCTTAAACCAAACAAGGACCGGGGTTGTAATCCTTCACCTGAATAGAAACCCGTCTCAAATACTATTGGTACAGTAAAGACAATAAACGAAGAGAGGACAACACAGAACTGCTCCGGAAGCCAGGTTACAACCCTTAAACCAAATAAGGACCGGGGTTGTAACCTTTCGCCTGAATAGAACTGGATCCCTGATCTTTATTGCTGAGGCAAGCATAAATAATTAATCATACTGTTAAAGTAAAGTAAAACATGACGAGCATGGCATGGGGTGCAATAAGACAATAAACGAAGAGAGGACACAGAACTGCTCCGGGAGCCAGGTTACAACCCTTAAACCAAATAAGGACCGGGGTTGTAACCCTTCGTCTGAACAGAACTGGACCCCTGATCATTTATTATTGAGACAGGCACAATCAATCGTGTCATGTCACCGTCTTGTACAGGATCAGGATAAGACTAAGCTGGAATAAACTCCATCCAATCAATCACGGCCAATCAAGAGTACGACTTGATACTTTTAACTAACTAGGGTTATCACAGTCCTAGTTACTAGCAAGATGCAATGAGATTATCCCAACAGCCACAAGCCCTACAGACCATCCGGTTATCCGGGCCGAATGTCCGTTTATGAAGGGTGCACCACATGACTGTGTGCTGGAAATGTGTTCTACTCGTCGGTAGGCTACAAGTCCACTTAATGCGTCCAGATAACGGGATTGCCTGTAGCTGGAAATCTCTTCATGTCTACTGAATTATTCTATTTTATTAGCCTTAGTCAATTACTGTAGGTATCCCTGACCGTGGTACTCAGGGATCCCTATCCTAGACATGATGCAAGACAGTACCAGTTTATTTGTACAAACACAATCGTCCACGTTGTCCAAGTCATTCATACTTGTCATATCAGACTAGCTGTCGTAACAGCATGTCATGATATATCATGTCAGTTTGCTTGTCGAGAGTGCGCCACGGCGGGCCACTATCGTATTCAGAAAATATGCCAAAATTTACATGACATAAGCATGATGTGACATTTCAAATGAATAATAATAATAATAATAATATAATAATAAAAGGATAGTACTATGATAGGAGCCAGGCAGTAAATTGGATTCATGCGGCAGAGAGCATGCGCGCTTATGCGGCTGAAAAAGGGCAAGCGCAATGCGGCTCAGAAAGGAAAGAAGACGCATGCGGCCGGAGGAAGTGCTAGCTTATGCGGCAGCGGAAGAGTCAACTCATGCGGCTGAGAAGCAGGGAGTCCCATGCGGCTCAGTGGGGCTTGCAGTATATGCGGCCAGAGTAGTCAAGCTTATACGGCAGCGGAAGCTAGTGCTCATGCGGCTCAAGAACCAAGGCAGCTTATGCGACAGCGGAACAATCAGCATATGCGGCTAAAACAAGCCCAGGGCCTCATGCGACTGCGAAGGACAGTCATATGCGGTTAGGAATGATCTGATCCATGCGGCTGGAAGTCAAGGACAGCCTATGCGGCTGAGGAAGCCATCGGGCATATGCGACTGCGGTTTATTGGAGTTCATGCGGCTGGATTTATGTCGAGGATTATGCGGTTTAAGGAGTTGACTTCATGCAGCTGCGGGGATGATGAACTTTATGCGGTAGAAAAACCAACAAGGCTATGCGGCTGGGAGACTTGTCGTATGAAAGTCATGCGTCTAAGGCTGCCATGCGGCTCGAAAACTGATCATCTTCTCCACTTGTCCGAGAAGATTAGCCATGAAATCCATGGCTTCAAGGCTCATAAACCTTCCATCTGAAGTCGAAATTCAGACTTTCATAGGTCAAAATTGGTCAGAACGAAATTCTCTACGACATGGAACCATCAAAACTTGGAAATAACAATGTTAAGTAGATCAAAACCCAAGAAATCCAAAAATACTATAAACTTAGATCTACACAAATTGATCCATGGAAATTAGAAATGTTAAGTACTAAAGTGTGTTAGAATCTCGAGAGGAAGAGAATGGAACAATAAAAACGAAGTTCCTCCATAAAGCAAGCTGCACTTGCCTAAGCTCTCTCTCTCTCTCTCTCTCTCCTGGTGGTTGAAGAAGTAATGGTGGAGAAGAAGAAGTAATGGAGGGAATTAATGAAAAGAGAGAGTTAGGTGGAAATATAAATAAGGGTGGTGGTGGTAGGTAGGTAGGGGTTCTCCTCTTGGTTCATGATGAACCAATAAACAACCCAAGCCGAACCAAGCCAACCCAAACAAGGCAAACCAAGCCAGGAGACATAAAATACGAGTCAAGATACATATACGTATTCCAAATACGTAATACGAACCACGGTCATTACAACTCTACCCACCTTAAAAGAATTCCGTCCTCGAAATTTAATTAAGAGGCTAGAGCGGCAAGGACAAGTTATACTAATCGTAAGCTATAACAAGCAGTCTATCATGCAGTCATTTATTCAAGCAAGGAATTGAAAGCATAAGGCATAAGGAAGACATTATACCTTACGAGTCAAACAGGTCGAAATATCGCGATCGGATATCATCCTCACGCTCCCACGTCGAATCACCCAAAGAGTGATGACCCCAAGCAACACGGACTAAACTAATAGTCTTGTTCTTGAGTACCTTCTCTCTCCGGTCCAATATAGACACGGGCCTCTCCTCATACGAAAGGTTGGTACCAACAACCAATTCTGAATGATCCAGGATGTGGCTCGGGTCTGGGATATACCGTTGCAGTTGGGATACATGGAACACGTTATGCACCTCACGTAACGATGGTGGAAGAGCGAGACGATAGGATACATCACCTACTCGCTCTAGAATATCGAACGGCCCTATATACCTAGGACTAAGCTTTCTCCGTACGTCGAAACGAATGATGCCACGGTTAGGCAAAATCCTTAGGAATATATGGTCGCCGATCGAGAATTCAAGGAGACGTCGATGAGAATTGGCCCAATGACGTTGGCGATCTTGTGCAACGCGAAGATGATCTCTAACTCCCCTGACCACTTCGACTGTCTGAGTGATCAACTCGGGACCAAGCATCTGCCTTTCTCCAATATCGTCCCATGCTAGAGGGGATCGGCACTTCCTATCATACAGTGCCTCGAATGGTGCCATCTGGATGCTGGCCTAGAAACTGTTATTGTACGAGAACTCCAACAGGTACAGGTGATCTTCCCACGAACCACCGAAGTCGACCGTACAAGATCTCAACATATCTTCCAAGGTTCGTATGATACGCTCTGACTGACCATCTGTCTGCGGATGATAAGCGAAGCTGAACTGGAGGCGAGTTCCCAAACTCTCTTGCAGGCTACGCCAAAAGTACGACGTAAATCTTGAATCTCTATCCGAGGTGATACTGACTGGTATACCATGAAGTCTGACGATGTGCTTGAGGTACATCTCTGCTAGCTGAGCCGTCGACTGACCAACTCTGAATGGGAGAAAATGAGCCACCTTCGTGAGCCTGTCTATAATAACCCAAATAGCATCTCTGCCAGCCGAGGATCTGGGTAATCTAGTCACGAAGTCCATGGTCACATGCTCCCACTTCTATTCTGGAATCGGCAAGGGCTGAAGAAGTCCTGCTAGCCTCTGATGTTCAGCTTTAACTTGTTGGCAAACCAAACATCGAAAGACAAATCGGACTATCTCCCTCTTCATGCCATTCCACCAAAAGTGCTGACGGATATCACGGTATATCTTCGTACCGTCGGGATGGATGGAATATTGAGAACTGTGAGCTTCTGCCATGATCTCATGTCTGATATCTCCACTGGGTACACAAAGATGCCTCCCATGCCTAAGTGTACCGTCTTCATGGATACATAACTCTGGTCTTCGTCCTGTCTCACACTCTGCTCTGAGTCGCTGAAGCTTGGAATCTGCTGACTGCACCATCCGGATCCTCTCGACTATAGTGGACTGAACTTGTATGCTAGCCATCAATGCCACACTGGAAGGGAGAACAACTTCTATACCCATCTTCTGAAGATCCGTTAACAACTCCGTCTACGCTGTTAGGAAATAAACTCCAGCTCTTCTGCTCAATGCATCTACAACAACGTTGGCCTTCCCAGGATGATACTGTAAGTTAACATCATAATCCACAAGTAGCTCCAGCCACCTCCTCTGATGCATGTTAAGATCCTTCTGGGTGAAAACATACTTCAGGCTCTTGTGGTCGGTGAAAATCTCTACCCTATCTCCATATAGGTAGTACCTCCACAACTTAAGTGCAAACACTACTGCTGCCAGCTCCAAGTCATGGGTTGGATAATTCCTCTCATGATCACGAAGTTGTCGTGACGCATAAGCTATTACCTTCTCATGCTGCATCAGAACACATCCCAAACCTCTGCCTGAAGTATCACAATACACTAAGAACCCTCCGGTTCCATCTGGAAGTGTGAGAATGGGTACCGTCATCAAGCCTCGCTTCAACTTCTCAAAAGAATCTTGGCACTCTGCTGTCCAAGCAAACTGCACATCCGTGTGGGTCAACTGGGTCAATGGCGCTGAGATCCGAGCAAAGTCTGAAATAAATCGCCGGTAGTAGCCGGCCAATCCAAGAAAACTGCAAACTTCTGCAACCGTGCTGGGCACTGGCCATGTCTCAATGGCCATAATCTTCTGGGGATCCACTTCTACTCCCCCTCTGGTGATGATGTGACCCAAGTACGAATTACGATCGAGCCAGAACTCGCATTTACTAAACTTGGCATACAACTGGTGTTCTCTGAGAATCTTGAGGACAACTCGGAGATGCTGTTCATGCTCCGCCTCACTTTTACTGTAGACCAGAATGTCGTCTAGGAACACAATCATGAACTGATCCAAATAAGGCATGAAGATACGATTTATGAGGTCCATGAATACGGCCGACGCATTGGTCGCTCCAAAGGGCATAACAAGGAACTCCCAATGCCCATATCGGGATCTGAAAGCTATCTTTGGGATGTCCTGCTCTCTAACTCTGATCTGATGGTACCCTGACCGCAAGTCGATCTTCGAGAACACTACTGCCCCTTGAGTTGATCAAACAAGTTATCTATCCTCGGGAGAGGGTATCTGTTCTTGATTTTTACTGAGTTCAAGGTACGATAATTTACACATAATATGGACGTACCATCCTTCTTTTTCACAAGAAGTATCGGGGCTTCCCAAGGCGATCCACTGGCACGAATGAATCCCTTGGTTCTAAGTTCTTCAATCATCTTGTACAATATCTCCAATTCTGACGGCGCCATCTTGTAGACTCTCTCTAACACTGGGGCTGTTCCGGGAATCAAGTCGATGGTGAACTCGATCTCCCGCTCTGGCGGCATCTCTGGAAGCTCTTTGAGAAAAACATCTAGAAACTCCTCGACTATCCGAGGTAACTGCACTGCTGCTACTGCCATCCGCAATAGTGAATGAGAGGGTTCAACTTCGCCTCGGAAAAAGAAAAACTCTGGCTCGCCTGGAATGCTAAAAACAACCCTGCCGATATGGCAGTCTATCCTAGCATACTGGTCCCTCAACCAATTCATCCCTAAGACCTCATCATAATCGGCCATCGGGAACTCTATCAATCTAGCGGGGAACTCTCTACCGCTAACTACGATCCGACACGAGAAAAACACTCTATCTACTCCCACAAGTCCATTACCAGTAAGTATATTGAGCCTCACTGATAATGACTCAGGCTCCAATCATATTCGTGTCGTGAATCGTGCAGACATAAATAAATGCGAGGCACCAGAATCAAATAATACTGAATCTGGAAGGGTGTTGACGAGAATAGTACCTGCCACTACCTCACCTGGTGCTATTCCTTCTTCTCCCATGGTCAAAGCCAGCACTTGATCATGCCCTCTTGGTGCGGGTCCTCTCTGCTGAAAATTTATCTCCCTGCTCTGGATCAGGGCTTGGGCTTGGGCATACTGCTGCGGTCTCTGCTACTGGAATGCTTGGGCCTGTATCGGCAATGGCCTCGGGAACGGGTACTGCAGCTGTTGCTGCTGCTGGACTAGTGCTGGTCCTCTAACTGAAGGACTAGAGAAGGTCGATGAACTACCATTGTTCGGGCAGTTCCCAACCCTTTGGTCCGGGGCACGACAAACCAAGCACAAACCATGTGCTCTGCGACACTCTGATACCACATGTCATGGCTTCCCACAGTGTGAACATCCCACTGCGGAAGACTGCTTCTGCTTCTGCTGCTGAGGGTACGTCGGAGTTGAATGCTAAACCGACGTTACTGAGGCCGCCTGCCTCGGAGCTCCAATGGTCAAAGCCCTGGCTGCCGGGGCTGGTGCTGAAGACTGATTCATCTGGCTGTGGGATCGCTTTCGACCTTCAGTCCTATCCATGATCCTCTGGGAGGTATATTCATGCCTCCGGGCTGCTCTCAATACTGCATCAAAAGTCTGATGCTCAAACTGTTCCACCGCCAACAAAATCTCGAGATGAAGTCCCTGCTGGAACCGTTGGGCTCTATCGAACTCGGTCGCCACCAAGGTGGGAGCAAACCGACTAAGCCTGAAGAACTCGGCCGCATATCCATCGACCGTCCTGCCCATCTGCTTCAGATTGGTAAACCTCGTCTGTAGATCATATCGAGCTACAGCATCAAAATAATTGGTCTGGAATCTCTCTCTGAATACTACCCAGACAATAGGGGCCGCTAATCCAACGGCCTGCACCACCCACCAGCTGCGGGCGAGATCCAATAGTTGTAGGCGCACCACGGCCACCTTCTCGTTCTCTGGAGTCCTGGCTGCTTCTAGAATTACCTCTGTGTCCTGAAGTCATGCATCTGCAACGATCGCATCTTTACTGTCGTCGAAGAAGGGAGGGTTCAAGCGCTTGAAGCTGTTGGCCACGCTATTACCATGATGACCTCTTCTGGTCAAAGCTTCTGCCACCGCCTGGTGCAAGGCATCTCCTCGACGATCTTGGGAGGCTAATAGTGACCTGATGAGATCCACCAAAGTGCCATCATCAGGCTCTGCAGGCTGGATGGGCTGAACTGGTGGCTCTCCTCCAGTAGGCATGACTCTGGAGGCTACTCCTGAATACTGGACTTGATCTCCAGGTTGCTGCCGGTCCGCGGGAGGTGCTCCGTCTTGCTGATCGGCAGGTCCAGGAATAATGCCGCTGTAGAAGACGACATAGGGAACAATAAGGAAGGACCAGGACAGATCAACGATACAAGCATGTGATCAGGTCAAGATTACAGGGATTCAGAAGATACGAACAGAGATCAAGGGAGAGTACTGATTAAGATATCTATTCGGTAAACCCTCACATATCTTGATTTACAAGACCTGCATGGGCCACCACTTAAACCATGTCACATCCCAGAACCAGAATACTCGAGAGCGGGGGCGTACATAGCCAGCTACGTATATTGAAGTATAACCCACCTCGCTATATAGTCACGACTGTCTAGATACATAAGGGTTTAACTACAAGCCAACAGTCTCCTATGGTCATGAACAAGCCTATTGTCTCAATCTCAAGCAAGCAATAATAGTTACAAGATGTCAGAGCACCAAATATATAATAGCAAGGCATCCCATACATTATATATTGGATGATCATGAAGCTAGTCGTACAAAATGTCAAGACTAGCAAGAGTTCAGTCATACATGATCAACCCTAGGATCTGTCAATCATGTTACAGCCCGTAGACAGACAATAAATAAGGTGCAATACGAGCTAACACGTGCTCGTCGGCTAAACGCTTCAAAAAAATAATTTTACAATGAAGTGGGAGGACAAAAGAAATCCATTCGTTGCCAGGGTTACGTCTGGTGGTCACCATCTGGCTGAAAGGTAGGTAGATCTTCTGGAGCTGCTTCGATATCTGGCCATACAAAACCAGCTGGGTCAGACCCCAGAAAGAGCAAGTACCTCAAAGGAGGCTTCACTTAGGAACTAAAACATGCAAATCATAATAGAATATAAAAGATAATAAATAAAGAACTGATAATAATAGAGATAACAACAATAAACTGAGTACGAGAAAACCATTCAAGTAGCCAGGTCACAATCCTTAAACCAAACAAGGACCGGGATTGTAACCCTTCACCTGAATAAAAACCCGTCTCAAATACTATTGGTACAGTAAAGACAATAAACAAAAAGAGGACACAAAACTGCTCCGGGAGCCAGGTTACAACCCTTAAACCAAACAAGGACCGGGGTTGTAATCTTTCGCCTGAACAGAACTGGACCCCTGATCTTTATTGCTGAGACAAGCATAAATAATTAATCATACTGTTAAAGTAAAGTAAAACATGACGAGCATGGCATGGGGTACAATAAGACAATAAACGAAGAGAGGACACAGAACTGCTCCGGGAGCCAGGTTACAACCCTTAAACCAAACAAGGACCGGGGTTGTAACCCTTCGCCTGAACAGAACTGGACCCCTGATCGTTTATTGTTGAGACAGGCGCAATCAATCGTGTCATGTCACCGTCTTGTACAGGATCAGGATAAGACTAAGCTGGAATAAACTCCATCCAATCAATCACGGCCAATCAAGAGTACGGCTTGATACTTTTAACAAACTAGGGTTATCACAGTCCTAGTTACTAGCAAGATGCAATGAGATTATCCCAACAGCCACAAGCCCTGCAGACCATCCGATTATCCGGGTCGAATGTCCGTTTATGAAGGGTGCACCACATGACTGTGTGCTGGAAATATGCCCTACTCGTCGGTAGGCTACAAGTCCACTTAATACGCCCAGATAACGGGATTGCCTGTAGCTGGGAATCTCTTCATGTCTACTGAATTATTCTAGTTTATTAGCCTTAGTCAATTACTGTAGGTATCCCTGACCGTGGTACTCAGGGATCCTTATCCTAGACATGATGCAAGACAGTACCAGTTTATTTGTACAAACACAATCGCCCACGGTGTCCAAGTCATTCATACTTGTCATGTCAGACTAGCTGTCGTAACAGCATGTCATGATATATCATGTCAGTTTGCTTGTCGAGAGTGCGCCACGGCGGGCCACTATCGTGTTCAGGAAATATGCCAAAATTTATATGACATAAGCATGATGTGACATTTCAAATGAATAATAGTAATAATAATATAATAATAATAAAAGGACAGGACTATGGCAGGAGCCAGGCTGCAAATCGGATTCATGCGGCAGAGAGCATGCGCGCTTATGCAGCTGAAAAAGGGCAAGCGCAATGCGGCTCAGGAAGGAAGGAAGGCGCATGCGGCCGGAGGAAGTGCTAGCTTATGCGGCAGCGAAAGAGTCAACTCATGCGGCTGAGAAGCAGGAAGTCCCATGCGGCTCAGTGGGGCTTGCGGTATATGCGGCCAGAGTAGTCAAGCTTATACGGCAGCGGAAGCTAGTGCTCATACGGCTCAAAAACCAAGGCAGCTTATGCGACAGCGGAACAATCAGCATATGCGGCTAAAACAAGCCCAGGGCCTCATGCGACTGCGAGGGACAGTCATATGCGGTTAGGAATGATCTGATCCATGCGGCTGGAAGTCAAGGGCAGCCTATGCGGCTGAGGAAGCCATCGGGCATATGCGGCTGCGGTTTATTGGAGTTCATGCGGCTGGATTTATGCCGAGGCTTATGCGGTTTAAGTAGTTGACTTTATGCAGCTGCGGGGATGATGAACTTTATACGGTAGGAAAACCAACAAGGCTATGCGGCTGGGAGACTTGCCGCCTGAAAGTCATGCGGCTAAGGCTGCCATGCGGCTCGAAAACTGTTCATCTTCTCCACTTGTCTGAGAAGATTAGCCATGAAGTCCATGGCTTCAAGGCTCATAAACCTTTCATTCGAAGTCGGAATTCAGACTTCCATAGGTCAAAATTGGTCATAACGAAATTTTTTACGACATGGAACCATCAAAACTTGGAAATAACAATGTTAAGTAGATCAAAATCCAAGAAATCTAAAAATAATATAAACTTAGATCTACACAAATTGAGCCATGGAAATTAGAAATGCTAAGTACTAAAGTGTGTTAGAATCTTGAGAGAAAGAGAATGGAACAATAAAAATGAAGTTCCTCCATAAAGCAAGCTGTACTTGCCTAAGCTCTCTCTCTTTCTCTCTCTCTCTCTCCTGGTGGTTGAAGAAGTAATGGTGGAGAAGAAGAAGTAATGAAGGGAATTAATGAAGAGAGAGAGAGTTAGGTAGAAATATAAATGAGGGTGGTGGTGGTAGGTAGGTAGGGGTTCTCCCCTTGGTTCATGATGAACCAATAAACAACCCAAGTCGAACCAAGCCGAACTAAGCCAGGAGACATAAAGTACGAGTCAAGATACGTATATGTATTCCAAATACGTAATACGAACTACGGTCATTACAGGAGCAGATTGAGGTTTCCTACAATTAGTTTGATAAGAACAGTGTGAATATGATAACCAATTATTGTTTACAGACTTTATTTCCTAACTTTCATAAATGATAGTTTGTAGTCTCATGTTTGACTCGTATTCATGTTAGTGCTAAAAATATTAGAGCATCTTCAATCCTGTTGTGAGTTTGGAAAAAAAAATGGTTTTCGCATAGGACTGACAAGCTTACTTTTCAAAAGTACTTTTCCATTGCAAATGTAAAATAAAGTATGGAGTTGACATGGCAAGGACAATGTAAAGTTGGTTGTCTAGATCTAGACAATGTACTTCACAATGACTTTAATGTTCACATCATCAATTGTGAATAAAAATGTTTATAAAAAAATAGAAGATTAGAAGTTGTCTTGGAAGTTGTAAAAATATATTTTGTATTATGTTCTCAATACTTTCGCATTGAGGAAGACTTTTCAAACTTATTGTCGTTTGTGAATATAATCTTACCGCGTATAGAAGATATTGTCTCGTATCTCTTGCCATCTAAGAATCACAACACAAAACAAGACAATATGGTTGGCAATGCTCTAAGGTTTATTTCATACTATTTTGGTGTGTGATGACACATTTGCACAAACCAAATTGTCTAAAGTTCCGATCTGCTATAATTTTAAGATAGAAAATGATTGCAGTAATGATCTAATCCATTTGGATTCTTTGGTGAGCCAACACTTAGGGTTTGCTTGGATTGAGGGGGAGAAAACAAGCAGAGTTAAGTGGGGTTAAATAGGGGGAGTTAAGTGAGGGGAAGCAGAGTCAATAGAACCTTGTTTGGGTTGGAGGCATAGTTAATAAAAATATAGTTACCAAAATAACATTATTATATATGTCATAAAATTAAGACTAAATTACAATTTGATACCCTCAACTATCCAAGTTTTTCAACTTAATACCCTCAACTTTGATAGGTGCTAACTTAATACCTTCTCTCAACTAAAATTTTCAACTAGGTAACTTTCGTTACTCTACAGTTAAATCTTACGTTAAATTTTTTTTCTTTCCTAAACTACCCCCACCCCTTCTTCTCCAACTCGAAAAGAGGAAAAAAACGAAAATGGTTGTAATTTTCCAAACAAACCCTATTCTTCTTCTTTTTTCCTTCCTATTCCTACTCCATTACTCCATGGCCACTCCAAGAAAGCTCGTCCTGAACCCTCTCCACAACTCTAAATTACCACAATGCCCCCCTCCTCAAAGGGAGTTACACCCTCAGCCTCCTCTACTTCGGCCGCTTCTTCCCTTCCCAAGTCGCGATCATCTCCGACTTTCTCCTCTTCCTCTCTTCCTCTCCTCCCCTTCCACCTCGATCTCGTCGTGGTGGGCCACCACTTCGACATACAACTCCGACGCCATGAAGTTCGCTATGGAAAAACAGACCACCGAAGACTCCTACTCCCTCGAAAAATCTTTAAAAAAATCGAATATCATAACCTTGTTGCTAACGACAAACATACCAGTGACGATTCCTACGTACTCGTTGTGCCTCCCCCCCTCCGGCGCGCCTTAGCCGTGCGCTCCCCGTCGCGGCTGCCGCTGCTTGCTGCTGCTGTGCGCCTCCTGCCCCAATCCTGCATCCCCCGCCCTTGTCGTGCGATCTCCGTCGCGGCTGCCGCTGTTGCTGTGTGCCCCTTGTAACTCTCTAAAAATTATTTATAGATTTTTGAATTTCCTATTTGAATTTTTATAATTTTGCTTAACAAAATATGGTTTTAATTATAATAAATCCAAGATTAATAATCTTATTAATATAAGTTATAAAATTATTGTTGGAGTGGGTGGGGTTTCCAACCTATATGGAGAATACCCCGGAGAGCAACGAGCGCCATCCATATGTCAGAGAAGTTCGGGGAGTGCATGGATCCTATTTTGCAACATATATGGTAAAGAAATATATGATTGGATTTCTATATTTACTTTGATCATATATTTATGATTGGACCCTTCATATAGTAGCTTTCCATATAATTGGGCTTCCAATTATGGCAAGCCAATTATGATTGGATTTCCATTAAATATATGATTGATGCATATTGGAAGTTTCCATATATATTGGCCTTCCATGTATGGATTACCAAGGGCTTATAAAAGGGTGATGCATGCTAGTTGAAAACTCATCTCAAAAACAAGAGTGCTTTACAATCTTTGAGAGAGAGAGGATTAAGTACTATTGTGAAGGAGAGATTGCTTCGAATAATTTTTCGGCATCTCTTGTTCTTCGGAGTCCGCAATCAAAAAATTTCTTCTTTCAAGTGAGTTGTGGTGATCCGTGTTGGATCGAGAGGAGCTTGTAGAGGGTGTATTCTCTTTATTCCATGAGTGGAGGTTCTTTAGGGTTGGACTCCGATCGTCTCGTGGTTTTTCCCGCAAGGGTTTTCTACGTCAAAAATCTTTGTGTTTGCGATTGTGTTTGGCATTTTGGTTTGTATGCTTTTGCTCGGTTCTCTCGTAGGACTTTCTGGTTTGGGGGAACGATTTTCGCGCTTTGTTCCCAATATAGTGGTATCAGAGCCAGGTTCAAAGAAGTGTCAGGAGTTGACAGTCAAACTAGAAAGCAGAGATAGACGCGAAGCCAGTGCGCATGGTGAACCTGAACGGTACCAACTACCATTATTGGCAGAGCAAGATGAAGGATTTGTTGTTCGTCAAGAAGCTGTAACTTCCAGTATTTGCATCCGAGAAGCCCAGTGACAAATTTGATAAGGACTAAAACTTCGAGCATATACAGGTGTGTGGGTACATACGGCAGTTCGTTGACGAGAACGTGTACAACCATGTTGCCAATATTGAGCATGCGAAGACGTTGTGGGAGAAGCTGGAATATTTGTACGCAAAAAAGATCGGGGTAAACAAACTGTTCCTGATCCGAATGATGATGTGGCTGCGGTACAAAGATGGTGCATCCATTACGGATCACTTGAGTGAGTTCCAGGGAATGGTGGACCAGCTATCCTTGATGGGAGTCAAGTTCGACGATGAGGTTCAAGGACTTTGGTTGCTATTTACATTGCCAGACTCGTGGGAGACCGTACGAGTATCTATGATCGCTTCTGCTCCGAAAGGCGTGGTCAGTCTGGAGTTTGCCAAAAGCGGGGTACTGAATGAAGAGATGTGGTGACGTTCTCAGGGCACTTCATCTACATCCCATAACTCAGAGGCACTAGTTTCAGAGAGCCGCGAAAGGGGCAAAAGCAGGGGTCCAGGTGGTGGCAGAGACAAGAGCAGAGGGAAGTCCAAGGGTCGGTACGAGGACTCGGAGTGTTACCATTGTGGCAAGAAGGGCCACATCAAGCAGAATTATTTCGCTTGGAAGAGAAAGAAGAAGGGAGACAAGGGGAAGCAAGATGAGAACACTGCAGCGGCGACCTCGATACATGGAGGTGATGTGATCGTCGTAGGTGATAAAGTTATCACAAACCTCGCCTGCGATGATAATTCTTGGCTGGTGGACTCAAGGGCTTCAGCGCACGTATCTCATAACAGGGCACTATTTGCCACTTATACGACAGGCGACTGTGGAGTGTTGAAGATGCACAATAGAGATGTGTCGAAGGCGATTGCCATTAGAGATGTACATTTGAGGATGAAGACGGGTGCAGTTCTTGTTCTCAAAGATGTTCGACATGTCCCTAATATCCGTTTCAATCTGGTATCTGTTGGAAGGTTGGATGACGAAGGATTCTTCAGTCTCTTCGAGAATAGTCAGTGGAAGCTTTCCAGAGGTTCGATGGTGATTGCCAGAGGAAGCAAGAAGTCCAGTCTCTACTATATGGAGGGGAGCACACAGGGGGCACAGGAGGGGAACGCAGTCAGTGATGCGTCTACCGAGTTGTGGCACAGGCGGCTCGACCATATCAGCGAGAAGGAGATGAGCTACTTGGTGAACAGGAAGGTGATTCCAGGTCTCAAGTCTACAAAGTTGGAGAAATGTACGCGTTGCTTAGCTGGAAAGCAAAATAGGATGTCTTTCCAAAGTCACCCAAGTTCAAGGAAGCCGGCGTTGCTTGAGTTGATTCACTCGGATGTCTGCGGTCCTTTGAAGGTAGAATCTATTGGTGGTGCTTCTTACTTTGTAACTTTTATTGATGACTGTTTCAGGAAGGTTTGGGTCTATGCCTTAAAGACCAAGGATCAGGTGTTGCCCACTTTCAAAGAGTTTCAGGCCTCTATTGAAAGAGAGACAGGAAAGAAGTTATTGTGTGTTCGGTCCGACAATGACGGCGAATACATTGGTCCCTTTGATGTGTATTGCAGAGAGCAAGGAATACGACACCAGAAGACTCCGCCCAAAATACCTCAGCTCAATGGTGTCGCGGAACGCATGAACATGACACTGATGGAGAGGGTGCGGTATTTGCTGTCAGAAGCAAATTTGTTAGGCAGTTATTGGGATGAGGCTCTTCTCACAGCTGCTTATGTTATTAATTTATCTCTTAGTGCTCCTTTGCAGGGTGATGTGCCTGACAAAGTATGGTACGACAAAGAGCCGTCATACAATCACCTGCGAGTGTTTGGTTGTAAGACCTTTGTGCATGTACCGAATGACGAGAGGTCCAAACTTGAGCCGAAGACGAGACAATGCATCTTTGTTAGCTACGGTCGGGATGAGTTTGGCTATAGACTCTACGACTCAGTGGAAAGAAAGTTATACAGAAGCAGGGACGTGGTATTCGTCGAGGATCAGACCATGACCAACATTCAGGATTCCGAGACGCCTTCTGAGGCTGAGGAATTGCCTGAGTTAGAGTCATTTTGCTTCGAGCAGTTTCCAGAGGACATCGCAGATGATCCAGTTATGGGGGAGCCAGTACATGGAGTTACTTCCAACCTTAATCATCAGCCTGCTGATGGTGGTCAGGGTGTCCCTCAGGAGGATAAGCATGTCGGAGAGGCAGTTCCTGAAGGGGATGAGACTGTTGGTATACAGTCAGCACCAGTGGCTCCACTGAGAAGGAGCGACAGAGATCGTCGACCATCTACGAGATACTCACCGGGTGAGTATGTGCTACTGACTGACGGGAGAGAGCCCGAAAGCTTTGCAGAGACTATGGAAGACGAACACAACCAGGAGTAGATGCAGACTATGCAAAAGAAGATGAGTTCCTTACACGCCAATTCCACTTATGAGCTGGTACGGTTGCCAAAGGACAAGAAGGCTTTGAAGAATCGATGGGTATTTAGAGTGAAGTAGACGGATGATGATACTCACCCTCGATACAAAGCGAGACTATTAGTTAAAGGCAACGGTCAGCAGAAAGGCATAGATTATGATGAGATCTTTTCGTCAGTCATCAAGCAGTCGTCTATTCGGGTGGTGCTAGCATTGGCAGCCAGTTTCGATTTGGAGGTCGAACAGATGGACGTGAAGATGGTATTCCTCTACGGTGATCTTAAGAAGGAGTTATGCATGGAGCAGCCAGAGGGATTCTGTGAGAAGGGCAAGTCACATTTGGTCTGTCGGTTGAGGAAGAGATTGTATGGTCTGAAGCAGGCTCTGAGACAATGGTACAGGAAGTTCGAGTCGTTTATGGGGGAGCATGGTTATGCACGGACGACGTCGGACCATTGCGTATTTGTGAGGTACTTTGTCGAGGATGATTTCATCATTTTATTGCTCTATATTGATGACATACTATTAGTGGGTCGGAATGCCACTAGGATAGCGGAGTTGACGCGCCAACTGGGCGTAGCCTTCTCTATGAAGGATTTGGATGCAGCAAAGACTATTCTTGGGATGGAGATCAGTCGAGAGAGAGTCCAAGCTGCTACACTTGTCTCAAAAGAAGTACATTCACCGGGTACTTTAGCATTTCGGGATGGACGGGTCGAAGAAAGTGAGTTGTCCCTTTGTGGCTCACTTTAAGTTCACTGAGGAGCTAGTATCCATCTACCGAGGACGAAAAAGAAGATATAGAGCGGGTTCCATATGCTCAGCTGTGGGAAGCCTTATGTATGCTATGGTGTGTACGAGGCCAAACATCGTTCATGCAGTTGGCACAGTTAGCAGGTACCTTTCAAATCCTGGAAGGGTACATTAGAGTGCGGTCAAGTGGATTCTACGATACCTTAAGGGCACTGCTGATTGGAGACTTTCTTTTGGTGGTGACAAGCCAAAGTTGGTTGGGTATACCGACGCTGATATGGCTGGAGATGTAGACACGAGACGATCGACTTCGGGCTATGTGATGATGTTTGCTGGAGGAGCGGTATTATGGCAGTCGCGGTTGCAGAAGTGTGTTGCCTCGTCGACGACAGAGACAGAGTACATTGCAACGACGGAGGCTTGTAAGAAGTTGCTGTGAATGAAAAAGCTGTTGCAGGAAATGGGCTGAAACAAGAGCAGTATACTTTGTTTTGCGACAGTCAGAGTGCCATTCACCTTGTGAAGAATCAGACCTTTCATAGCCGGTCCAAGCACATCGAGACTCGATATCATTGGATACGGGATGTGGTTGAGAAGAAGGATCGATGCTTGAGAAGGTCCATACTGATGACAATGGAGCGGACATGCTCACGAAGGTTCTACCAAAGGAAAAGTTTGAGTACTGCAGGCGGATCGTCGGGATGACGAGTTCCTCCACCTAGTTGTGAAGGGGGAGATTTGTTGGAGTGGGTGGGGTTCCCAACCTATGTGGAGAATATCCCGGAGAGCGACAAACGCCATCCATATGTCGGAGAAGCTCGGGGAGTGCATGGATCCTATTTTGGAACATATATGGTAAGAAAATATATGATTTGATTTCCATATTTACTTTGATCATATATTTATGATTGGACCCTTCATATAGTAGCTTTCCATATAATTGGGCTTCCAATTATGGCAAGCCAATTATGATTGGATTTTCATTAAATATATGATTGATGCATATTGAAAGTTTCCATATATATTGGCCTTCCATGTATGGATTACCAAGGGCTTATAAAAGGGTGATGCATGCTAGTTGAAAACTCATCTAAAAAATAAGAGTGTTTTACAATCTTTGAGAGAGAGAGAAGATTAAGGACTATTGTGAAAGAGAGATTGCTTCGAATAATTTTTCGGCATCTCTTGTTCTTCGGAGTCTGCAATCAAAAAATTTCTTCTTTCAAGTGAGTTGTGGTGATCCGTATTGGATCGGGAGGAGCTTGTATAGGGTGTATTCTCTTTATTCCATTAGTGGAGGTTCTTCAGGGTTGTACTCCGATCGTCCCGTGGTTTTTCTCGCAAGGGTTTTTTACGTCAAAAATCTTTGTGTCTGCGATTGTGTTTGGCGTTTTTGGTTTGTGTGCTTTTGCTCGGTTCTCTCGCAGTACTTTCTGGTTTGGGAAAACGATTTTCGCGCTTCGTTCCAACAATTATTTGAGTTGATTGGTTGATCTTAGTGATAAATCATTATTGGTAATGTTGATTATTATTTATTAACTAATTTTGATTTTTATTCAGTTTTATTAGTTATATGTAATGTTACTTTTAGTTTGATTTTTAGTTTTATTATATCAGTGGTTACCTACTTTTGGATTTTCGTCAGATTTCTAAAGAGGGAGAGATTAGTTATTATTAATCAGTTATCAACTAATGTTGTAGTTAGTTGGTAATTAACTAATTAGTTAGTTAGTTAGTTAGTGACAAGTTTGTTACAAATCAGTTACAGATTTATATTATTGTCCTCAGATCTGTTTGTTATTACTAGCTGTGCCACTGTCCTAACTTGGGGAACACTCCACTATTTTATTATAAATAATTGGTCAGCACAGTTCCCAATGCAAGTCATGTTCTCTGTTATACTGACACTGTCAGCAGTCCCATCCATAGTTCATCTGAGTGATTGAGCGCCACCGTGCACCGCCGTGAGCCGACCGGAGCTTCGTCGGACTCCGCCGTCCGCCGCTGCAGATCTCGCCACTACAGGAGTCGTCGAGGATCTCGCTGTCACCGCCAGAGCTCTGCCACGAATCGATAATCGTCGATAGAGCCACGACGGCCACCAGACTCGAATCAGATCATCAGATCTGAGCCGTCCCCGCTGCTGGAGATCACTCGACGTCATCACCGCGACTTTACCGGAGAAGTCGGATCCACCGCCAGATCCCCACCACTTCGTCGCCGGAGTTCTCATCGCCACGAGAAGCTCGACCACCACGCCATGACAGCCACACCCGAAGATCTCCGCGTCCTGACCTTTCCACCCAGACGACCGTCGGGTTCAACAGAAGCCGTTCCATTAGTTGGATCGATTCTCGTAACATTCGTCCAAATCTATTTATTCGATGCCGCAAAGGGTTATCGTAATACCAAACTCAGCGATCGAGTCAGATAGTCATCTAAGTTTCCGATCGATCTGATTCGTCGCAAGTATATTACATAGTCCGTCGCCTATCGAAAACGGGGCACTACAACTATGGCTAAAGCGACAATAAGTCTAGCTAAAGCTTAAGGCTAACTATGACTAACTCTGCAATAAGCTTATCTAAACCTTAAGGCTAACTATGTCAAATATTTTTTAAACAGTAAAATATTGTTTTTGACGCACGTGTGGGGGCGTATTTTTTACGCTCAAATTTGGGACGTAATAGGTCCAAATTTGCAAATTCTTCTAACTTACTTCTTTTTACACAATACTTTGAAAGTTTTATGCTTCTGATATAGTTTCTAGTTATTAAATTTAACTTAACATAATTAATCCGAATTTTTCGTTAAGAAATGAATAAATAAATAAGTTTATTATTAATAGATTGGAAATGACAGGCTGACAAGGGAAAAAAAAAGGAAAGGAAAAAAATGAATAAATAAATAAACAAGTTTTATGCTTCTTTTTAAGCAATTGTCAACTTTGCGCGTAGATGGATGAAGGGCTACGGTGCTACGGATCCCGCTAATTACGCACACCGTGTGGGCCCACTCCTCTGACCGCCACAAAATTATATACCAAATGATAATAACGCTCCCCACACTCCCCAACCGGTCCGGCTTAAATAGCAACTACTGGAGGATGCCGTTAAAATGAAATATTAAAAAAATTTATGGAAGTTAGAAATAATATTTTTTTTTTAAATCACTTTACTTTTTTGGGTTTTAAATAAAATAAAATAAAATAAATTGATGAAATGTTTTCTGACTATAATAAAATATATAGCGATTGGTGAGGGGAACCAAAAACTATTTTTATACTAAATAAAAAAAATAATAGTATAAAATAGAATGAGACAAAATGGACTTTGTCTAAGAAATTGAGGATGTTTTCTTGTGGGTAGGGTCACAGGTCACTGGCCATTGGCGGTTTCATTGGCTTCACTCTACACTTTCTCCACACGACACACAAAAGTAATGGTTAATGAATATTAATTATATTATATTATATTATATTTATTTGGTACTTTTTTTTACACAAACCTCTCCCTACCCTCCTTCGAGGTATTGTGGTTGGGGTTTATGGACGCGTACCTGGCCCACATGCTAGTTAGTTAGGACATGTAATCTATTCTACTATATAATAGGAAACTTTATGGTGAAACTTTTAAATTCCAAAAATATCCTTACATGTCTATACTAATTAAAAATGGTTCATTAATTTTAATAAGGACAACTTAATAATTATGAAGACTACACATTGATCTTCCTAAAGAGTTTTCATAAATTAGCTAAAAGAATATTAAAATACGTGCAAGGCACGTGCACATATGCTAGTCAACTATATATATAGAGGCTAATATTAAAGGTATTTCAAGTTTTACTTAGGATTAGCACAGTTCTAGGACTGTCAAATTGACAGTTATAACATAAAGTAGGACTGACAACAAAGTTGGCAGTCCTAAAAAATTTAAAAATTAAGATAGACTGTCAACGAAGTTGGCAGTCCTTCTTTATATATATATATATATATATATATATATATATATATATATATATATATATATATATATATATTTATTTATTTATTTTTTTATTTTTTATTTTTTGAAGCAATGGGTAATTAAGGCGGACTCGCCTCCACCGAGGCTCGAACTCCCGACCACTTGGGCCGCATGCATCTCTCTTAACCACTAGCCTAGTGGTTAAGAGAGATGCATGCGGTCCAAGTGATCGGGAGTTCGAGCTATATATATGATCTCTAGCCTAGTGGTTAAGAGAGATGCATGCGGTTCAAGTGGTCGGGAGTTCGAGCCTCAGTGGAGACGAGTTCGTCACAATTACCCATCGCTTCAATATATATATATATATATATATATATATATATATATATATATATATATATATATATATATATATATATATATATATATATCACACATTTTATGTCAATGTTTTGAAATAGTTTATTAAGTAAGTTGATAGTCTAAACTTTTAAAAGTGTTCGGAGTTATTCTTCCATTATTATCTTATCTAGGGCTGCACTCAAATAATTTTGATCCAAAATAAAATATAAGAAGCAACATGTATGAGTCAATGACTAACACTTAATTTTTTAAAAAATTAACAAATTTATGTAGTTTTAGTATGGTAATAATTAGCTTAAGTTATATTATATTTGAGAATTCATGTATACTTTAAAAATATCAAAGTAATTGATATACTAAGATGTGTATCCATATCCAAATTTGGATGATGTTATGGAATTCATATTTCCGAAATATTAATTAAAATGAAATACGTACCAATTTTAAAATAATAAATCTGTATCTAGTTGCGATACAAGATTTGAATTTTGGTTTGAACCATAAAATCCAGTCGTGAATTCATGAGTCGGACAGACACGAGAACAGGATGTGGGATCATTACGGAACGAATTCTAGTTGTCACTTGACCTTTATTATGGATCGGTCCTAGAGGGCCACCCGCGATCCTAATATCTTGTGGGTCATGCTGGACCTAGAGGATCGTCGTAAGCAAAGGAGAATTTTTCAAATCCAAATTCTTGTCAGACTTGTTCCTGGGCCGACCCTATTCATGAGGAAGCTAACTACTAACAAAGATTTATCTTCACCAAAATATAGAAAAAAAAAAAAAAAAAAAAGATGACTCAACACATCCATGAAATAGATTGCAATACAATGAACCTAATGTATATTAATAGCTGAAAAATAAAAGCAAATGGACAAATATTCAAATCCTCCAGGCAAATAAAGAAACAATCATCATAATTGTTACAGTTAATACAAATCTCACCATGCTTCCATTACCATACAAGTCACAAGGATTTATAGCATAAATAAGGCAAATAACAAGGGTCTTAAACGAAAAACAAACTACTCATATATACACAAGTGGAGAGAAGAAGTAGAAAGAAGGAAAAAAATTCGAAATAAAATAAAAATGACGGCTTTAATTTCTTCTCTCTTCGTCTTCTCCCTCTTCAACGTCGCCACTGCTTCGCCATTGATTCTCCGGACGCTGTCGTTCGAAGAAGGCTACAGCCAGCTGTTCGGCGACGGCAACCTTGCGCTCCACCGCGGCGGCGGCGCCGTTCGTCTCTCTCTCGACCAAAGAACAGGTTTTTTTTTTTTTTTGGTTACTTTTGTTTTGCTATTTTTTACAGTTTAGTACCGATGGATTTGATTATTTTTTCCGTTTAAGGACAGGATCGGGGTTCGTCTCCCGGGACGCTTTCCTTCATGGGTTCTTCAGCGCTTCGATCAAGCTCCCTTCCGATTACTCCGCCGGCGTCATTGTTGCGTTCTATGTGAGTTCTTCTTCTTCTTCTTCTTCTTTTCTTCTTCTTCCTACTATTATCATTACTGAGGAATGTTTGTTTTTAGGTTTACATATAACACCCCGAGCGTTGTCCTTTTTTTTTTTTTTGAAAAGAACTAGTTGGTTCTTTTTGCAAAATGTACCTAATACCAAGTTCAATATTTCTCTTTAGCAATATCTAGAAAATAAATAAATAAATAAAATGGACCATGACATATGGACGCTTCGCGTTACTTTCTACTTAAACTACAAGCACTGGACAACAAGTAACTTGAATTATTACCCCTAATATCTTGAATTATCTTCTTTCTCAATTAAATACATGGAAGTTATTAAGTTTTTTTTCCTTCAAGTTAAACCTTCCCCACTCGTCTATCGTGTTAAGTACTACTTTTTTTTTTTTGAAATCACACGCACACACATAACTGGGGGGCTCGAACCTTGCCGGCCCTTCCGGGTGTCCGCTCTAATACCACTAGGCTAGAGAGCTTGGATGTGTTAAGTACTACTTAATTGTCAGTGCAAAGCAAACGGTTATTCAAGACATTTTTTGTCCATTAAGAAAGAAGACAAAATATTATGATACTAATCTTTCTCCAATCCCCAACCATGTCCTGCCCCCTCTCGCCGCAGATGTGGGGGTGAATGTTCAGTTGATTCGGTTTCAACCGAATCGAAATAGTCAAAATCGAATAAACCGAAATTCTAAAAATATAAAATCGAAACCGATCCGAATTAACCAAAACCGAACATAATAAGCAATTCAGTTTGTTCGGTTTGAATATTTCTGTTATTTAATGAATCAGGCCAAAAGTTGGAATCGTAATTAAATTATATTAAAAATTATAATTTTTATACATATTTTTTGTATTTTAAAGTTGTGCTCAAAGTTGGACCAATTGTTAAATCATCAATGTTGAGCATATACATATAATTATTATTTTAAAAAATATACAGATTTTTAATCACAAAAAATGCAGAAAATTGAGAGTATTTACATAATTGTATAGGTTTTATTTGGTTTCCGTTTTGGACTGAAATTGAAACCCAAAATCGAAATTGAATAAGAAATTTTTATTATTATCAAAAAATGAACCGGTTTTTTTTTTCATACCAAACCGAATGGTTCGGTTAGAGATTCGGTTTGGTTAGGTTCGGTTCGATTTTCGGTTTTAGACCAAAGAATGCTCACCACTATGCAGCTATAGGCTTTATGTTAGCGTTTAGTTCGAGGGGAGATGAGGCTTTTTTTTTCCAAAAAAAAAGGTCATTTGATCTTTTTGCACTTGCTATTACTTCTGACTTAAAACAGTTCTAGTTCAAGATAAGTGAAAAAAATAAATTTTACGGTATTTACTTGATGAAACAAAAATTAGGATTTTAAATTTTACTTCTGACTTAAAAGAGTTATAGTTCAAGGTACTTACGTGAAAAATAAAATAAAATTAAGGGTATTTACTTTGATGAAACAAAAATTAGGATATTAAAGTGAAAAAAAAAAAAAAAAAAACATGATCCGGAGTTTTGGCATGCCATTACTACAATTTGGAGTGATTGTGTTGTGTTCCATACGTGTCCGATTCGAAGTGACACGGACATGCCACCGTTGTTTGGAGGGTTCTACGAATTCTAGATTTTCATCCATTTACTTATGGCAATCACTAATGCTTATGATGCTTCTTTTTGCGCTATAGGGCAAACAAGGCGCATATCATTACCTAATCTGCATGCTCATTATGTTTGTTTAAGAAATTCTAGCACTCTATGTAAGTCCCCTGTTTCTTATAATTAATGATTTAGAAATTTTGACTTACCCTCCACTTAATTTGTTCCAATTCAAGATGTACTCTACAGTTTTGCAAAAATATATATTTTTTTTGAAATCACATGCACACACACAATTGGGAGGCTCGAACCTTGCCGGCCCCTCCGGATGTCCGCTCTAATACCACTAGGCTAAAGAGCTCGGACCAAAATATACAGTTTTGCAAAAATATATATTACCCCTCATTTTGGATGAAAATCGTCAAAAAAAAGAGGACCAAAATGTCCTTGGCTCATTCCTCTTTCTTTTTTTCTCTCCCCCCCTCCCCCCTCCCCCAACCCCCCCCCCCCCCCCCCCCCCCCCTCCCGCGGAAGCCGTGCCCCCTCCCTCCCCGCCTCCGCCGCTGCCGTCGTTGCCGCCACCGTCGGAGACGGGGAGGGGGGGGGGAGAGCGGGGACGGTGGCCGCGGGAGGAGAAGAGGAAAGAAGAAAGAGGAAGGAGCAAGGACATTTTGGTCCCAAAAAAAAATTGACGATTTCCGTCGAAAATGGGGAGTACTATACATTTTGCAAAACTGTGGGGTGCACCTTGAATTGGGGTAAATCAAGTGGGGGGTAAGTCAAAATTTTTCTTAATGATTTGATTTCTAAATTATAGGAGAATTCATCATGTAAAGTTTCTTTAATTTAAAAGAATAGTGGTCAAAATCATATAGTCTATTAGGTTAATTGCTTGGTTTTAATGGATCTACTCCCGACACATAATATAAAATCGGATATAACCCTTGTTTCATACTACTATCTCGATACAAAATCTCATGTTAAGAAAAATAAGAGATTGTTCATACTGTACTTGAAGTGCCATGCTATTGTTACTTATTATTCATATTCGATATTGCGAAAGCATAGTCGTCGTCATCTTCTTCTTTTTCAAATAAATATTCATTTGACGCTAAGCGTGAGGGATTATATTTACTATAAGAAGTAGCATTAATGACATTTTTGTTCCAATTTATGCCTCTTCTCCTCCCTCTGAATCAAAATTTTTCTTGCCATAATGTTCGGATACAGTTCGGATTTGCCTAGCTGCGCTACAAGAATTATGGTTGAATTTGAAATGGAATCATAGATTGAATTTACACGAAATTTTCAGTGTTTTTTACTTTGACCGCTGTAACTTCTTAAAATATGTCACAAGACACTGTTTCCTTTTTTTTTTTTTCTTTTTTTTTTTGGCATTCTTCTCTTTTAAGAATTAGACTCTCACTGATCTTTTCTTTTCTTCTACAACTCTTTATTTAGATGTCAAATGGGGATGTGTTCAAGAAGACCCATGATGAATTGGACTTTGAGTTCTTGGGGAATATAAGAGGGAAAGAGTGGAGAGTCCAGACCAACATCTATGGAAATGGGAGCACCTCCATGGGAAGAGAGGAGAGATACAATCTTTGGTTCGACCCAACAGAGGATTTTCACAAGTACTCCATCCTCTGGACACACAAACGAATTGTGTAAGTATTATTATGATCCATATCATGTCCTTTTTGTTGTTGTTGTGTGTTTTATGTTCTCTCAGGAAAAAAAAAAAATCAAAAACCCTGCAAATTTCAACTCTTTTTTTTTCTTTTACATTAGACCAAGGTTCAAAGTATCGGTATCGGATCATTCCTATGAGTATCGGGATCAACGGTATCGGTAGTATCGGAGGTTTCGGATCGGAGTATCGGATTTTTTTTGTATCGAAAAGCAAATAAATGTTAATAAATTATTAACATTTTAGAAAATATATTTTATACTTTTAGGCATAATTTTAATAATTTCAATTTTGATTCTTGGTAGTTTTGAAAATGAATGAAATAGTAGTCACCCTTACCGATTGTTTTACATATTATAGGTAAGTTTTCTTCTTTACATACTTTTACAAACCTTACTATGCTTTTACACCCTTGCTTATTGGTCTTTTTCGTTCAATTTTCTTTTGCCGAATTGACCGAAAAAGAGAACCCTAATATCAATATCGGTCCTTATCGGGTATTGATCGATATCGGATCGGGACATGCCAAACCATATCAGTATCGGCCGATACTGCGAACTATGCATTAGACACTCTAGCAGGTCCGGCCCAGAGTATTCTAATGCCCAGGGCGAAATCGAAAGTGATGCCCCTTGTTTGGATATATTGAAAACAAAGTGTTAATTTTTTTAAGAAATTTTATTGTTTTATTACCATGAGCACATTTTACATTTAGGGTATCGTAAAATATCGTTTCTCTCGAAAAAAAAATAGTACCATAGAAATTTAAATAGAAGCGTCTTGATGACGTTTAAACACAATATCATAAAATATTTTATAAAATCAATAAAAACTCCTAGACATAAACTCTTGTACCATTTTTCATATAATTGAATAATCAAACACCATAACTCATTCCAACTCAAGTTCGACTAAACAACATCTAAAAATTAGATCAATGTAAATATTAAATTGGCTTTCCGTAATGGTTTTTTTTTTTTTTAAATGACATCTTTGTAGTGAACATTTCGTTCCCGTACATGATCCAAAACCAAATACCAAATCCAACAATCCTCAAATCAATTCAAATACCAAATTCAACAATCCCCAAATCATCTTATCACTAATATTTGTTAAAATCCACTACATAATACAACATTCCAAAGTATGTTATGCAAAAATTCGAAATCAGTTTACTCAAAATTCAATAACTCATTAGTGCAACTCAAGATCGTTAAAGTTATTGTCGCTATTTGCATCACCAACAATCAAGTTCATCACTAAAACTCAAATTTCAGACCTCGAGTTCATTATCTGGAGATTGTTCAACGGAAGTCATCATTTCAGTGAGTAGTTGTTGTTGTCTTAGCTGTAACTAACGTCAATTCAAAGATTGTAAAATCCTAACTCTTAACTTCAAATCTCTAAGTAGATTTTAAAATTATGGACGGTAGAAGAGGACATGAAGGATAAATTGAAAGAAAAATAGGAGTTTGGGATTCTATTATAAATAGAAGAAAGAAGGAAGCGAGAATTAAATAACAATTTCCAGAAACACTTATCGTTGGCCATCAATTCGCCTCTGGAATTAGAAGACAAGAAATTCTCTTCTCTGGAATCGGAAGGGACAAACTTTCACTACTGTAAAAATAATTACCATTTTTTTCTTTTACCAACTCTTTTATTATATATTAATATTATATAATATATATTACTAACTCTTAAATTATTTGGAGTCCCTATGGGTCTTGGTGCTGCGGACCCACGCCCCGTTTGCTCCTCCCCCGGCTGCCCCTGCACTCTAGTTAGACTAGTTGTCTATAATTCAAAATAAAAATATAATGTAGTTCTAAATCAGGAACATATTTCTTTATACTTCCTTTTGTTGATCCATTCATCCACCATTCACTAATTTCTTAGGATTTCTTGTGCTCTCTACGGTGTTTGTTGACTTGTTTGTAATATCAGTTTCTCCCTCACTTTTTTTCTAATAAAACATGTATGTGATGATTATTAAAAACTTACCAGAATCTCCAAATTCATCGATACTATAGATCATAGTTCGCAGTATCGACGGATACCTTTACGATACGGCCGATATCGATACAATTTGGCGTGTTCCCATTCGATACCGATTGTGACCGTCAACATTGGGTATCTCTTTTAATGTAAAAAAATAGAAAAGTTGTAAAAGTGCGTAAATGAAGAAAATATTTTTTATTACAGGTAAACCAATCGGGGCAAGGGGTGACTATTTTTCTTTCAATTTCAAAAACTACTAAAAAAATAATCCAGAAAATACTTCAAATTATGCCTAAACATATAAAATATGTTTTCTAATTTTTAATAAGTATTTTCTTTTCCATACCAAAAATTCCGATACTCTGATCCTAAACTGATCGTACTTCCGATACCGCCGAAAGGTTCCGGTACCGATACCGATACAGGTACTAAACATTCAGTAAGTACAGTCCTTCTAGTATCAATGTTTTCTTTTTTCTTTATTTGCGCAGATTTTATATCGACGACGTCCCCGTCCGAGAAATGCTGAAGGGATCCATGGGTGGAGCCTTCCCCTCCAAGCCCATGTCGCTGTACGCCACCATATGGGACGGGTCCAGCTGGGCAACCTCGGGCGGCCGGTACAAGGCGGACTACAGGCACGCCCCGTTTGTCGCGGAGTTCACCGACCTCGTCCTCCAAGGGGCCGACGATGGGGAGCTCAATGCTGCGCACTACGAGGCGGCGGCGATGCCGCAGGAGGAGCGGGCGGAGATGGGGAGGTTCCGGAGGGACCACATGACGTACTGCTACTGCTACGACACCGTGAGATACCCGGTCCCTCCGGCGGAGTGCGGCGGTGGCGGGGACGGGCACGGGATGGCGCAGCGTTACAGAGCGGACGGGAATGTCAAGCTCGGGGAACAGAGACGCCGGCGTAGGAGGAGAAGGAGGAGGAGCGGGGACCGGCAGGAGGAGCCGGCCATCTGGACTGGCGTGGCCATTTGATGGGCTGAAGGCTGTTCTATTTCAATTGGGTTTAAATTGTTGTTGTTCTTTGTTATTATTCCTTGTGTGCTTAAATCGTGGGTCCCGATGCTAGCAAGGGGGTCAATGAGCTGGTATCACGTAGGCACGGTCATTGGACAGGCACATACTAGGACGGTAAAGAGTTTAACGATTATGACACAAGTCACAATATATTTTTTAAAAAAATTAGGACTCAAGTCACACAACTATTATTTGGACGGTAAAGAGTTTAACGATTATGACGGTTGTTGGAACCGTCGAAAATTTGTTAGACTTTATTGGTATTAGAATTGTCAAAATTTTAACAGTTATAAAATATATGATACAAAGAATATCTTCTTTAATACTGTCAAAATTTGACAGTTTGATG
This sequence comes from Iris pallida, assembly GCA_029216955.1. Classification (NCBI taxonomy): domain Eukaryota; kingdom Viridiplantae; phylum Streptophyta; class Magnoliopsida; order Asparagales; family Iridaceae; genus Iris; species Iris pallida. The sequence goes on from JANAVB010044419.1 coordinate 27,184,055, forward strand.
AGGATAGTCAAAAATTTGTAAGTCATGCGTCATTTCCAACAGAATTGTTCCAATTTTAGAAGCTTTGAAACCCTAATAATCGAGTTTAAAATTTCAAAAATAGTCAAAAATTTGAACCATATATTATTTAAATGAAATATATAAAGCAATAAAAAAAAATTATTACAGTTGGTGTGTTGTCTCCTTATATTTGGAAAATTCTATAACCTACAAAATATATCTCAAATAATGGAGATCATTTTTTTTTTTGTGAAGAAAACTTGATGCATGCCATATCTAATTAGGGTTGCAAAAATAAGAAGAAGAAGAAGAGAGAAGAACAACATAATTAGAAGAGGAAGAGAGAATAACAAAATAATTAGAAGAAGATGAAAGAATAGTGTCCTAGTAATTCCACAATATACAACATTTGACATGGTCTAGATTTATCACGACTATGTTTTATGAATCATTTTTTTTAGATTTATTAATAAAAAGAAGTAAACTATAAGATTAGTGAATGCAAGTCGTTATTACTATTATTTAGAAAATATATTCGGTAAAAAGAAATATTGTCGAAATATACATAGAAATGCTAATTACATTAAAATAAATATAAATATATTTTAACTATAATATGCTATAAATATAATTTTTAGAACTTAGCCAATATTAAAATAATTAAATATAAAATTTGTTATGGATATGCTTTTACGATTTTGGATATATATTTTTAGTAAGATAATATCATAATTTTAGAATTTTATACACATTTATTAAAAATTTAAAAATCAAAAAATGATATAATTAGTTTTTTTTAATTATATGATGATAGATATTGTGTTTTTTAAACCTATTTATAATATTAGGAATGTGGAAGTGTTTAGATGACGATCATCAAAGGCTTAAGAAAATATCGTCCTATAAAAAGCAGAAGCCAAAATCTCACTCTTTAGAAAAACGACAGTCCGGTCCGGGACCACTTATCCTCAGCTATCCCAATCTAAGTTATTTATTACTCCTCGAGCACATTAAGAAACGTGTTGCCGACCTAAACCCTCCATTCATATAAGAGAACTCTACTGTGAGTTTAGAAAAAATGATTGCCACATAGGAATGACAAATTTTTATTACAATTTTTTTTCCAATATAAGAGCATCTCCAACCCTATTGTGAGTTTAGAAAAATTAGTTGTCACATAGAAATGACAAGCATTTTATTCAAAAGTACTTCTCCAATACAAATATAAAATAAATTATGAAGTTGACATGACAATGACATGGCAAGGAGAATGTAAACTTGGTTGTCTAGATCTAGACAATACACTTCACAATGATTTTATGTCCACATCATTAATTATGAATAAAAATATATATAAAAAGAAAAAGTAAAAAGTTGTCTTGGAAGTTGAAAAAAAATAATTTTATTATCTTCTCAAACTTTTGCATTGGAGAATACATTTTTATCTCATTGTCTTGTGTGAATATCATCTTGCCACATAGAAAAGACATTGTCTTGTGCCTCATGCCACATAGGATTCACAACACAAAACAAGACAATAGGAATTGGAGATGCAGCATCTCCAACCCTATTGTGACTTTGGAAAAAAGTTAATGCCACATAGGAATGACAAAATTTTATTCAAAAGTTCTTCAAGTCAATTGTGAAGCTTATGTGCAAAAAATAAGGCTGTGTTTGGTAGGAATGATGGAAAAGTGAAAGGAAGGAAAACGATAAGGATTCATTTTCCTTCCATATGGAAAGGAAACATCATTTCCTTCTTTTGTGTTTGGTAGCAAGGATGGAAAAGATAAGAGAAACATTTTTCTTTGTTTGGTATAAAAGAAAAAGTGGAAGGAAAGAAAGTAAAAAAATATAGGGTTTACCAATTCTACCCTCAACAAAAAATACTTATTTACCATTTGACTTCATAAATAATTTTTAAATAATACATTCATATGGGGGTATGATTGTTAATTAATGCAAGCCTGGACTTTTTCTCCCACTTTTTGGGGGATTTGATTTCTTAGGGTGTGTTTGGTAGGAGAGAAAAGTGGGAGGAAGGAAAATATAGGAGAGAAAAGTGAAGGGAAAGATTCATTTTCTCTTGTTTGGTATGGAAGAAAAATAGGAATGAAAGAAAAGTGGAGGAATTATTTTTCCTTCATAACCTAAGAAACCAATCCCCCAAAAGTGGGAGGAAAAGTGGAAGAAAAAGTGGAGGCTTGTATTAATTAACAATTATACCCCCATATGAATGTATTATTTAAAAATTATTTATGAAGTCAAATGGTAAATAAGTGTTTTTAGTTGAGGGTAGAATTGGTAAACCCTATATTTTTTACTTTCTTTTCTTCCATTTTTTCTTTCATACCAAACAAAGGAAATTGCATATCTTATCTTTTCCATTCTTGCTACCAAATACAAAGGAAGGAAAAGATTTTTCCTTTCCACATGGAAGAAAAATGAATCCTTATCTTTTTCCTTCCTTCCACTTTTCCATCCTTCCTACCAAACACAGCCTTAGTTTATGAAGAAAAGTAATCCCTCCACTTTTCCTTCCTTCTTATTTTCCTTCCATACCAAACAAGAGAAAATGAATCTTTTCCTTCACTTTTTCCTTCTCTATTTTCCTTCCTCCCACTTTTTCCTCCTATCAAACACACCCTAAGGCCTCGTTTGGTTACCGGATGTAAGCCCCCTGAATTTTCGAAAATTATTTTCGAATTTTCCAAATGATTTATTCTCGATAATTTATTTTGATTTAATTAATTTTGATCATTATATGCTCTTTACCGTGACTTGGATTTCTAGAGCATCAGGGATGCCAGTCTCTGGAAACTTTCTTCTTGAAGTTTGTAGTAGACGAGATTATCTTCATGTTGATATATCGTGTCCCACTCGAACTCGTTCCCTTGTGCTCCATTTGCTTCGCGCAACTTCGGATCAATTTAGACCATTTGATCGATTAAATAATTATTAATTGATTTTCCACTTTTATCTTTGATCATCGTTTGCACGTTGCTGTGACTTTTAATTTGGGAGCACAAGACCAGTCGTTTTCCCAGAACCAACTTTTCATGAATGATCTACTCGAGACGCTCTACACCCATGACCTTCGTGTCCCACTCAGACATTCCATTTTGTGCTTCATTTGCTTCGCACAACTTTTGTCACGCCCCAGAACCAGAATACTGGAGAGCGGGGACAGACATAGCCAGCTACGTATATAGAGATGGAATCTATCTCGCTATACGGTCACGGCTGTCTAGATACATGAGGATTTAACTACAATCCATCAGTCGCCTATGGTCATGAACAAGCCTATTGTCTCAATCTCAAGCAAGTAGTAACAGTATACAAGATGTCAGAGCACCAAATATATAATAGCAAGGCGTCCCATACCTTACATATTCGGATGATCATGAAGCTAGTCGTACAAAATGTCAGGACTAGCAAGAGTTTCAGTCATACATGATCAACCCTAGGATCTGTCAATCATGTTACAGCCCGTAGGCAGACAGTAAATAAAGGTACAATACGAGCTAACACGTGCTCGCCGGCTAAACGCCTCAAAAGAATAATTTTACAATAAAGTGGAAGAACAAAAAGAAACTCACTCATTGCCAGGGTTACGCCTGGTGTTCACCATCTGGCTGGAAGGTAGGTAGATCCTCTGGTGCTGCTCCGATATCTGGCCATACAAAACCAGCTGGGTTAGACCCCAGAAAGAGCAAGTGCCACAAAGGAGGCTTCACTTAGGAACTAAAACCAGCACATCACAATAGAATATTAAAGATAATAAATAAAGAAATGATAATAATAGAGATAACAACAGTAAACTGAGTACGAGGAAACCATTCAAGTAGCCAGGTCACAACCCTTAAACCAAACAAGGACCGAGGTTGTAATCCTTCACCTGAATAGAAACCCGTCTCAAATACCATTGGTAGGGTAACAAGACAATAAATGAAGAGAGGACACAGAACTGCTCTGGAAGCCAGGTTACAACCCTTAAACCAAACAAGGACCAGGGTTGTAACCCTTCGCCTGAGCAGAACTGGACCCCTAATTTTTATTGTTAAGGCCAGTATAAATAATCATGCCGCTAAAATAAGTAAAACATGACGAGCAGGGTCTGGGGTTACAATAAGACAATAAACGAAGAGAGGACACAGAACTGCTCCGGGAGCCAGGTTACAACCCTTAAACCAAACAAGGACCGAGGTTGTAACCCTTCGCCTGAACAGAACTGGACCCCTGATCTTTATTGTTAAGGCAGGCACAATAAGCAGGACGATATATGATAAGGTAACCATGGAACTATTCAGATAGCCAAGTTACAACCCTTAAACCAAACAAGGAACGGGGTTGTAACCCTTCATCTGAACAGAACTTGGTATCCCATCATTTATCGATACAAAAAATTATGTCATGATACAATCTTGTACAGGATCATGACAAACTAGACTGGGCTGGACTCCATCCAATCAATCACGGCCAAGCAATAAGTACGGCTTGATACTTTAACTAACTAGGGTTATCACAGGCCTAGTTACTAGCAAAAATGTAATAAGATTATTCCAACAGCCACAAGCCCTGCAGACCATCCAGGTTATCCAAGTCGAATGTCCGTTTATGAAGGATGCAACACGTGACAGTGTGCTGGAAATGTGCCCTACTCGTCGGTAGGCTACAAGTCCACTGAATGCGCCCAGATAACGGGATTGCCTGTAGCTGGGAAATCTCTTCATGACTACTGAATTATTCTAGTTTATTAGCCTTAGTCAATTGCAGTAGGTATCCCTGACCGTGGTACTCAGGGATCCCTATCCTAGACATGATGCAAGACAGTACTGGTTTATTTGTACAAACACAATCACCCACGGTGTCCAGGTCATTCCTACTTGTCATGTCAGGCTAGCTGTCGTAACAGCTTGTCGAGATACATCATGTCAGTTTACTTGTTAAGAGTGCGCCACGGCTGTCACGCCCCAGAACCAGAATACTGGAGAGCGGGGGCAGACATAGCCAGTTACGTATATTGAAATGGATTCCATCTCGCTATACGGTCACGGCTGTCTAGGATACATGAGGGTTTATCTACAAGCCAGCAGTCTCTTAAGGTCATGAACAAGCCTATTGTCTCAATCACAAGCAAGTAAGTAAAAGTTACAAGATGTATGATCATTAAATATATAATAATAAGGCGTCCCAAATATTACATATTCAGCTGATCATGAAGCTAGTCGTTACAAAATGTCAGGACTAGCAAGAGTTTAGTCATACATGATCAACCCTAGGATCTGTTAATCATGTTACAGCCCATAGGCAGACAGTAAATAAAAGTACAATCGAGCTAAACAGGTGCTCGTCGGCTAAACGCCTCAAAAGAATATTTTTACAATAGAGCGGGAGAGCCAAAAATAACCCACTCGTTGCCAGGGTTCCGTCTAGTGGCCACCATCTGGCTGGAAAGTCGGTAGATCCTCTGGAGCTGCTCCGAAATCTGGCCACACAAAACCAGCTGGGTCAGACCCCAGAAAGAGCAAGTGCCACAAAGGAGGCTTCACTTAAGAACTAAAACCAGCAATCAGCACAGAAATATAAATATAAATAAAATAAGGACAGGCATATAAATAAATGGTAAAAACTGGAAATAAGGAAAACATGCCAGGACGATATACGACGAGATAACCATGGAACTATTCAGATAGTCGGGTTACAACCCGTAAATCAAACAAGGACCGGGGTTGTAACCTTTCGTCTGAATGGAGCTTGGTTTCTCACCATTTATCGAGAAAATAAATACAAGCATGCTGGTCATGTAACAGTCTGGAACAAGATCAGGGCAAGACTAGACTGGTTAGACTCCATCCAATCATTTCACGGCCAAGCAAGACCTACGGCTTGATACTTTAACTAACTAGGGTTATCACAGGCCTAATTACTAGCAAGATGCAGTGAGATTATTCCACAGCCACAAGCCCTGCAGACCATCCAGGCTACCCAGGTCGAAAGATTAGGGTTGAATTCAGGTGGGTACATCGTCCAGGAAACGCATGTACCCTTAAGTAGCTTGAAGGGTGCAACACATGACAGTGTGCTGGAAATGTGCCCTACTCGACGGCAGGCTACAGATCCCAAGCGCGCCCAGGTAACGGGATTGCCTGTAGCTGGGAAATCTCTTCATGACTAATGTATTAATCTAGTTGTTAACCTTAATCCATTTTAGTAGGTACTCCTGACCGTGGTACTCAGGAGTCCCCTCCTAGACATGATGCAAGACAGGACTGGTTTATTTGTACAAGCACAATCGCCCACGGTGTCCAGGTTATTCATTCTTGTCAAGTCATGTCATGTCAGGTAGCCGTCGCAACAGCTTATCAAGGTATAACATGTCAGGTTTATCATGTCAAGTGTACTTGTCAGGAGTGCGCCACGACGGGCCACTATCAGGTCATGTCAGGTCATTACGTCAGGAGTGCACCACTACGGGTCACTATCGTATCATGCTCAGGTCATTACCAAACATATCAAACAAATCCATGATTATCAAGTTCATGACAAAAAGGCGTAAGGATATAAAATGGACGTTAAATATCTAATAAAATATCAATATACAGGGCTATAAATCCAGGATAAGGAAAATAAAACCAAACTGACATGCTAATATAAGATCAAGTCTGCCAAAGGCCATACGCTCAGGTAGGCATACGCTCAGGTAAGCATACGCTCCCAAAAGGCAGCGTAAAAGGCAGCGTATGGGGGTCACAAAGCTCTCGGGTTGAACCAGGGTGATAAGATAGGCTAGCGTACGCTCAAGCCAGCGTACGCCTTGCTCGCTCAAGCTAGCGTACGCTCAAGACATGCTGCCAACAGGCAGCGTATCAAGGTGAGCGTACGCTCACTAAAGAGCAGCGTACGAAGGCACGCGTACGCTCGCTAAAGAGCAGCGTACGAAGGCTAGCGTACACTCGCTAAAGAGCAGCGTACGAAGGCTAGCGTACGCTCGCTAAAGAGCAGCGTACGACTCAGCGGCATAAGCTAAAAAGCTAGCACACTGTTCATTGTCTTCTCCAAAATGGCAAGAACAGCAAGAACTCCAAAGGTTAAATCTAGGACTCCAAATGCTCATAACTTGGTTAAAACAAGTCCGAATCCAAGTTTCCAAAGGTCCAAATTGGGTAGAAGAAAATTTCCAACCTCATGGAACCATCAGAACTCGAAAACCAAGAATTTAATTAGATCAAAACTCCAAAAATCCGAAGAAGACAATTTTTTTTCCTAGATCTACAAAACCATGCATCAAAATGAAAATCTTCAAGTTCTAAAGTGGGTTAGATCCATGCTAGGAAGCCATCAGAACCATAAAAAGGGGTTCTTAAGTGAGAGCAAGGTGCACTTGCCTAAGGGGTTGGGGAGTTGTGGAGAGGAAGGAAGAAGAAGAAGAAATAAATGAGAGTTATGGAGGAAAGAGAAGGTTGGTGGGGAAATAAATATCATGGGTTGTGGTGGAAATGAAGGAGAAGTATAGGCTAAGGTGTTCCACCCTTGGCCCATGATGAACCAAGCATTGGGCCGGCCGAACCAAGCCAACCCAAACCGAGAGTTAAACCAAGCCGAGAGCTAAACAAGGAATAATACAAGAAAAGACACGTACACGTATTTCCAAAATACGTAATACGAACCACAGGCATTACAACTCTACCCACCTTAATAGAATTCTGTCCTCGGAATTTAATTAAGAGGCTAGAGGGACAAGAACAAGCTACACTATCCACAGGCAATTATACTAGGCAATCAATCAATCATGCAAGCAAGGAATTGATGGCATGAGGCATAAGAAGGACATTATACCTCACGAGTCAAACAAGTCGGGATATCGCGATCGGATGTCGTCCTCACGCTCCCACGTTGACTCACCCAAAGAGTGATGACCCCAAGCAACTCGGACTAACTTGATAGTCTTGTTCTTGAGGATCTTCTCTCTTCGGTCCAATATAGACACGGGCCTCTCCTCATACGAAAGGTTGGTACCAACGACCAATTCCGAATGATCCAGGATGTGGCTCGGGTCTGGAATATACCGTCGTAATTGGGATACATGGAATACGTCATGCACCTCGCTTAGCGACGGTGGAAGAGCGAGACGATAGGATACATCTCCTACTCGCTCTAGAATGTCAAACGGTCCTATATACCTAGGACTAAGCTTGCCCCGTACGCCGAAACGAATGACGCCACGGTTAGGCGAAATCCTCAGGAATACATGATCGCCGACCGAAAACTCGAGAGGTCGCCGATGAGAATCGGCCCAATGACGCTGGCGATCTTGGGCAACTCGAAGATGATCTCTGACTCTCCTGACCACTTCAATTGTCTGGGCAATCATCTCTGGACCGAGCATCTGTCTCTCTCCAACATCATTCCAGGCTAGCGGGGATCTGCACTTCCTACCATACAGTGCCTCGAACGGTGCCATCTGTATACTGGCCTGGAAACTGTTGTTGTATGAGAATTCCACCAGGTGCAAGTGATCTTCCCATGAACCACCGAAGTCAAGTGTACAGGACCGCAACATGTCTTCAAGAGTCTGGATCGTGCGCTCCGACTGGCCATCTGTCTGCGGGTGATATGCTGAGCTAAACTGGAGATGAGTTCCTAAACTCTCTTGTAAGCTACGCCAAAAGTGCGACGTAAATCTTGAATCTCGATCCGAAGTGATACTGACAGGAACACCGTGCAATCTGACAATCTGCCTGAGGTACATCTCTGCTAACTGAGCCATCGACTGACCAACTCTGAATGGAAGAAAGTGAGCCACCTTCGTGAGCCGGTCAACTATAACCCAAATAGCATCTCTACCAGCTGGGGATCTAGGTAATCCAGTCACAAAATCCATGGTCACATGCTCCCACTTCCATTCTGGAATCGGCAAGGGCTGAAGAAGTCCAGCCGGTCTCTGATGTTCGACTTTAACTTGTTGGCAAACCAAACACCGAAAGACAAACCGAGCTATCTCCCGCTTCATGCCATTCCACCAGAAATGCTGTCGGATATTACGGTACATCTTCGTACTGCCGGGATGGATGGAATACTGAGAACTGTGCGCTTCTGACATGATCTCCTGCCGAATATCTCCGCTGGGTACACAAAGACGATTACCATGCCTAAGTGTACCGTCCTCGTGAACGCACAACTCTGGTCTTCGTCCCGCCTCACACTCTGCTCTGAGTCGCTGAAGCTTGGAATCTGCCGACTGCGCCATCCGGATCCTCTCGACTATAGTGGACTGAACTTGCATACTGGCCATCAATGCCACACTGGAAGGAAGAACAACTTCTATACCCATCTTCTGAAGATCGGCTAACAATTCTGGCTGCGTTGTTAGGAAATAAGCTCCAGCTCTCCTGCTCAATGCATCTGCTACGACATTGGCCTTCCCAGGATGATACTGCAAGTTGACATCATAATCCACAAGAAGCTCCAGCCACCTTCTCTGACGCATGTTAAGATCCTTTTGGATGAAAACATACTTCAGGCTCTTGTGGTCGGTAAAAATCTCCACCCTATCTCCATACAAGTAGTGCCTCCACAACCTTAGTGCAAACACTACTGCTGCCAGTTCCAAGTCGTGGGTTGGGTAATTCCTCTCATGATCACGAAGTTGTCGTGACGCATAAGCGATTACCTTCCCATGCTGCATCAAAATACATCCTAAACCTCTGCCTGAAGCATCACAGTATACTGAGAATCCTCCGGTACCATCTGGAAGCGTGAGAATGGGAGCTGTTATCAAGCCTCGCTTCAACTGCTCAAAAGAACTCTGACACTCTGCTGTCTAAGCAAATTGCGCATCCTTGCGGGTCAACTGCGTCAATGGTGCTGAAATTCGAGCAAAATCCGAAACAAATCGCCGGTAGTAGCCGGCCAATCCAAGAAAACTGCGAACTTCCGCAACTGTGCTGGGCACTGGCCATGACTCAATAGCCACAATCTTCTGGGGATCCACTTCTACTCCTCCTCTGGTGATGATATGACCCAAGTACGAAATGCGATCGAGCCAGAACTCGCATTTACTGAACTTGGCATATAACTGGTGCTCCCTGAGAGTCTGAAGAACCACACGAAGATGCTGCTCATGCTCCGCCTCACTCTTGCTGTAGACCAGGATGTCATCCAAGAACACAATCATAAACTGATCCAAGTAAGGCATGAAGATGCGATTCATGAGGTCCATGAATACTGCCGGCGCGTTGGTTGCTCCAAAAGGCATAACAAGGAACTCCCAATGCCCATATCTCGATCTAAAAGCTGTCTTCGGGATGTCCTGCTCTCTGACTCTGATCTGATGATAACCTGAGCGCAAATCAATCTTTGAGAATACTGAAGCCCCCTTGAGTTGATCAAACAAGTCATCTATCCTTGGAAGAGGGTATCTGTTCTTGATTGTTACAGAGTTCAAGGTACGATAATCAACACATAACTTGGACGTACCATCCTTCTTTTTTATAAGAAGCATCGGTCCTCCCCAAGGCGATCCACTAGTACGTATGAATCCCTTGGTTCTGAGTTCCTCAATCATCTTGTACAATATCTCCAATTCTGACGGCGCCATCCTGTAGACTCTCTCTGACACTGGGGATGTCCCGAGAATCAAGTCTATAGTGAACTCGATCTCCCGCTCCGGGGGCATCCCTGGAAGCTCTTCTGAAAAAACATCTGGAAACTCATCCACTATTCTGGGCAACTGAACTGCTGCTACTGCCATCCGCAATATCGGAGGAGAAGGCTCAACTTCGCCTCGGGAGAAAGAAAACTCCGGCTCTCCTGGAATGCTAAAAACAACCCTACCAATATGGCAGTCTATCCTAGCATACTGATTTCTCAACCAATCCATCCCTAAGACCACATCATAATCGGTCATCGGAAACTCTATCAATCTAGCGGGAAATTCTCTACCGCTAACTACGATCTGACATGAGGAAAACACTCTATCTACTCCCACAAGTCCGTTACCAGTAAGTATATTGAGTCTTACTGATAATGACTCGGGCTCCAATCCTACCCGTGTCGCGAATCGTGCAGACATAAAAGAATGCGATGCACCAGAATCAAATAAAGCTGAAGCTGGAAAGGAGTTGACGAGAATAGTACCTGCCACTACCTCTCCTGGTGCCAATCCTTCCTCCACGGTCATCACCATAGCCTGACCATGCCCTCGGGGTGCTGGTCCCCTCTGCTGGAATCCTCGCTGCCTATTCTGACTCAAGGCCTGGGCTTGCACATACTGCTGAGGGCTCTGCTGCTGAAACGCCTGGGACTGAGGCGGCAAGGGCCTCATCAATGGATACTGCTGCTGCTGCTGGACTGGTACTGGTCCTCTCACCGAAGAACTAGAAAGGTTGGATGAGGATGAACCACCCCTGTTCGGGCAGGATCCAACCCTATGGTCTGCTGCTCCACAAACCAGACACAATCCCTGTGCCCTACGACACTCTGCCACTACATGACCTGGCTTCCCACAATGAGAACATCCCACTATGGAAGATTGCTTCTGCTTCTGCTGCTGCTGGGGGGTACGTCGGGGTTGAATGCTGAACCGACGTCACTGAGGCCGCTCGCCTCGGAGCTCCAATAGTCAAAGCCCTGGCTGCCGGGGCCGGTGCTGAAGACTGATTCATCTGGCCGTGGGATCTCTTCCGACCCCCGGTCCTATCCACAATCCTCTGGGAGGTATACTCATGCCTCCGGGCTGCTCTCAAGACTGCATCAAAAGTCTGATGCTCAAACTGCTCGACTGCCAACAAGATCTCCAGGTGAAGCCCCTGCTGGAACCGCTGGGCTCTATCATACTCGGTTGCCACCAAGGTGGGAGCAAACCGACTAAGTCTAGAAAACTCGGCCGCATATCCATCGACCGTCCTGCCACCTTGCTTCAAATTGGTAAACCTCGTCTGCAGATCATACCGAGCCACGGCATCAAAATACTTGGTCTGGAATCTCTCTCTGAATACTGCCCATGCAATGGGTGCTGCTAACCCAACTGCCTGTGCTGCCCACCAACTGCGGGCAAGATCTAATAGCTGCAAGCGCACCACGGCTACCTTATCATTCTCTGGAGTCTTGGCTGCTTCTAGAACCACCTCTGTGTCCTGAAGCCAAGCATCTGCGGCGATCGCATCTTCACTACCGTCGAAGAATGGAGGGTTCAAGCGCTTGAAGCTGTTGGCCGCGCTGTTACCCTGATGACCACCCCGGGTCAAAGCATCTGCCACTGCCTGTTGCAAGGCGTCTCCTCTGCGATCTTGGGAAGCTATCAAAGTCCTGATGAGACCTACCAAAGTACCATCATCAGGCTCGGCAGGCTGAACTGGCTGGACTGGTGGCTCTCCCTCAATAGACGCAACTCTGGAGGCTACTCCGGAGTGCTGGACTTGATCTCCAGGTTGCTGCTGGTCCGCGGGAGGTGCTCCGCCTTGCTGATCGGCCGGGTCAGGTACTATGCCGCTGAAGAAGATGACATAGAAAACAATAAGGAAGGACCAGGACAGATCAACGATGCAAGCATATGATCAGGACAAGAATCCAGGGATTCAGAGGATACGAACAGAGATCAAGGGCGGATATTGATTGAGACATCTATTCGGTAAACCCTCACATATCTTGATTTACAAGACCTGCATGGGCCCCCACTTAAACCATGTCACGCCCCAGAACCAGAATACTGGAGAGCGGGGGCAGACATAGCCAGCTACGTATATTGAAATGGATTCCATCTCGCTATACGGTCACGGCTGTCTAGGATACATGAGGGTTTATCTACAAGCCAGCAGTCTCTTAAGGTCATGAACAAGCCTATTGTCTCAATCACAAGCAAGTAAGTAAAAGTTACAAGATGTATGATCATTAAATATACAATAATAAGGCGTCCCAAATATTACATATTCAGCTGATCATGAAGCTAGTCGTTACAAAATGTCAAGACTAGCAAGAGTTTAGTCATACATGATCAACCCTAGGATCTGTTAATCATGTTACAGCCCGTAGGCAGACAGTAAATAAAAGTACAATCGAGCTAAACAGGTGCTCGTCGGCTAAACGCCTCAAAAGAATATTTTTACAATAGAGCGGGAGAGCCAAAAATAACCCACTTGTTGCCAGGGTTCCGTCTAGTAGCCACCATCTGGCTGGAAAGTCGGTAGATCCTCTGGAGCTGCTCCGAAATCTGGCCACACAAAACCAGCTGGGTCAGACCCCAGAAAGAGCAAGTGCCACAAAGGAGGCTTCACTTAAGAACTAAAACCAGCAATCAGCACAGAAATATAAATATAAATAAAATAAGGACAGGCATATAAATAAATGGTAAAAATTAGAAATAAGGAAAACATGCCAGGACGATATACGACGAGATAACCATGGAACTATTCAGATAGTCGGGTTACAACCCGTAAATCAAACAAGGACCGGGGTTGTAACCTTTCGTCTGAATGGAGCTTGGTTTCTCACCATTTATCGAGAAAATAAATACAAGCATGCTGGTCATGTAACAGTCTGGAACAAGATCAGGGCAAGACTAGACTGGTTAGACTCCATCCAATCATTCACGGCCAAGCAAGACCTACGGCTTGATACTTTAACTAACTAGGGTTATCACAGGCCTAATTACTAGCAAGATGCAGTGAGATTATTCCACAGCCACAAGCCCTGCAGACCATCCAGGCTACCCAGGTCGAAAGATTAGGGTTGAATTCAGGTGGGTACATCGTCCAGGAAACGCATGTACCCTTAAGTAGCTTGAAGGGTGCAACACATGACAGTGTGCTGGAAATGTGCCCTACTCGACGGCAGGCTATAGATCCCAAGCGCGCCCAGGTAACGGGATTGCCTGTAGCTGGGAAATCTCTTCATGACTAATGTATTAATCTAGTTGTTAACCTTAATCCATTTTAGTAGGTACTCCTGACCGTGGTACTCAGGAGTCCCCTCCTAGACATGATGTAAGACATGACTGGTTTATTTGTACAAGCACAATCGCCCACGGTGTCTAGGTTATTCATTCTTGTCAAGTCATGTCATGTCAGGTAGCCGTCGCAACAGCTTATCAAGGTATAACATGTCAGGTTTATCATGTCAAGTGTACTTGTCAGGAGTGCGCCACGACGGGCCACTATCAGGTCATGTCAGGTCATTACGTCAGGAGTGCACCACTACGGGTCACTATCGTGTCATGCTCAGGTCATTACCAAACATATCAAACAAATCCATGATTATCAAGTTCATGACAAAAAGGCGTAAGGATATAAAATGGACGTTAAATATCTAATAAAATATCAATATACAGGGCTATAAATCCAGGATAAGGAAAATAAAACCAAACTGACATGCTAATATAAGATCAAGTCTGCCAAAGGCCATACGCTCAGGTAGGCATACGCTCAGGTAAGCATACGCTCCCAAAAGGCAGCGTAAAAGGCAGCGTATGGGGGTCACAAAGCTCTCGGGTTGAACCAGGGTGATAAGATAGGCTAGCGTACGCTCAAGCCAGCGTACGCCTTGCTCGCTCAAGCTAGCGTACCAAGGCACGCGTACGCTCAAGCTAGCGTACGCTCAAGACATGCTGCCAACAGGCAGCGTATCAAGGTGAGCGTACGCTCACTAAAGAGCAGCGTACAAAGGCACGCGTACGCTCGCTAAAGAGCAGCGTACGAAGGCTAGCGTACGCTCGCTAAAGAGCAGCGTACGACTCAGCGGCATAAGCTAAAAAGCTAGCACACTGTTCATTGTCTTCTCCAAAATGGCAAGAACAGCAAGAACTCCAAGGGTTAAATCTAGGACTCCAAATGCTCATAACTTGGTTAAAACAAGTCCGAATCCAAGTTTCCAAAGGTCCAAATTGGGTAGAAGAAAATTTCCAACCTCATGGAACCATCAGAACTCGGAAACCAAGAAGTTAATTAGATCAAAACTCCAAAAATCCGAAGAAGACAATTTTTTTTCCTAGATCTACAAAACCATGCATCAAAATGAAAATCTTCAAGTTCTAAAGTGGGTTAGATCCATGCTAGGAAGCCATCAGAACCATAAAAAGGGGTTCTTAAGTGAGAGCAAGGTGCACTTGCCTAAGGGGTTGGGGAGTTGTGGAGAGGAAGGAAGAAGAAGAAGAAATAAATGAGAGTTATGGAGGAAAGAGAAGGTTGGTGGGGAAATAAATATCATGGGTTGTGGTGGAAATGAAGGAGAAGTATAGGCTAAGGTGTTCCACCCTTGGCCCATGATGAACCAAGCATTGGGCCGGCCGAACCAAGCCAACCCAAACCGAGAGTTAAACCAAGCCGAGAGCTAAACAAGGAATAATACAAGAAAAGACACGTACACGTATTTCCAAAATACGTAATACGAACCACAGGCATTACAACGGCGGGCCACTATCGTGTTCTATTTTTACCTGATCATGAATGAGAGAAACTTGCATAAAACAACTAGTGACATATTCTTGAAGCCAAGGAAAAGATCTACAACTTTCATGTTTTGAGTTTTTTTTTGAGATTCTAGCTACAAAACAACTTAAACAGGCAAAAACAGCAAAATAGAGCAATTCCGGCGCATGGGATTCCTGTACAATCGACGCATGGGATTTCTGTACAAATCGGCGCATGGGATTCCTGCACAAATCGGCGCATGGGATTCCTGCGCAATCGGCGCATGGGATTCCTGCACAATCGGCGTATGGGATTCCTGCACAAATCGGCGCATGGGATTCCTGCGCAAATCGGCACATGGGAATTTAAACTCACGTTGCGTCTTCAGTACATGCGCGTAAGGAACCTACGCGCATGACACGCTCGGAGTCAAAGAACGCGTTGCCGGGACTTCACGGCGCATGGCCTCCCGGCACATGGCCTCCCGGGCGCATGGGGTTCCCTGCGCATGGGGTTCATCGTCCCCAAACAGCAAGTTCAGCCATGAAAGTTCCAAAAACTTGCCATGGCCATAACTTCCTCTTCCGAAGTCGAAATCAAGCGAAACAAAAGCCAAAACTGCATAAAATTGAATTCTCTACAACATAGAACCACTAGTTTTTGGAAATACCAAGTTTTTAGAGATCAAAACCAAGAAAACTAAACAAGAAGGAACTTAAAACTTAGATCTACAAAAATATAACCATCAAAACCGAAAACTTCCAGTTCTAAAGAGGCTTAGAATCTAGTCAAGAAGAGAATGGAACAATAAAACATGAGATCCATCATAAAGCAAGTTTGCACTTGCCTAAGCTCTCCCTCTCTCTCTCCCTCCTGGTGGTTGAAAAAGTAATGGTGGAGAAGTAGTAATGAAGAGAGAGAGTGTTAGGTGGAAATATATATGAGGGTGATGGTGGTAGGTGGGAGGGTTCACCTTTGGTTCATGATGAACCAAAGCAAACCAAGCCAAGCCGAACCAACCCAAGAATAAACCAATCAATGAAATGCTAGAATAAATCAAGCAGGAAGACATGCAAAACGGGTCAAATTATGTATATGTATACCAAGATACGCAATACGAACCACATGCATTACAACTTTCGGGTCAATTTAGGTCAATTAATTATCCACCGTAATTTGTGACCTGACTTCCAATTTAATTTCGGGACCCGACATCGACCCAACCTAGTCGACCCAAAATATGGACATGGCCCACATGAAGCCTACTACCCGCCTGATACTTGTGTCCTATTTATTTGAGCCCCCACATGCTACTTATTTACCCATGATCATAAACACCTAAAAATAATTTAATAATGCACTATGTCCGATTTTGACCCGACCCGCCTCGATCGAACCCAAACCCAAGCTCCATGTTGTCCTCTCGTGATTACCCAAACATCCCACATAAATTTTCACTTTTTTCTATTTTTAAATATCTCCACAAATATCTAATTCTCTCTCTCCATTTCAAATATATACATATATATATATATAATATTGTCTCTCTCTCTCATCACTCACACACACAAATAACTCTCACCTCACATCCTCACACAGCCCCCCTCTCCTACACACGATCAGCTCACCCCCTCTCTCTCTAAATCTCTCTAAATCTCTCTCTCTATTTCTCACTCTCTCGCTTTCTATATATAATATATATATACACACACACAACTCACACACTCTTTCTCTCTTCTCCCTACACTCAACTGGCAGCAACCCCCTCCATGTTAGTCGACACCCCCACCTCTCTATTCTCATTCTTCTTCTTCACTTCTACATCAACACCACCACCATCAACTACACCATCACTATCTCCATAACCATCACAACCACCATCTCCACTCTCCTCCTCTTCTCCTTCATCACCTCACCTCCACCGTCGTCGCCCCGCTGCGTGCAGCCTCGCCGCTGCCGTCGTGCCACGCCGTCGCCGCCCTGGCCGTGCGCACAGCAGCGTGCGCTGCGCTGCAGCAGCAGCCAGCAGTTGCGGCAGCAGCAGTTGCAGCAAGTAGCGGCAGCAGTAGCTGCATTTTGCTGCACCGGTGGCCGCGCACCATCGCACGCCACCATCGTAGTCGGGCCCCCCTTGGCCGGGCGCACCTCCGGGCAGGCCCCCGTGGCGCGCTGCCTCTTCCCCGGCGCGAGAAACGTCCGATTCGTGCGTTTTACATGGAGTTTCGTCGACGCACGCGCGGGAAAGTTTCAGAATTCCTGCTTCGAGGCAGCAACTTCGCATCGATTTTCAGGACAATCCGACTGTCACGCCCCAGAACCAGAATACTGGAGAGCGGGGGAGTGACTCAGCCAGCTACGTATTACGGGTAGATGAATACCGTATAATACGATCAATGCTGTCTAACCAGACGAGGGGGTGCATACTACATAAAAGTCTTACTATGGTCATTACACATCTATTGTCTCAATCATTCAAACAAGAAACAGAAATATAGAACATGTAAGGTAAAGCAGTAAGGCGTCCCAAACGCTCAGTCAAAATCTTCTTAAGATCTGGCTTTACAAAACATAGCCAGATTGATGTAGTAAGTATACACAATTGTTATCAGCTGCAGTCTGACTTAATTACAATTATGCAAAAGTAAGTACAAGACAATCCGACTAACATGTCGGTGCCAAACGGCAAGGTATAAAGTAGATAACAAAACGAGTGGTGAAGTTAAGGAACCCACTCGAGGCCTCCTGCGATCATTCCTCTAGTATTGACCATCCTGGAGGTGGAAGTACGCTGAGTCCTCGGGAACTGGCTCTAAATCTGGCCATACAAAACCAGAGAGGTTAGACCTCTAATAGCAAGTACCACAAGGGAGCACGACATGAGAACTAAAACCAGTAAGTAAGAGAATATAATAATAGATCTCTGCTTACTACTAGAACTCACATCACATCAAGACACTTTGAACCAACCTCCCAACCAAAAGGACAGAAGTTGGCCCGTCATGTCCTGACATTCTGATCATCCCAGTTAGGTAACAGAGTACAGTGCACAAACAAATCGTCTTGAACGGCCAATCAACTCCTACGGCTTGCTATTATGAGTCCCAAGTTATCCTGGAATAATACAATTAGGGATTCCTCAGTTCTTACTATGTGCAAGCAAGGCTAGTCTATCCAGTCGATCAATTGGCCCATGCATGAATTAGACGAGTCCTAGCAGGACGCCCGTCAATATACAATATACAATAATAATAAAAGCAGATACTGTTTCCTGCCCGTGTGGCAGATTTACAGTATCTGTGGGAACCAGCCGGCCCGTCGGGTACTACTCGTCCCAAGGGGGCTGCCATGTAAGAATTCGGGAATCCATTCTCTCCATGCAATGATTATTTTATTTAACTTAATAGTCTCTACGTTGAGTGAAATCCCATGCCGTGGATCATGGTCATTCAAATGAGTACTTTCGTACGGGGTACGATATGCACAACTCTACAACGATACCAGTGCGGTTAGGTTGCAGGTCTTACATAGCGTAATGCAACAATTAAATCTATCCACGGTAATCATGCCTTGACCATAAAGTACACATGCTTCTTTTGTAGAAAAATAACTAAATAAATAAATAAATAAATAGATTGAAGCCTGCATGTGCATGTATGTCAATATTCGGGATCAGCCAGTCGAGTACAATAGTTCATAACATGAACGTGTCTCATTCATTTCATTCAATAAGACGACTAGCCAGTCTCTTAGTTCCAATTAGGAACGCATGATCAATTTAGTCAAGATCACAATCATTATCAATGGTGGCAAGGCATGAAAGTCAATTAGCATTCAGTGGGGTCGAGTCTACAACTCTCAGGGTTTAATTCTAGTCAATCCGGGTATCTATAACTCAATTCATGACACATGGTACATCCCACGTAACAATCTATATGTAACAGAAATATTAACATATCATGATCATATCAAGTTTATGCAAAAAGGCGTAAGGATATAAAATGGACGTTAAACATCTAATAAGATATCAATATACAGGGCTATAGAAGATCCAGGGTAAGCAGGCTACTCTCATGTCAGCCTACGCTTATGCCAGCGTACGCTCGGGTCAAGCTACGCTCAAGCCAAGCTAGCGTATGGGAGTCATACGCTTCCAAAAGGCAGCGTATGAACTCCATACGACTCCTTACTATCCAAGTGAGCGTATGCAAGTCATACGCTCCCCAAAGGTAGCGTATGGACTCCATACGACTCCTGACCATTCAAGTCAGCGTATGCAAGTCATACGCTCCAAAAAGGTAGCATATGAACTCCATACGATTCCTGACCATTCAAGTCAGCGTATGCAAGTCATACGCTCCCAAAAGGTAGCGTATGAACTCCATACGACTCCTGACCATCCAAGTCAGCGTATACAAGTCATACGCTCCCAAAAGGTAGCGTATGAACTCCATACGACACACGCTTCCAAAAGGTAGCGTATGCAAGACACACGCTTCCTAAAAAGGCAGCGTATGGACTCCATACTGCGCTGCGCTAAAGAGCGCGCACAGCTCAGTGACGCAGCTAAAAAGCTAGCATACACTGCTCACTGTCTTCTCCAAACAACAAGAACTCTATGGTCGCATCCCAAAGCTTCAAAAGTCCATAACTCTGTCAAAATAAGTCCGAATCCAACTTTCCAAAGGTCAAAATTGGGTAGGATGAACTGCTCTACGACATGGAACCATCAAGTCTTGAGAACAAGGAAGTTTGCTAGATCAAAACCCATAGACAACCGAAAATACAATAACTTAGATCTACAAGAAATGAACCAATGAAATCAAAAATACTAAGCACTAAACTCTCTTAGAATCATGAGAGAAAGAATATTGAACCATAAAATATGGTCCTCATGTAGAGCAAGATGTACTTGCCTAGTTGGTAGGTGGAGAGAGTAATGAAAGGAAGAAGAAGAAGTAATGGTGAGAAGTAAAGTAAATGAGGAGATAGAAGGAAAAGGGTGGCTTTAAGTAGCAAAGGGGTGGTAGGTGGGAGTTGGGCCGGGTTCTTAATGGGTCCAATGGGTCGAGTTGTACGGGTCCAACAAGGCTAACCCGAAATTAAAACTAAAGCAGGAATTAAAATACAGGTAATAAAATTACAGGAAGAAATGCAGAAATAAAATTGCAGGAATTAATTAGCATGAAAATTAAAGAGCAGCTAATTAATTAACATGAAAATTTAAAGAGCAGATAATAGAATTGCAGAAAAATAAAGTACAGAAAATAAAATGCAGATAATTAATTAACATGAAGTTATAGAAATTTAAATACAGGATACTACATGATAAATACTAAATAAATACATTCATACAATATACGTATTAGAATACGCATTCCGGGAACGGGGAGTGACACCGACCGTCGGATCGACGATTTCTTTGCTCCGTCACAATCTCGGTATATCCACCTTCACTCCTCTCAATTTTCGTCCGTTAATTTCATCGTTTGATACATCAAAACCGGCCACCAAGTTGACCGTTTAAATTGTGTTATTTTTGGACAGTTTTACGGAGCCAACTTCGTCGGTTTGTATCTCCTCCATCGCAGCTCCGTCTAGCGTGCTACTGGTTCCTATGCGAAGCTGGTATAACCCTCTTCCTACCCCTCCAGTTTTGTTTCATTGTGAGCACGTTTGATTGGTTGAATTCGACGCCAAAGTTGGCCGTCCGAATTCGTAATTTCCAACTTGTAAAATTCTATTTTTGAACCCGGGACTCCGAATTCAATTTCTGACACCACCAGTAGACTCGTGGCATCGTTCTAGCACGTTTTCATATAAAGTTTGTTAGATTTGGAGGACGTGGGCCCTGGCACGCATTTCGGTGTAAAGCGGACCCTACAGTGCGGGTCAACGGAACTTTTTGATGCCGGCTCATCGGAATCCAATTCCGGATATACCGTTGATTTGTATCGTCATTCTGGACTCGTTGACATATAATTTGCTAGATTTTAGTGGACATTGGTTCCGGCACGCATTTCAGTGCAAGTCGGATACCAATATCCGGGTCAACGGATCATTTTGAGATCGGGTCAACGGAATCCAATTCTGGATATACCGTTGGGTTCGTATCGTCATTCTGAATTCGTGGACATATAATTTGTTAAGTTTGGTAGACTAGTATTCTTGTACGTTTTTCGGTGCAAAGCGGGTCCGACACGGACACCGTTTTGACCCAAAATTACCTTTTTGCTCCTGTGTCCAAATTGGACTTATGGATAGGCTATCCTAGCTGATTTGACCATTCTGGATACGTTGGTGATGTTTGTTTCATCATCCGACAATGTTTGTAGATATATCTCTGTGTATTAACCTTTTATTATAATCTTTTTTCTTTTTGTTGTAATTTGAGATCCATCGATTTCAGTAATTTTCCAATCACTGAAATTGAATGTGTTGACCTTGTAGATGGTTATAGAGACTAGTTTTTACCCTGTTGACCTTGGTTGACTACTTTGACTGAACGTCGAAGTAGAGTCAACATTTGACCCAGGTTAGACTAGTTTTGACCTTGGTTGACCACAGTTGACTATTTTGACCAAAAGTCAACCGGAAGTCAACCGTAGCCTAAAATTGATTAGAACTTGATCGAAGTTGACCAGTTGATCCAAAGTCAACTGTTAGTCAACATTAGTCAAGTTTGACCCAGAGTTGACCAGTTGACCAAAGTCAACTGTAAGTCAACCCTTGACTTAGATTGACCTAGTTTGACTTAGTATGACTTGATTTTACTTCCAAACCCTTATATTGATACAGTATTCCACCTATAGGTCCTCGAGGCACTG
The DNA here is from genome assembly GCA_029216955.1 of Iris pallida. Taxonomy (NCBI): domain Eukaryota; kingdom Viridiplantae; phylum Streptophyta; class Magnoliopsida; order Asparagales; family Iridaceae; genus Iris; species Iris pallida. The sequence goes on from JANAVB010044419.1 coordinate 27,206,283, forward strand.
TTCTTGGACCAGTTGACATATTCCACCAGATCACAGGCGAGTACATTCTCTGATAATATTTCTGTTTTATGATATCGTCTATGTTTCTTGTATTTAGTGTAGATATCCTTGTTCTCTTGACACATTGTTCACACGGATTGGTATTTTTTTGGATCCCGTCATGAGATGTTATTCCTAGCTTTCCTTGGTATATCTTGTGCAAGTCTTTCTTGTTCCTTGTGCATTGTATAGACACGATTCCTGCGAAGGCTAGCTACCCTCTCAGAGAATCGTGCGTCATGATGTGTCATGGTTGAATCCACTATACTAGTCGGAAGACGGGGAGTATTAGTGTAGATATGTGGTCAAAGCCTATTGTGCACCCCTTGTGCACCTATTGATTGTGAGTGTTGATCATACACCCCACGTATGGTTAGCCAGGCCTTTTACTATTGTGCAAATTTCCAAGCCGACCACGTATTGTAGCTAGTACTCACACACCTAGATAGGTGATTCTTGATTCTTGTACATGCCATGATCAGTTTTACTTGCCTTGTTCTAACTCTAGATTTACAGCTTACCTTGCCATGATACTCACATGTACATTTTATAATTTCTTGTATATTCTCTCTATTTATTGCTACATTTTCAATATCATCTAATTAGAACTGTTATTTGAGATTTGTGCTCGTTCCATCATGACTGGATATGTTGATAAAATTTTAGGAGTAGTTGTGCCCTCAGTATTGGACTTCAGGATGTTGCTAGCTGGGGTGGTTCTCGGTATTCTTCACCGTGAGTTATCTCTCAGGAGTTCTAGGTCTGGTATTCATTTAGTTTGTTATTGTTTCCTTCTGTTTTATTCTTGTCTCATATGATCCTTGTAGATTCTAGTTATTCTAGTGATATTGGTATTATTCTTGTCTTATATTCCTTAGTTTTGTGATGTGATATGAGTACCTTTATAGTTATAGATCTTTAGATATTATAGTTAGTATCGGGTATTTGACAGCGCTCTACCGTCGATACTGCGGCGTAGGCTGGGCGTGGCCCACGTATTCGTACCTGTATATCCGGGTGCGGGTCGTGACACCGTAATTTGAGCTTGGGAAAGGAAAGTGATTCCTTTTCCATGTTTGGGAGCCAAAGAAAAGTTGTTGGAAAGGGAAAATGATTCCCAAGAGGTAGGAAAATAGGGGGGAAAGTGGTTCCTCCCATTTATCTAAGGAATCACTTTCCCTCCAACTTTCCCGCATTTATTACAAAAAGTTTTGACCAAAATATCCATGTTCATAATATTATTTACCATTTTTATCCATAATATCTTTTAGACAAAAATATTTCTAAGTAATAATTATTTTTATTAGCATGAGGGTATTTTTGGAAAATTGACTTGATTTTGTTTCCTTTCCTTACAAACACCAAACACTATAATGGAAATTAAAGATATATTCCGGCTATAATCCCGATCTTTCCAAACACCGGAAAGAAAAGTTTATAGAAATTATAATTTCCTAAAGGAAAGGAAATACCAAGGAATCAGTTTCCTTTCATTTCCATTCCGCGAACCAAACGAGGCCTAAAGAAGACATTATGAAGTTGATTGTCTTGTTCTAGAAAATGCACTTGACAATGTCTTCTCTTCCATGTCATCAATTATGAATAAAAAATATTAGAAAAAAGAAAGAAGATGAGTAGTTGTCTTAAAAGTTGTCTTGGAAGTTGAAAAAAATACTTTTTATTGTCTTCTCAATACTTTTGCATTGGAGAGAGTTTTTCTATCTCATTGCCTTTTGAGATATAATTTTGCCACATAAACAAGACATTGTCTTTTGGCTCATGCCACATAGGAGCCACCTAAGACTCACAACACTTAACAAGACAATAGGGTTGGAGATGCTCTAAATGTAGAATAAAACATGAAGTTGACATGGCAAGGAGAATGTGAAGTTGGTTGTCTAGATCTAGATAATGCACTTCACAATGACTTTGTCTCCACACCATCAATTATGAATAGAAATATTTATAAAAAAGTTGAAGAAGTAGAAGAGTTGCCTTGAAAGTTGGAAAAAATATTTTTTATTGTCTCATCAATACTTTTGCATTAGAGAGAGTTTTTCTATTTTCTTGTCTTTTGAGATATAATTTTGCCACATAAACAAGACATTGTCTTGTGGCTATGCCACATAGGAGCCACCTAAGACTCACAACACTTAACAAGACAATAGGGTTAGAGCATCTCCAACCCTATTGTCTTGTTAAGTGTTGTGAGTCTTAGGTGGCTCCTATGTGGCATGAACCACAAGAAAATGTCTTGTTTATGTGGCAAAACTATATCTCAAAAGACAATGAGATAGAAAAACTATCTCTAATGCAAAAATATTGAGGAGACAATAAAAAATATTTTTTTCAACTTCCAAGGCAACTTCTCCACTTCTTCAACTTTTTTATAAATATTTCTATTCATAATTGATGATGTGGAGACAAAGTCATTGTGAGGTACATTGTCTAGATCTAGACAACCAACTTCACATTCTTCTTGCCATGTCATTGCCATGTCAACTTCATGTTTTATACTACATTTGCATTGGAGAAGAATTTTTGGAATGAAAATTTGTCATTCCTATGTGGCAACCATTTTTTCTAAACTCACAATAGGGTTGGAGATGCTTAACAGGATGTTTCCGCTCATCCATCGAACGGCTGGCATTCACCAGCAGCGGACTTTTTAAAAGTAGCCCTCGTGAAAGAAATAAAATCCATTCAAGTACAACCTCCCTCTAAAACCATTGCAGCGGCAATCGGAAATATAGAGAGAGAGAGAGAGAGAGAGAGAAATGCGTGCTCTCTAAGCATCTCCTTCACTCCTCAAAAACCCTAGATCTCCACCAAACCCTAGATTCCGACCCCCCGATCCCACCTCCGATCGCTCCGGATTCGTCGATTTCGCCGACGGATCGGTCGATTCCGTCCAAAACCCTACCGATCGGTACCAGAATCGCCGGATAAAATTAGGGTTTGCGCTTTGATTCCATCTGCATTTGAGCATGGCGGCGTTCTAGAGGATCCGATCGGCCATGGCGAACCCAACGGCAGGCGACGCCGGCGAGGCGGCGGCGGCTGGCCCGGCGGTCCAGCGGCAGCAGTGGTACGTGGACGAGAGGGACGGGTTCATCTCGTGGCTCCTGAGCGAGTTCGCGGCGGCGAACGCCATCATCGACTCGCTGGTGCACCACCTGCGGGCCACCGGGAACCCCGGCGAGTACGAGGCGGCGGTTGCGTGCATCCAGCAGCGGAGGTTCAACTGGAACCCGGTCATCCACATGCAGCAGTACTTCTCCATCACGGAGGTCACGTTCGCGCTCCAGCAGGCCGCGTGGAGGAAGCAGCAGTACCAGCAGCATCAGCCGCCGCAGCAGCAGCGGAAGACCGGGCATTTTGGGGGGCATCATCGGAATTTCACGCACCATCATAGGCTCGAGAAGACAGGGGAGGCCAAGGTTTCGGAGGGTGAGAAAAGCTAGGCTTGCTGAAAACATACTCTTTTAGTGGATTTTAGTAAAATAGACAACTTTCCATAATGGGAGTTAAGTTAATGGTGTTAACATTTGGTTAAGGGTCCGCTTGGATTGAGGGTTAAGAGAGTTAAGTGAGGGGAAGTCAAGTGATGGGAAAATAAAATCATGCTTGGTTTGAGGGTGGGGGTTTAGGAGGGAGAGTTATAAAGGGCTAAGTGAGGGTTTATTTCACCCTCTTTTGTCCCTTTTTTTATCCCCCAAATCGGAGGGTCAAGGAGGGTGATTGAGGGGTTTTGTTTAAAAAGTCATAAATACCCCTCATTTGTTCTATAAAATATCATGATTTTTCTTCCAATTTTTTTTTGTTTTCAACATGTTGCTCCGTACCTTCCTAATTTGTGAAGATATTTTGACAAGTTATAATTAAAATTTCAATCAAATTTAATTTTATGACATATGTAATAAGGTTATTTTGGTAACTATCATACTTTTTATGCACATCTTGCATTAATCATTATTATCACTATTAGATTTTTGATATATTGCTGATTAGCGAGTTGTCAACAATACAATCGTGATCTCATGAGGGTGTTAATGCTGTTGACTACTAAATTAGCTAACTTTCTAGGGTTATTTGTTTATTTATTAAAATATTGCCTTCCTAAAAAAGTAACGGTTCTTAAACTCATTAGCAAGCTACTGTTATTTTTCTAAACCGGGTTGCGAAAATGCGATTCAAGTCCACACTGCAAAGACATGATTTTGGTAAAAGAAGGTAGATTGTATTGACTTTCGAAAGTATTGTTCTTCTGGGATATTTTAAAAAAATACATTTTTCAATAAAAATCTTAACTTTCTATGGAGTTCTTGTGACACTGTAGTTACATTCATTCGGAGCATTCTTGCATCATGAAGCCATTATTGACAATGCGATTGTCTGATCTTTTTTTTAACATTTAAAATATTGCTGATTCTTGATGACACTCAATATAAGAAATATAGAAGGATAATTGAGAGTGAGGTTGCATTTTGCTACTGTGACAGAAAAGTAATGAAATGATGTATTTTTGTTGAATGGCACTCAATGTAGGACTGGATGCTAGCTCCAAGGCTGATTGCAAAGTGAAGGATGGCGAAAATTTAGTAGGAGCTGATGGTGGTGAGGGTGGAAACCTGGGGCGTGCTGACTTGGATGATACTAAAGGTATGATGGTTAATTTATGGCACCTTCTATTAGGAGCCTCTTGAGCCCTGACACTGACGGAGTTGGAAGCTTGTTTGATTTTCCATTACGAGGACATACTTCTCTTAACCCATGGACATTGTTTTTCACAATTTAGTTCAATGTATCCATGCTCCTCTAGCAACGAACTTATATGATAACTGACATAAAGCCTCAATATTTTGGAACCTTATATTTTGTAAAGCTCTTGACCAAGGTTGTAAAAATCGCTAGGCGCTAGTCGGACGGACACCTTCTGCCTAGTGCCTAGCCCACCTAGGCGGGTGCCTAGGCAGACGCCTAGATCTAGGCGGTTCAAAAAAATAAAAAGAATCCAAAAAAATCTACTAAAAATTGCAGAAAAAATCCATAAAACCCCAAAACATGCATAGTTGGATGTCAGGGGGATTAGGCGGGCGCCTAAGCGGACATCGGGCGGGCACCCAGCGCCTAGCGCCTAGGCGCCGCCTAGGCGGTCTAGGCGGACGCCTTTTAGAACAGAGCTCTTGACCATGTTTTGTTTCATGTCTCACTTGAACCAACTTAGCTAACTTATCAGATTATTATTTAGAGTAATGCTACATGGACCGCGGTCCTGGCCCGCACGCCAGGTGTTGGGCTGCCATTGGGGGGGGGGGTCTCCGGTGTGGTGGGGTGGGGGACACGTCGCCCGGGCACAGCCGCGGTCCACCCCCCGCGGTCTCTTTAGCATTCATGTATTATTTAACCAGTTGGAGAAAGAGAAATGAGGTTCTTAGGCTCTTATACTCTGTCTTGTCATTTTTGTGGTACACATGAACCCAACTACAATGATCCTATCTTGATATTTATGACTACTACTGCAACTTCCCATAACAAATTAGAAGGGCGATTCTATCTCTGAAGCAAGTTTTGCAAGGGTTCCAACCTTCATACTTCATTGTGCATCATCTTCAAACATTTACTATTTGCATTCTTTACTCTCTCTCTCTCTCTATATATATATATATATATATATATATATATATATATATATAATTTTTACTTTTTTACTAGGCATCTTTCACTCGCAATTTGCCAGTTGAATCTTTAAAGCTTTTAGTAGTTTTTATTGATTAGACACCAGTTTTATAATTGCCTTCTTGTACTGATATCATTAATTCGTGGAGAAATAGCTTTCACTTTAACCTCAATAAATGAATATAGTTGATGACCTTTCTGTTGTTACTCAGGGATTTGTAATGATGTTGTTAACCAAGGCAATGAAGATAAAATATCAGATCAAGATAAGAAACATAACAAAACTGCCACTCCCAAAGATTTTGTGGCTAATGAAACGAGTGATGGAAGCATGGTAGGTCTCATAGTTCTCGCTATAGTACATCTGCCCAGAGAGTTTCTTCTATCCTCATTTTGTTATGCTTGCTCTAAAACTAGTGAAGCTCATATATATATTCCTCTATAGGTTAATGTGGTGGAAGGACTAAAGCTGTACGAGGGATTGCTTGACAACTCAGACATTTCAAGGCTGGTTTCATTGTCAAATGAGCTGAGAACTTCTGGACGTAGAGGAGAGCTTCAAGGCAATTTTTATGTTCATTTATTTTGTCTGGTTCTTTAATCTTTATAATTATTATTTTAGTTATATTCCATTTGTTTATAATTAAAAAAGAACAATATCCTCATTCATAGTTTATGATCACTGCTAAGGATTGAGGTTGAGGAATGTAACCTTTGGCAGAAACATACTGGATCTAAAAAATCATGTTTTGTAACCATGTTCAAAGGGCTAAAGTTCCTTTCAAATTGTTGAGTTTCAAATGGCAATAGGCATGTGAGATGGAGGAAGAGAAGGGAGGGTGGCTAACTCCTATTCAGTGGAGAGATTTTTTTTTAGGAAATAACCAAGATATTCTCCATAGGAGAGTTTCTTCTTATTTATAATGGTCAAGAATACAATGACAAACTCAATGTAGAAAGAGTCCAATAAGTTAAGAATACACGGACTTATAAACTAAATATGGAAAATATGACAAGCTGGACTCTTCACTCATTCAATTTATACGGCTAAAATTTTAGCTAAATCTAATAGACTCAAATAACCTACTAATCCCAAAGTAGACCCAAAACATACTCTATTATTTCACTCTCCTCAATTTCAACATGTTGGAAACGTCTGCAATTTGCAATACAAAAGTTAAAAATGGACTTGCGATTTGATGTTGTCAATGGTGGCTAGCTTGGCGGCGAGGGGGTAGATAATATTGTTGCAACATAGGCAACAAACTTTGTGACAAGGGAAGCATCTTGGACCGGAGTTTGAGGTTGGCTGACTGCATGCGCCTGGGTCAGAGTTGGAGGTGGCTGGATCTTTATCTTGCTTGCGAGGAGTTAGAGATCGCCGATATTGCATGCAACCTATAACAAAGTTGGAGATGGCTGACTGTGCATGCGGCCTGGACTGGAATTGGAGGCATCCATCTCTGGATGGTGTTTGAACCGGAATTGGAGGTGACTGGCTCTAGAGGTGAGCCATATAAATGGAAATCAATAGGACATATAGAAGCTTAATAATGCTATCAATATCAAGAATAAAACCTCAACAGGTGAGCTATTGGAAAATCCTGGAAATGGAAAAAAAATCAAGGAACTTCTAAAGTCAGTAGACTCTAATTCTCATAAATTGTTTTTGTTTAATAATGCTATCTGGGTTTACTATGATTAAGTTTGGCTTGGGCTCGGTGTGGTATTGTTGTAGCTTTTAAAAAAGAAGTAGAAGAAACTGTTTTTTGAGAGAGACCTTCCAATTTGCTTTCAAAATTTGTTCCAAGATTTATCCAAGGTTTCAAAATAAAAATAAAATGGAAAATGATAATTTTTGATTATGTCTTTCAGAAAGGGGAAATTTTGTACGTTCATTCCATTTTTCAGAGATGGTGGATGCCCCTTCTGAACTTTTAATTTCTTTCCAACACTTATTTTCAACTACAATCATATAATATTATATTTTGTACCATATAATATGCACAATTTTTTGCCCTTCCCAACTTTTAATTTCTTTCCAACACTTATTTTCAAATGCAACCATATAATCTCCTATTTTAGATATACAATATGCACAATCGTATTAATTGTTAGTAAAAGACATCGGTGTCTTTCATATGGGAATTTTTTAATCCAGCTTGCTGTTAGAAGTGGAAATTAATTCATCTATTGAAACCCTAAAATTTCTCTTTATTTTGATTCAAGCATGTATTGTCCTATGTTAATTCAGTTTGATTATTTTGTTATTTATAATGTAGAATAAATGATTTTTTTTCCTTTTTTTTTGTAAAAAGTGCACCTTGATTTGAAAAGGCATGCGCCCGGGTGCTAGGAAGCCTTTGTGCTCCTTGCGCCGTTAACAACTATGGATCCTACTACGAAACCAAGTTATTCATGACGCCAAGTTCTGCATCATGTTGAGTTTCAAACATCACTAGGAACAGGATGAAGGAAGATAAGAGATGGTGTCTAACCTTAATTTTCTGGAGAAAAGTAATATTTGGAAAATAACAAGCATATTCTCCATATATGTTCTTATTTATAATGGTGAAGAATAAAACCATGGGCTCAATATAGAAAACATAGACTCTGTAGAAAATGTCTAGTAAATTAAGCATGTAAGTATACATTTATAGACTCGATATAGAAAATTACTTGTGACACAATCTATAAATATAAACTAAATCTAACAGATCCAAATAACCTATTAATCAAGAAGTAACCCAGTATATAATATATTCTTCTTCGCATTTAAACAAAATGATAAGAAAAACATCGAGGTAAAGTGACTGATATAATGAAAGGAGATAATAATAACTGTAGACTGAAGGAAATAAATACGTTATTTCTTCCGGCGGCTGTCCTTAATGCATTTGTTTCCTTTACATTATTTTGATTAATAACTTACGAAATATCCATGACCTCACCCAATGATATTGATTAGTCATGTTACTCCCAACTACTGTTTTGGGTCGTAAATTGGATCCAAGTACACCGGAAACATGACCTACTGGAACTTGGAAGCATCAGAACTTATTTGTACAACTGAATTCAAATAAATTGAATAAACAAAATCTTCAGCTCTTCTTCTATATTGAACAGTGATATCCGGATAATCAAGCCTTTTGAATATAACTTATGTATGGCCTATTAGGAAGTTCCAACAACTAATTACTTTCACGCTATGGTAGTTACACCATGGCAGATTCTTGGTTTGTTGGTAAGAAGTTATTTGTCGTGGGATTGGTTTCCAGATCGCCATTCATCTTTAGTTGTGCTGCTAGTTGCATCAAGAGAGTAGCAAAGTGACTTTAGGAGTTTTTAAAGAAAAACGAGGAAGTTGAAAAGGTAACTAAGGAAAAAAGAATTTCCTATATAGTGGCAAAAGTGTAAAAATGAAGAAAGCTTTGAGAGACAGACTAGCCAAGGAGCTAAGAAAGCAGTTAGGGAGCTAAATATAAGGTCTATAATTATTTATATAGGAGGTTACTTACTGAGGAGGAAAAAAAGAGAGATATATGCTTGTTAAGAGTAGGGATAGGAAGAGTAGAGACCTACTTAATATTAAATATATTAAGGGTGAAGACCAAAAGGTATCGGTAAGAGAATGATATTAAGGAGAGGTGGAAGAGTTATTTTCGTAAGTCTTTTAACGGGGGTAACCTAGAAGAGCTTAATTTGGATACAAAATTAGTTCATATTTGCTAGTATCGTAAATTTATAATTATTGAAGTTAGGGATGCTATAAAGAAGATGAAAAGTAGAAAAGCGCTCTACCTTATGATAGCCCTAATTTCCTATTGCTCTACCTTATGATAGCCCTAATTTCCTATTGAGGCTCGAAAATGCCTAGGTGAGAAATGATTGATATGATTTACTAACTTATTCAACTAAATCCTAAGGACTAAGAAAATGTTCATGAATGGAGAACTTGTATAGTACCCATATATAAAAATAAGAAAGATATACAAAGTTGTAATAATTATTGAGGACTTAAGCAAGTGAGCTACACTATGAAACTATAGTAGAGAGTAATTGAGCAAATATTAAGAAATTAAACTATAGTTACAAAGAATCAACTTGGGTTTATGCTGGAAAGATCTATTACCGAAATCATATACTTGTTAAGAAGATTAATGAAAATATTTAGAGAGAAATGGATTTTCTTTGGTTCTTATTGACTTAGAGAAAGCTTATGATAGAGTTCTTACGGAGTTTTTGGTGGACTTTGAAGAAAAACAAGTTCCTAGTAGCTATAGTGATACTATTAAGAATATGTATAAAATTGGGTCATGATGATCGTGAGAACTGTTGGAGGAGATTGTAAATAATTTTCTATTACCTGGGACTTGCATCAAAAATCAATATTAAGTCTATACCTTTTTGTGCTAGTTATGGATGATATTACTAGTTTTATCTAGAATGAGGTTCTATGGTCTATGATCTTTGCTGACGATAATGTGTTGGTCGATGAGAGTAAAGAATGTTTAGATGCTAAAATAGAGGCGTGGAAATAGACTTTAGAATTCAAGGATTTTTAAGACTTTAGAATTCAAGGATTTTTAAATCAGTAGGACAAAAACAATTACCTGAAATGTAATTTCAACCAACATGCAAATAAAAATAATGTGGGAGTACATACAGATGTACATACCAAAGAGTGATAGTTTTATGTATTTATGATCAATTATTCATCATGATTGAGAGATTGGGGAGAATGTCATGTGTACAATTAAAACATGATGGTTGAAATTGACGAATGCTTCTGGAATACTTTGTGATCGGAATATACTTTTGAAATTGAAAGAAACTTTTTATAAGATGGCTATACCCGCCATGCTTTATGGATCAGTCATCAGAGTGTTGGACAATTATGAAACATGTCCAATAATTAGTATAGTAGAAATTAGAATGCTAAGATGGATGGGTGGCAATATATTTAAAGATATGATGAGCAATGAGCGTATTCTTCGAAGTTAGAGGTAGCGCCATTTGAGGATAATATAAAAAAAATGTCTTAGATTGTTTGGACATGAGCACATAGACCAATAAATGAGCCACCAATGAGGAGCATTAAGATAATAATTAAAGGAGCCGCTAGGGCTAGAGATATGCCTAAACGAACATGGATAGAGGTTATAAAGTAGAATGTGCTTTTTGTTAGCGTTAGAAAGTACATGGCCCTTAACCCTTAACGGAGGTGAATGGAAGAAAAGGATTCAAAGCGCCGACCCAAAAAAATATGGGATAAAGGCTTTTGTTCTTCTTTAGCGAAGGTAACCAATCTGCACCTGGTTCTTGAAGTCATAGATGATTATTATACACTGTTGCACAAACGGATACAGTTACTAAGGTGACGATCTAGGAGGATCCATTATTTGATTTCCGAAGCTAGTGTTTGTAGTCTGAAAAAAACAATTAACCTACTGGTGTCTAATATAATAATATATGTATTGATCATTTATGGTGCTCTGTGTTTTACAGTTCCACGGTGGGATTTGCGATCTTGGATGCAATGCCATACTAAATTCCATTGTCCCACATATTCATTCCTATGTTTAAGATGAATTGACCACCTCAACTCTGTGAAACTGCTTAATTTGGTAGGCTCATGAAAAATATAGAAGATACAACTTCCCTGTCATAACAAGGCAAAATCTTTTGATTGAGCTTTGGGTCCGACGGAAAATAAAATGTGTAATATTTAGATACCCATCCATTGGCATTCATCAAAATAAGCATGGAGTGGCTGGTTAGCGAACAACACAAAGATTCAACATACTGTGATCCCATTTCGTTCAAAATTAGCCAATTGCACCGCTAGCGTGTGTGAACCCTCTCCCAATACTCCACCTTAGTCCTGTAGAGTGGACCTACCATTGGAACCAATCCTTATAATGGCGTTCCCCACTTTAGGCCCCAGCCCTGGGTCAAATTCTGGAGACACCTCCACCTTAGGTTCCAATCCTTTACCACTTTCTGGAGATCGGCCCAATTATGTGTGTCACGTGTCGGCACAACCTATATCAAAACAAGTAGAACACCCAAACAAATCATAGAGATTTTGCTGCATTTACCATCATGTCACTCCATGCTTAACTTGCCGAGTCCTGACCATGATCTGTGATACTACTTCTTGGACACCGTGGACCCAAAGAGAAGTTGCTCCACGAGGCATGGACCGGGTCAAAATGACTTAAAAAGAGCTATTAAAATGGATGAGTGTCAATTAATTTCCAGAGAAAAATAAAGTAAAAAAGAAGTTTACTCGTGGGACGGTGGAGGTGGTGCCAACTGATAATAAAATGAGAAAATTGTTGGAGGTGGTTCGGCCATGTGCATTGGAGACCAATAGATGCACACTTTGTAAGAGAGATAGGGTGTTGGTTTAAGGAGCTGCAGTAGCTAGATGTAGGGCCAAAATAAACTTGCCTTCAGGTTATAAATAAGGATGCGTACTTACATGTCTACACAAGTCTTACCCAACTTGGACTCCGACCTAGCCTTGGTGCATCAAGAGTAGATGGAAAGATGAATGTTATATTTTGTAATATTTTGGAAGGGATTTGGTGTTCTGATCCAACAGACCCTACAGTGCGTGGATCTCTATGTGAAGACAATATCTGACCTGAAAGCTTGTATGACTCTATGCCTTGGGTCCAAATCCTAGCAAGTGCCTGCAGGTCTTGTCTTGGATTGCTTTCTAAAGCTAGATATTGCATTAGTGGTGAGGCCATGCTTACAAGAACTCATCCTCGCAACTGAATGGATGTGCTTGCTTTGGTGATTGTTACCATAATTTTGGATTGGTATGATTCTGTGGTAAAGAGTGAGACTGCAATAGTCATGCCTTTTATCCTCTACATATCATTGTGTACTCCAATTTTCCATATTATTTTCCAACATAGAAGTGATTGTTTTTAATGATCTTATATTTCTCTTGGATCTTGGTAGATCTTCCTATAACCAACCTTTTAACACACTGGAGGTTAATTCTAAGCAGGGCAGACAATCGTGCTGTCAAAGAGACCTATGAAGGGACACGGAAGGGAAATGATTCAATTGGGCGTCCCCATTGTTGAAGGGTATCTAGAAGATGAAAGTACAGGTTGGACCTCTAGAGGGAAGCCTAACCAAGGTAAATTGATCTTTCAATATTCATAAGCTTCCAAAATATTTTAGTGAAACTGTTTGGACCTCAAGACTTTGCATTAACAGAGTGGAAGGTAGAAGCCATTCCTAGGCCACTGGAAGAGTTTTTTGATGACTTGGTTCAACTTCAAATTTGAATGTTAAGCCTGATTATTGTACTATTGACTTCTTTAAGGAGGTAAACTGATAATGTTATTTATGTAACATTTGGTAGGTTATTATATTAATGTGTGAGCCTGACTTTGTCTTTGAATGCTTAGGGGGACTATTCAAATCCTCACATGTGGCCATCCTGGTATGGTAGGCCAGTTTGTAGTTTGTTCTTGACAGATTGCGACATGGTCTTTGGCCGATCAATAGGCCAAGAACACCATGCAGATTACAAAGGTTCTCTCAAGCTCTCTCTTGCAGCTGGGTATGAATTTGGTTTCCTTCTTTTATATATAACATATGCACAGTTGACATCCCTTAATGAGTGTATATACATATTATATTGCTAACAACCTAGGAATTTGAGCTCATTGCTTTGTTATCGTGAAAGCATGCTTATTTGTCGCACTTTATGGTTATTAGTACTAAATAACTAGGGTCATGCTGCCCCTTGCTCTCAATACTTCATGTTTCATTCTTCCCCACATGTTGAATACCTATTCCCCATTCAGTTATTTGGAGACAATGTTGATGTCTACACATCCAAATACCCACCCTCCCAGCGACGGTGTTGACGTCAACACTGTCGTTCCAGAATCGCCCTCTCCGTTCATTTCAATGGTTGGAAGTGTGGAACTCACAACCTCTACAGTATGTGTATATTATTCCATTCATTGATTACATTTGCATAAGCTAATTATTCATGGCCTTTGAGCTTTAAGGATTGTGTTCCAGTATTTGTCATAATATCTGCATAGATGAAAATTGGTAAATGTGAAGCATGGTTCTCTTGCTTGGAGGAAAACATTTTCTAAGTAGCAATCACAAGACTATGGTAAAACAATCCTTAGCACAGCCAGCGATCTAAGAGGGTATGTCTCTCATTATATTAGTAATAAGGAATGCTTCGATGTAGCCTCTATTTATCCAGCTAGCAAAATACATATTATTCACAAGTGAACAAGATAACAACAAAATCTTCTTCTACCATATGATATTTACAAAGTGTTAAAAGACCTTGTATATTATCTTCTTGGCAACAATTTCATTGAGACTGCTAGCCATTTCCGAACAAAACATCAAAACAAATATAAAGAAATAAATCATCTTCACCAACAGGAGGTGAGCACATTGATAAAGATTAGAAAATCGTTAGCCATTCAATTTGTGAGAAAGATCTTGATAGGAATTGTTATGGTGGTCAGTACACGGGCACTCGGATTGTCACAGCATGCAGTGTTGCGCCTCACAACATAATGTGACTTCACACTACTAAACAACTCTTGTTAGGGTACTATATTGCAACAAAGTTCTTTATCAAAAATTCTATCGAACACACATAGTACAAAATTTCAGCACATACATAAACATAGAGAAGAAAAATGGGGTGCTGTATTTTCCTAATAACTGAATGGAGAATAGGGGTGGGGAAGAATAAAACATGAAGTATCGAGAGCAAGGGGCACGGATCATACAGAACTGGAGTGCAAATTTTCGTGGAGCAAGTTTTGGAGGAGGATGTTACCACGAGGCCGAGGGAGAATTGAAGGGTGTGGTCGGAGAAGCGACAGCGTGGTAGATGTAGATGCGACATTGTTGTGAGTAATTTGTGCAGGAGGGGTGGTCAGACATGCGGCAACATTGTTGGAGAACGGACATGATAGAGATTCTCTCCCAAGGAAATTTTGTGATTGATCCCTCTTTTCAGTATGGTATATCCTGACCGTCGGATTCAACTTAATTGAAATCTTACAGTTACTAATATCCCACCGGATTGAACACATCTTATTTGTCCTATTTAAAGATACTCAACAACCATGATCTCATTTGCTCAACAAAAGAACTTGCTCAATGGATATATATATATATATATATATATATATATATGTGTGAGCAGATCGGGAGCCCCGTCCCTCTCGACTTTTGGATCGAGTGGGCGCACACACGGGCCCCACACGGCCTGCTCGATCCAACGGTGCACGAGAAGGGGGGGGGGGGGGGGGGGGGGCATATCATGGCTTGGTGGGTTCGATCCCACGGAGAACTGGATTATTCCTTCCAATTATGGTAGGAGTTGCAACCTTTTTATAAAATTTAGGATATGGGTAATGTACGTCTAGGATTATTTAAATGATTGAAAGCATATTTGTACATTAAATCCTAATAATCCATATTTATTAATACTTTAGAACAAGGGGAATACTTAACCTGGTTTACCAGGATTAAGCACCAAACTAACATAAATATTATAAAAAGATCAACCTGTTCAAAAGTTTTAAATAGGGAGATCATCATAGAAAGTGTAAAATATTTGATAAAAATCCATTTCAGAATGCCTGAAAGTTCCTTAATTGTTAGGGAGGGGTCATTCCAAGGAGAAAGAGCCCTTCACACAGGGCTCAGGACATGTGACTGAACTCCTAGTCATTTTGTCATCTCTGCACCGACTTCTACATCACAATTAGTTTCTAATGCTGATATAATATAAAAGCATTCCTTTCTTTCCTTCCTTAAACATGTCGGCCCGCCCTTTTATTCTTTTTTCGTTAGTCAAGCTAGCTAGCCAAAGCTTGTAGAATGGAAAATAGTATCCATATTCGTGCATGTATTAGGTAGTGACTAGGTTCCAAAAGATTTTAGAAAGTATTTGATACAGATACATTTCTTCTCATACTCAATTATCTTCGGCTCGATCATCACCATGCAAAATCACTTTCAACCATGTTTTGGGTATCTTTGGAGATTAGACATGGACAAGCCGTATCTAACATGAGATGAACGTTGAGAAAATGTCGTGTCAGATACGGGCTTCTCGAGACTTTCTAATCTCCCTCCTTTCTTTCTCACAGGGCTCTTCTTGTGATGCAAGGCAAAAGTGCAGATCTGGCTAAGCGTGCCATTCCATTACTCGGTAAGCAACGCATCCTCCTAACTTTCGGGAAGTCACTACCTAAGAGATCGCGCCCAACTGAAGGAGCACGCTTTTCTTCATCTACTACCCTGCGTCCGACTTCTCCTTGGTCCCAACCACTGTCAAGTCGACCCCACAACTTTGTCCGACACCCATCAGGCCCCAAGCAATTTGGAGTTGTATCTACTACCGGTGTCTTGCCAGCTCCTACTGTACGTCCTCACCCGCACCTACCTCCGAATGGGGTCCAGCCATTGTTCGTTGCACCAGCGCCAGTAGTCCCTTCTGCTGTTGCTTACCCTGGTCCTGTTCCATTGTCTGTTGCACCACCACAGCACACAGCTCCTCGGCTCCCCGTCCCTGGCACTGGAGTCTTTCTTCCGCCACCAGGATCTAGCCAGTCTCCACCCGCCTCATCAACCCCACGGGGTATCAGTCCATGCAGAAAACTAGCCGTCCCATGGCAAAAGTGAGCTCACCGTCTGAGGTTGGTAACGGGTTAGAGAAGACGAATGGTAGTAGTGTTGCTTCTCCGATGAACGAAACAAATGATACGAGCACTAGACTTGACTGTAATGGGAGCTCAAACAGTTCTGATGGATCAATGCCCACTGGTGGCGCTGTGAACTAGATAGCGGCAGGAAGTTTCGGACTGGTAACCGGTTTTTTGAGTACAGCAAGACGAATGGGGAGCGCGGAGGAAGAGCACACGAGGGGTTCGTTCAAATATAAAAGAGCGGCAGAGCCATTGCTGAAACACGAATTTATTTAATTTTCTTTTTTGAGTTCTGAAATTTGGGACCCCATGTCTGTTTAAATTCCGTAGGGTTTAGATGGGAAGTCTGATTCCATTTTTGCAGTGATTGTTATGATAACTGTGCTGATTAATCTTCAGAAACCATGCTATTTGACAGATACAATAGAATGAACGCCTCTGGGCTTAACATGGCAATGAGAGCAGATAATGAGCTTTATGAATCAATAGAGTGTATTCGCTAGGGGTGTTTGGTTGGAGGAAAGTGGGCCGGGAACTAAGTGTTTTTTTTTTTTTTTTTTTTTTTTTTTTTTTTTTTTTTTTTTTTGCAGTTTCTTGTCGGTAAACCTGGGCCGAGTTTTGACGTTTGGTTGCAACAGCGGAAAGTTTTTTTTTTTTTAATTATAATTCTTTGCAGTTTCATGTAGGTTAAGAAAATGTCACTTAATGAATAATTTTAATTAGGATAGATATGTAAGGCCATATTTGACAGAAAAAAAATTCCAAAGAAGTTATTTTTTCAATTATATGATAGTACTAGTATATGTGCATGCATCATACTTATTTCATATATTATTATTAGTAGGAAGATTAAAAGATAGCTGCTGCAATTATTCTAATATTTATTAAGATTATTCAGCAAGGCTAAAAGTTATTTCCCATAATTATCTAATTGTTCTTGTTAACTTTCAACCGCTTAACCAGTGAACTGGTAATTTATCCAGGCCGAATCAGTATTGGCCTACTGTTTTGATTTTTTTTCAAAAACCGGCTATAAATGAATTTTTTTTTTAAAAAAAATAAAAAAAATCAGTATTCATAAGATAATGAACTTGGACGGCTTAGGTTTAACCATTCAGTCAATGCCTTGTTCGGATCGATATCTTCGGTACGGTTTTTAAAACTATTTTCAGCTGACATAGATAAATTTATTCATACATGTAATACTCGTAAAACCACAACCACGAAATTCAATACATCACTGATAATTTCTTCTGGCATCGAGTTTCATTCTCAATGCGAGCTCCAGGCGACATGGCTCTAGCCAACATTTCAAATGAAGGAGCTGGTTGGCCTGGGGATTTTCCAGCGGTGCCCAACATTTCCGAACGCATCATAGAACGCAACCTCGGCCTCTTCCCTCGTCAGCTGCAGCGAGATGAACCCTTGTCCGTCGTAGAAGAACCTCAGCTTGTCCTCCGTCGGGTTGTAGACGCCCCTCCAGGCCTTCGAACCCCCGCCGCTCGTCACGAATTGTATCGGGCTGCGA
Organism: Iris pallida; assembly: GCA_029216955.1. Lineage (NCBI taxonomy): Eukaryota > Viridiplantae > Streptophyta > Magnoliopsida > Asparagales > Iridaceae > Iris > Iris pallida. The sequence goes on from JANAVB010044419.1 coordinate 27,224,262, forward strand.
AAAGAGACCGATCGACCGACCGTTGTTGGAAGTATTAGCGGATCCATGATTACAATTCATTGGAGACACAATCATAGAACGGTTCGAAAATGCCGCCTTTGATTTTTCGTTTTGAGTATAATAATATGTGATAAAAAAAAGTTGGGGGGGGGGGGGGGGGGGGGGGGGGTGCAGTGCCCGTCATGTGGATCCGCCACTGGTTGGAAGGATCCACGAGAAACCTATGCTAGTCAGAATTGACTCGATAAATAAAAATATCGAAAAAAAACTCTTACCTACTGGTGCTGCTAATGTGCTCAAGGCAATGATCGTGCCCGTTGATATACAAATCAACACCGTTACCCTGCAATAAGTTTGAGAGAGTCAGAGACATGTTACAGATGTTGTCCTTAGAATAGATCGAACAGTACAAAAAAGAAGATATACTGAGATCAAGATTGGTTCTGGTATCCTTTTCACAGATAAGCTGTTTTTATTCGGATCTCTGGATCGTGTACAAATTACGATTATGCTCTAAACCGGTCTGTAAAGTGCTAAGTGTGTGACTAATAAACGTGTATTAAATCGGATCCAACAACAAAACCCACCAGAGTAGATCTAGCACTATAAGGGGAAAAAAAAAGTACATGTGGGACTAAAATTTGTATTATTATTGAGTCACATAGCAATTATACAAAACCAACATAACCTACTTTGCTATATTTTGCATCAAACAAACTCAGATTACCTCTAATATTGGTAAGAGCATCTGCACTAGTTCCTTAGTATCTCCGTGCTGGCTGACGCTTCTGATGGCATGATGACCGACGACGATCTTCCATGTCGCAGTAGACTCTGCCAATGCCGAGTCCAAGTCCTAATGACAGAATGAAACTTAGGTCTCGTTTGGTTCAGTGTAATGTAATCGTATTGTAATGTAAACAAATAATTTTTTTTTTTTGATTAACGATTATGATTATGATTATATTACAATGTACCAAACGGAATTTTAGTATTTTGAAATTTTCCATTTACAACATTAAAGTTTAATAAAATTGTGTATGTAGCACAGTTTCAAAAAAATTGTCAAAAGAGAACCGAAACAATCAAAAATGAGCGTTTTTTAAGCCAAACCATCAATAATCAATGAAAAGCTCATCGGTTGGAGGTTACATTGGACTTTTTTTTCAAGGAAAATTATTAGGGTCTCACGTAATAGGATATTAGGATTTGGGTCTTGAAATTCTCCAACATTAGGGTTTGGATCTCGAAATTATTGTTCATTAGTCTACATGAACAGTGATTTGAGACCCAAACCTTAACGTTAGATAATTTCGAGATTTAAACCCTAATATCGACAAATATGTGAGACCCTATTACTAAATATCCCTGAAATTTATGGTTAGCTCGTGAATAATAAAAATAAGGAAAACATCCATTTTGAAGACATTTTTTGTGTTAAAAACTTCATTCCACATGATATTATTTTTTATCTTTTATTAGTGTATTAGTTAGTTGTTAATACTATTAATGTTAGTAAATAAGAAACTAATTGTCAACATAAAAGGAAAAAAAAAACCCTATCATAGAGCATTAATTCTTATTTTACAATTTCACAAAACTTTGTTCTTCAGCATAGTTCCACAGACTTTGATACTTCCTATGAAATTTCTGTTAATATTTAGTTTTTTTTTTTTTTTTGGCATCAGCAAAAAATGTAGCCTGAAATATTTGCAGTTGAGCACACCTTTAAGAGAGTGGAGATGTACACTTCACGAGGTTCTACTCCCCTCCAATCATAGTGATGCTTGTTTGGGATCTTCCAGTACTTCTTCACAAAAGGAGTAGTATCAACAAAGAAAAATTCTGCAATTTCTGAAATAATAAAAATAAGAACAATTGGTCACATTTGTTAATTTGGGGCTTTGGATCGGACCTATTATAAGACAATAGAAATAATCCAATTGAATAAACCGAATCGATTATTCGGTTCCGTTGGCTAATTTCAGTTCGGTTTCGGTTTTAGGTTTTTATAATCTTTATTTATTCAGTTTTGACTATTTCGATTCGACCGAAATCGAATAAACCGAATGCTCGCCCCTAGGGCTCAGTTTCACCTGTATCAACAATGAATGATCTCATGCAGAACCAGGCTATCGATCTTTCGAAGAACGGGATCCAATTGTGCAAGTACATTACCCTGTAGTCATGATTCCCCAATACTGTCAAAGAAAATAGAAAAATGAGTTGAAACAAACGTTATGAACATTTGACGATAGTTATTATAGTGGAGGATGAGGATGTCTATCGCCTCTAGCTCAAGTGGTGGGAGACATCCGTTCCATCTGTCTGGTTCGAGCTAATGGAAAGCATGCTATTTCTTCCATTTAATAAATGGTAGGAGACGCTATAGAAGGATCTGAGTGGCCACCTTAATATATAATGCAGTGCAGGATTAGATAGCTTACTGGCATACCACTGCTTCTGCAAGCTCGTAGCAGTGTAAATGTTAGTGAAGTCCTCCTCGAAAGACTTGTCGTCGATGTCTATCAGTCCATTGTTGTAGAAGTTATCCCCGACGGAGATCACAAAGTCTACATCAAGCTCTCCCCAATCCTTCCCATCTGTTCTTATGTACATATATAAATAAACTCTTTGTTTCAATTAAAATAAAATATTGGCTAAATTTAATTAACTTGATACTTTCAACTGTTCTTTTTCAACTTTGATACCTAAACTTTTTTATTCGACAACTTGATATCACAACTATTGAATATTTTCAATTTGATACCCTCCGTCAATCAAGAGTACTCAATATTTTGTTTAAAAAATTAAAATATTTTTTTAACTAAATTACTCCCTCTCTCGCCTCACCCCACCACCCCGTCGCACTCCCTCCCGCCGACCCGCCGTCGCCCTCCCCCACCCCCCTAGGTTGCCCTCCGGCCACCCTGATGTCGCCCCCCTCCCGCTATCCCCTCCCCCGTCAATGTCATTGTTGCCGAGGAGAGAGGGGGAGAGAGAGGGGGTATTTTGGTCCTTTAACATTTTCTGTTAATACTGGTAGGACATTAAGTCGTACAATTATAGTTGATATATGAAGTTGTGCAGGTTTAAAGTTTAGGGTGTCAAAGTTAAAAATTTGAAATAGTTGAGAATGTTAAGTTGACCTGAACTATTTAGCTAATTTATTTATCATGACAAAATTGCTGATCACCTGATAGGCAACTCGAGACTGGTTGTAAGTGCCATTCCTCCCCCAGTCTCCTACTGCCAACAGGCTCAGCGACCCGTCGGGCTTCGCCGGGTGCTCGAACCTCTGGAGCTCCGCCGAGGAGGAGAAGGGACCGGTACTGCTGGCTATGGCAACTACAGCAGGAGAATTCTCAGAAACATGTTTCTTGACATGGCTTGTTTCGGAGAAGGAAAGAAGCAAATGTGAGGAAGTAGTATGGGAAAGGAAGGAGCAGATATATAACAAGTAGTAGAAGGGGAAGTTGGCCAGAATTTTGTAGTTTTGTGTAGTACATAACTGACAAATATTAAACGTGCCAGGAATATGTGGCAAAACGTGCAAGGAATTGTAACCAATGACAATGAGAAAAAGGAAGGAAGGAAGGAACTTATTGTGGGCAAATCCAAAGATTGAAACATTGTAAGGAATTACAATCTATGAACACTTTTCCCCCTTTTTCTCTTACTCTTGATTTTGTATAGGTAATAATACTGTTTGGTGAATAGTATTTAGAGAACTGTGGAAGAATTAGAGGTCCACACCATCATGGCTGGCCCTAGGGTCAGTGGCGGATCCAAAATGAGATTCTACTGGAGTTACAATCATAAGTGGTTCCGAGAGAACACCCAAAAAAATTGAACATATAGAAACAAAGTACATAATTGAAAAATTGGACGTACAAGCCACTCCAAACAACCCCAAACAAATGGCTAATTTTTAGTACAAAAGGTAAAAGTTGTTCTCTACGAGTTTTCATACAATAATTTTGAGCTAATTTAATTTTGATCTAATTTGATTTTAAATTTTACTTTTGATGATCTTCTCAGCAATAGCTCTTGCCTTTACTTCTCTGATACCTTCTCCGGCAGCGACAGGTGTCTGTATTTTTTTTTTATTTGGAAAAAATTGATTGGAAGGAAGAACACACCACAGGCGGACAACAAAAGAGAAATTTTGGTTTACTTCGGCTCTCCTCTGGCTTGTCTAAAGTGTGAGGGAAAATGGGTGCGCTCCAGCCACTTGTTGACCAATACTTAAGAAAATCAGTGGGGGCCAAATACTTGCTAAGTGCAGCAGTGCTACTTATTATTATTATTATTATTATTAGGCTTAATTGCACTTTGATACCCTCAACTATTCCGGTTGGTTTTTCAACTTGATACCCTAAACTTTTTATCAAAAACTTAATACCTCAACTATTTTTTTTCAACTCCATACCTAAAATTTTAAAAATCCCGAAAAATGCCTTATTTCTTCCCTCTACCCTTCTCCCCCCCCCCTCGGCCCCCCCTTCTCCCGCACAGCCCAGCCCCCTCCTTCCGCCCCGACCCCCTCCGGCCACCCCCTCCCCCTTCCGGCCACCCCCCCCCGCTTCCTGCCGCCTCCCCCCTTCCGGCTTCCGTCCACCCTCCCCCAGCCTGTCACGGACCCCGCACCCTTATCAGGGGCACGAGCACGTGGGTACGTCCAGCCTACGCCGCAGTATCGGCGGTAGAACGCTGTATATAACGTCTGTAAATACTACGACTAACAGTATAAAGGTACCTGTACAGTATATACACTCTGAGTGGAGGTGACATAGCAATACAGTCTCAATCACAAGATAAAACTAAGGTAGATAGCACAGAAGAAAAATATATGATAGATGAAAAGGAAATAAGTCCAAGATCCAACACAAGCCCAGATATATACACAACATCACAGGGTCACAAAATATACATAGAAGCTACAGTCTGATGTACTAGATGGATCGCAGTCCAGGGCCAAACCCAACTAATCTACACTACTCTAGGAGAACAAAGTCTAGTGGCTATATATCAGGCCACGGTCCTGGACTACTCCATCTAACTCGAGCCCATAATAGGTCGAGCAGTCTGTCTCAGAATCATCTGTAATATATCAACGATATCCTGTCAGAAAAATGAGCAAGTACAAGCACTAACAGCAGTTTCATGTGAATTGACAAATTCTATAAGAGACAGTATAATGAAATACAAGACAAAGATATAGAAAGACTTGGGAACGTTCGAAAACTGAGTTACAACCCTTAAACCAATAAGGACCGGGGTTGTAGCCCATCTCCGAGCAGAACTTAGTCTCCACAAGGTACAACGTAAGGCATGTAGAACATGTGAGTAACTGTATCATAGCATGGTGAGAAGTACTAAATGTAGAACAGAGCAGGATATAAGATAAGATAAAGTAAATATAAAATGTGCCTAAATTATTAGAGCGTTATGTGATCGGCTTGGGATATGTTACAGGGCAGACTATCCACTTGGCCCGACAATACAAAAAAATCTGGGAAGGGTCATGTCGGCCACCTGGATAGCACACAAGGAAAATAGGATCTCGCTACACCCTACGTGAGGGAAGAGTGGCGCGAGCACAAGAATATAGTGACAGGGTGGCTTAGATCACAAAGCCCCTAATAATTTCCCATCCTCGAATAGTACAATGGATCTGGACATGACACGTCATGGCAGTGATTCCATAAGAGGGTAGCAAGTCCCCTTAGAAATCGGTGTCTATACAAGTACAGGGAACAAGACAGGAAATGTACCAATATACCCGAAATCTAGAAACAACATCTCATGTCGTGATCCAATATATACTAGTCCGTGAACTATCGTGACTGGAAATCGAGTAAGACACTACAACTGAATCGGATAACAGATATCAAGACAATAAAAACTATCAGTGAAGTACTCGCCTGCTGTCCTGAGCTGTAGGGTATATCAATGCTCAGAGTGGAAATCAGAGACCTAAAGATGAGATATTGCATGTTAATTTAGGTTTAACAAAGTTATGAATGATTTCTAATACATGATATGAAATCTAGGTCAAACTAGGTCTCACTGAGTCATACTAAGTTTTGTCAAGTCAATCTAGGTCAAACTAAGTCATATCAAGTCAATCTAAGTCAAACTAAGTCAACTCTAGGTCATACCAGTCATAGCAAGTCAAAACAAGTCAAAGCAAGTCAAACGGGGTCAAGAGTCGACTTACAGTGACTTTTAGTCAACTGGTCAACCTGGTCAACTCTGGGTCAACCCTAGGTCAAACTAGTCAAGTGTTGACCAACAGTTGACTTTTAGTCAACTGGTCAACTCTAGTTGGATTTGGTCCAATTTAGACAAAGGGTGACTCATTGTTGACTTTTAGGTAAAAAGTCAACTCTGGGTCAACGAGCCGAAATTGGTTCAAATATGACATTTGTAGGGTGTAGCTATCAAGTCACCTAAGTTTCAAGTCAAACCGACTACCCGTATCCCGTATCATGAAATTATCCGATTACCCTTTATATATATACCCTTTACCACTCTAACATTAGAGCCAAGTGGCTTTCCCTTGGGAGTTTCACTCCGGCTTCCTAGGGTAGTAGGATACTAGCCTATACAACATTACCTACCAAGTTCTCTAGGTAAAGTGGACATCCAGTCCATCTTATGGTCCATGTTATTCGTTTACCGTTATCTTGAGTATTGTAGGATACTCAATGATATCGCGTGATACCCTTCTCCAACCCAAACGAAACCTCGACTTAACTTAGGAGCGTACCCACAAACTTTATTTTATATTGGCTAAGTCCTATTCAAGTTTCGATACGTTCGACTCACGTATCTCAAATCCTCCTTCACTTGCCCTCACCCAACCACTCACTCACTCACTCACTCACTCAAAACCACTTTTCAACTCTCACATAGGACTAGTTTAGGGGCTAATTTAGTGGGTTATAAAGGAGTATATAGGGTATTATATAGGAGTATATATATGTAATATAGCTATATATACGGGGGTTAAAGGGGGATCAAATGTGGGGCTATGGGGGTGCTATGGTGCTCTAACTGCTGCGTTATTGATGCTACTGCTGCTGCTATTCCTGCAGCTGCTGCTGCTGCTTGCATGCTATTTTTTTTGGGGGGGGGGGGGGGGGGAGGGCAGCAGATCCAATTCCCCCCCCCATGGCTGTTGTGGTTGCTCTCCCTTCCACCTCCTTCTTCCTCTATTTTCCCTCTATTCTCCTCTCTAATCACTTTTTAATCTCTCTATTCTTCCTCTATAATCTTCTTCTCTAACTCTCTCTATATATAAAACACCCATACAAATTTCATTCACTCCCCTCTCTCTATATAAATACACACACTAATTTATATAGTGACACACACACACACACACACACCACACATAATATATATATAATATATATATATTATATATATATATAGATATTTTTTTATATATATAATATCTATATATATATATATATATATATATTATTTATTTATCTATAATATATATATTTATATTATATATATATATATATATATATATATATATAATATAGATATATATATATATATATAAAATATATATATATATATAATTATATAATATATTATATATTTATATATATATATATATATATAGATATATCTATATATATATATAGATATAATAAACACACACACACACACTATTATAAATAAACTCCACAAACTAACCAAACATGAAGTTTAAAGTGCCTAACCCACTTAGAGGCAAAACCTATATCTAGGGGTGTCCAAATTGGGGAAAAACTCTAGGACACACCAAACCAAAACTCCTCCTATGACACACAAATGGACTCAAACTTGACACGAATAGGGACACAACCTTGGAGATTAATCCTACTTGGTCCAAACTAATTTATATGATGAAAAAATGTAAATAGAGGATAGGTTGTACCTATTGGGAGATGGATCCCAATTAAAATTCTCCGACACGGCTCCGACACGAAATGAATTGTTTAGGACACACCCCTTCACTTCTTGCTCCCAAAAGCTTGTAGAAGCTCCATTTGGGGTAGAGGGAGAGTTGGATGGAAAAAGATTTGGAAAAGGAAACTTATTTGGAGATGATTCCTAAGGGTTTCTATCCTTTCTTTTGGAAGAATACTTGGAGAAGAATGAGATGGAGAAATTTGAAGTGATGAATGGAAAAAGGGGGAGGAGTGGCCGGCCCTATAAAGGTGGGTTGAGCCCATGGCTAATTACAAGTTTGCCCCTTTTGCTTCCATATGAAGGTTTAATCCTATTAGGGTTTTGGGGTTTAGTTTAGACTAAATAAAAAAATCATAATTAGGCCTAATCACTCATGTGGGATTAGTCCAAACTCCTAGACCTAAATGTTAAGTTTGGTGGGCCATAGCTAATTAATGTGTTAGACATAACTTAAGTCAAAATTCTTCGGAGTCCCGAATTAAGTCGGAATGCGATAAAATTCGAACCCGACTCCTATAATCAATAAATATTAACATTCATGAAATAAAATTCCTAAAATATTTAAAAATGGAAAATTACCATTTTACCCCTATCTTGGAAAAGTGAGGGTGACAAGTCTATCCACCTTAAAAAAAATTCGTCCTCAAAATTGAAGACAACAAACACAGGAAAATCACAAAAAATAATAATAAGAAATGGACTTATACCTCAGGGCGCAAAAAGATAAGGAAAACGCTCCCGCATGTCGTCCCCTCTTCCAGGTAGACTCACCTGGAGAGTGATGTCTCCATGCAACCCGAACCAAGGGTATAACCTGGTTCCGGAGCACCTTCTCCCTGCGATCCAGAATCTCCACTGGCTGTTCCGGATAGCTGAGAGTAGGTCCCACCTGTATCGCTGAATGGTCCAATACATGGCTAGGATCTGCCACGTACCGCCTCAGCTGAGATACATGGAACACGTTGTGCACTCCCTCGAGCTTAGGTGGCAAGTCCAGTCGGTAGGCTACTACACCGATCCTCTATGATGGTGAAAGGTTCGATGTAGCAGGACTACTAGCTTTCTACCGCCGCCAAAGCGAATCGTGCCACGTGTCGGAGATATCCTCAAAAACACCATGTCACCAACCTAGACATAAGATAAAACTCAGCACATAACTAAACAAACAATCACAAACAAATACGACAGGAAACTGAAACTAACCTCGAACTCTGACGGTCTCTGGTGACTATCGGCCCAATGCCGCTGCCTATCCTGAGCCACCCGAAGTCTGTCTCTAATCAACCTGACCTTCTCGGCGCATCCACAACCATCTCCGGCCCAAGAAGCGCCCTCTCGCCGACATCGTCCCAAGACAAAGGAGTACGGCATCTCCGTCCATATAGAGCCTCAAATGGCGACATCTCTATATGGCCTGATAGCTGTTGTTGTAAGCAAACTCTACCAGGTGAAGATGGTCCTCCCAAGAACTCCCGAGATCAAGCACACACGTGCGAAGCATATCCTCCAAGGTCTGGATAGTCCTCCCCGACTGCCCGTCTGTCTGGGGATGATAAACGGTACTAAACTTGAGCGAGGTGCCCAAGCTAGTCTGCAAACTCCTCCAAGTGGAAAGTGAATCGACTATCCCGGTCTGAAACTATGCTCACGGAACCCGTGCAATCGCAATCTCACGATCTGACGAACATACAGCTCTGCCAGCCTCTCCGTAGACAAACCCACTTTGAAAGGCAAAAAATGGGCCGATTTGGTCAATCTATCAACGATGACCTAAACCGTGTCCTTCCCTCCTGGCGATCATGGAAGTCCAGACACAAAGTCCATGGTGATGTGCTTCCATTTCCACTCGAGAATGGGTAGCGGCTGTAGCAATCCACCTGGTCTCTGTCTCTCGGCCTTCACCTGCTGACACACAAGGCAACGAGATACAAACTGAGCTACCTTGCGCTTCATGCCATACCACCACACGTGCTCTCAGGTCCCTATACATCTTGTTGGCTCCAGGATGCATAGAATACTGAGAGCGATACGCCTCCTGAAGAACCTCCTCCCGAAGCTCTCCACACGGAATGCACAGCCTAGTACCGTGCCGTAATGACCCATCTTTGGCTAAAGACAAATCGTCGAGCAAACCCGTCCGTACATGCTCCCTGATGCCCTTCAGGGAAACATTATCATACTGCGCTGACCTGACTCTATCCATCAGCTCGGACTGAATCTGCAAACCCCACATCTGGATCTCTACGCCCGGAATGATGACTTTGATACCCAAACTATCCAGGTCGGCCAAAAGATGACGATCTGTCATCAAGAACATAGCTACTGGATACCTGCTCAAGGCATCTGCAACTACGTTAGCCTTCCCCGGATGGTACTGCAGTGATATATCGAAGTCCTTCATCAGCTCTAACCACCGCCTCTGCCGCATGTTCAGCTCCTTCTGAGTGAACACGTACTTCAAGCTCTTATAATCTGTGAAGATCTCAACTCGCTTTGCATACAGGTAATACTTCCATAACTTCAAAGAAAAAATAACCGCGGCCAACTCCAGATCATGAGTAGGATAGTTCTTCTCATGAGAACGTAACTGCCTAGATGCATAGGCAATCACCTTCCCGTGCTGCTGAAGAACACAACCCAAGCCCTTCCCTGAAGCATCGCTGTAGATCGAGAACCACCTGACCCAGATGGCAAAGTCAAGATCGGAGCTGAGGTCAACCTCTTCTTCAGCTCATCGAATGCAGCCTGACACTCATCAGTCCAGACGAACTCTACGTCCTTCCTGGTGAATCTAGTCATCGGCTCTGCAATCCGCGAGAAGTCCTGGGCGAACTTCCGATAATAGCCAGCCAAGCCCAGAAAGCTCCGAACCTCGACAACTGAACTGGGCGTACACCAAGACTCAAATGCTAAAATCTTCCTCTGGTACACTGAGATCCGTGCTCGATCACAACATGACCTAAGAACTCGACCTGGTCCAAGAAGAACTCGTACTTCGAAAGCTTCCCGTAGAGTTGCTCCCTTCTCAGAGTCTCTAACACAACTCTCAAGTGCTCCTCATGCTCCTCCTGCATCTTCGAATAGATCAAGATATCATCTATGAAGACCACCACGAACTTGTTAAGGTACTAATGGAATACCTTGTTCATCAAGTTCATGAACACTGCTGGAGCATTGGTCAACCCAAAGGGCATCACTGTAAACTCGTACTGGCCGTACCGAGTCCGAAATACCGTCTTAGGAATGTCATCCCGCCTCACCTTCAGCTGATGATACCCGGACCTCAAGTCTATCTTCGAAAATACCTTCGCCCCACTCAGCTGATCGAACAAATCGTCGATCCTCGGCAAAGGGTATCTATTCTTGATAGTGAGGTTGTTGAGCGCCCGGTAATCAATACACATGCGGGCCGTACCATCCTTCTTTGGCACAAATAGGACTGGCGTTCCCCAAGACGAAGAACTGGATCTGATAAACCCCTTGTCCTGCAGCTCGTCGACTTGCTTCTTCAGCTCTATCAACTCGCTGTTGTTGACCCTATAGACATGCTGTGAAATGGGCTCGGCGCTAGGCACCAAGTCTATAGAGAACTCAATATCCCTGTCTGGCGGCATCCCTGGTAACTCCTCGGGAAAGACATCCGAGAACTCAGCTATCAACGGATGTGGCAAGTCCTGTCCCGCCAACAAAGCTCCACAGAATCCAGCCTCCGGCTCTGTTGCTCCTCGAGCAAACTCGATCTCTGGCTCTTCCGACGGCCTAAAAAGAACTCTGCCTCCTCTACAATCAATACTAGCATGGTGCATGCTAACCAATCCATACCGAGTACCATATCGTACCTCGAAGGGGCATTACGAGCAGACACGCACTCAAGTCCCAACCTCCCAGGGTAACTCTCCGCCCCTTGCAAATATTTTAATGTAAAACCCACAATTTTGGTTTATTAGAATTACTGGATTATTGGATTACTAGTTAGATTATTGGTATTATCAATATTATATTTTATTATTATATTAGTCGGATCAGGAAAATATTATTTTTAAAAATTAATCATTTGATTTTGATTGTGGCCCAGTCCCGATTCGGTGCCGGGTTCCGACACCGAACTCGAACCCGACTTTCGTGTCCCGAACCCATCCTTAAATCTTTTATTAATTATTAAGCCTTAGATATATGTATGAATTATATTTAGTGTTTAAAAAAAATTAAAACCTATTCCTTTTTTTTTTCCCCGGCTTGGTCTTCCCACGACCAAATCCATTCCCCCTTATTCTCCTCACTCCTCTCTCCTGTAAGCACTCCTCTCCCTCCATTTATTTTCCTTCTTCTTTTTTAACCATCACCACTAGCATCTTTTCTCCAAGTCCTCACCACCACTCCCACCAGCACTCTCCAACTCCTTCATTCTCAAATCCCTTCCCCATCTCCTTCCAAACTCCACCGAAACCCCTCCCAAGTCCCCTAGCCCCCGGCGCCTCCGACCCCGAGTACCCGACGCCGCCGCTCGCCCCCGGCGCCTCCGACCGTGCCCAACTCCGACGTCCCGCGCCCGGCCAGCATCTCCCCCGCCGGCCGCCTCCCGACCGCGCCCGTCCAGCCGAGCACCGCGACCGCCGTCGGCCGACCTCGACAGTGTCCGCGAGCCCTCGTCGGTGCTGACCCGCGGCGACCATGGCCAACCCCTTGCCAGCGTGCCCCCATGCGATCGTTCTCCTCCGACCCGTGCCCTAACGGCCGATCTCCGCCCCAGCAGCTGCCCCGAGTTCCGCAGCGCCTTTCCGGCATAACCCCGAGCCCTGTCGGCTCTGCCCCAGCTACCCCGAGCTCCGTCCGTTGTTCCCGTGCCCCGATCCGCTGTCCGCAGCATCTCGTGGGTCCAGATCCGCTGTTCCCGTGGCCGATCTTTGCTGTTCGCGTTTTTGGAGTTTTCCGAGTCCGCAGAATTCATTTTTCTCCTATTTACATCTGAGAGCTCTAGCCGAGCACCTGAGGTATATTTTTGTGTCCTCGTGTCCCTTTGGGTTTTCGTGTCGATGATGACGCGGTCCCGACCCCATTTCGGGGGATCGGAATTTGAGTCAGTTGCGTTTATGGGATACACACGATGTTTTACGTTGCGGCGTTTTTTTTGTGGTTCGGATTAGTTACGCGGGACACGTATGTTTTTCTGATTCGTTATTTTTGGTTTGCGGTTCGGCTTTATATGTTGGCTTTTATCTATATGTTTGGTTGTAGATTATTACTCTGGGTTGGAATATTATGGGATTGGTTTGGTGTATTCCCTGGTTTGGGACTTTCTTTGGTGCAGGGATTTGTATCGCCTATGTGGCTGGATTGTCCAGTTACAGATGAGGTGCTGCCCAAATTTCAGTAAAACCCTTTTTGAAACACTGGTATTTATGAAATGCCCAAAAACTAAAAAAGTTTTATGTAAAACCCACCGCTAAAAAAACTTTCATCGCGTGTCCAGAATTAGAGAAACTTATCCAAAGCGGGTTCCAAATGACCCTTTTGCCCTTCCTTTTAATTTATTGGAAACACCTACAAAACTGCTCTTAAAAAAATGTTTCAATACTCCATCTTCTTCATCCGTGCTACTTTCGAAACTAGGTTTTCTCCTCAAAAATCTTCAAAAACTCGTCGAAAAATTTCGGAAAGACCGGGACGAACGACAAAAGTGCTAAAACGGAGGTCCAAACATCATTTTTTTGCGAATCTAAAATTTCGGAAGGCTGTCTAACGATGAAGCTGTTACTTTCAGTCTCCTCGACGATACGCTCATTTTGCGACAAATGGGACCTCGTTTCGACCTCCCAGTCAAAAGTTATGACCCTCCAAGTTTCAGCTAACCATAAAATGCAGGAGAATGGCATCTCCGTCTTAATTAGGACGGAGAATGACCATTCTCCGTCCTAATTCGGACGGAGAATGACATTCTTCGTCTTAATTTACACGGAGAATGGTCATTCCAGTGTTAAAATGCAGGAGAATGACCATTCTCCGTGTTAGAAACACGGAGAATGCCATTCTCCGTGTTAAATAAAACGGA